>JAGFMF010011403.1:3267458-3300101 GCA_019455555.1 Galemys pyrenaicus
GGTGAACCCTCTCACCCCCCCCCACCTCTGGCCTGTACCCCAGTGCTTGTATGCATAAATAAATAAATCTTTAAAAAAAAAACAACAGCCAATCTTACAACTCCCCCCCCCTCCCCACCATGGGTAAATTTCCAATTAGCACTCAATATGGCTTTACAAGATGGTGACAGTAATATAGGCCAAAACAGCGGAGATCTGGCAGGGGCCAGCTTTGGAGCTCCTGATTTTTCAGGGATGTCCCTCATGCCGGAATTTTGTCACTCAGCATGAGTAGCATGGCCCCTGGCAATACGTATGTATATATATCTTAGCTGAATCTGCATGTAGACAGTAGTTGGCCACATGATTTCAAAAAAAATGGTGGACTTAACACAGGATTGCCATAAACCTTTGGTTTATAAGAAATGCAGTGTCGTCGGCAAAATTCAATAAAATGAAGTATGCAGGTGTGCCTACACTGTATATTTTAAGAGCCTGCTGTGTTCCAGGTATGACTCACTAAGTCCTGGTATCACATGGAGAAGCCATAATACTTAAATTTCTCTTCAGTCAGAAATCTTAGCTCTCTTACTACTTGTCAACATTATTAGCACTACTGCATAAAGCATTTGATGTTCTCAGAATAAAGATTGTTCTGTACCTTTCTTGTGTTCCCACCTACAGATGGAGCAAAGACAGCGACTGTGCCGAGAACATGTATATTGATATGATGCTTTGGAGACATGCTCGGCACCTTTTAGAAGAGGTTCGACTAAAGGACCTTGGCTGCTTTGCTGCCCAGCTGGGCTTTGAACTTATTAGCTGGCTGTGCAAGGAACGCACCAGGGCTGCCCGGGTAGACAACTTTGTGATAGCCCTGAAGAGACTCCACAAAGATTTTTTGTGGCCGTTTCCCATTATTCCAGCCTCTTCTATCAGTTCTCCTTTCAAGAATGGAAAATACCGAACAGGTGATGTAAACTGTGTCACTTACACAAGGAGAATTGTATTTTATGCCAACTATTAAGATACTGGGCTACTAGTTGTTTAAGAAAGGCTTTGCATTCTACACTCAGGAGCAGATAAAAACCAACCTTTTGTACATTAGTTGGAACATCCACCATTTGACCAAGGGTGTATACAAAATAGAACCTACATCTCTTTAAGTTTTGGGACCTGGAAGTCTAACTTAAATATCTGACTGTAGTTACCTCAACTGGCTAAATAAAAAAACCATCACACTTAGCTTATTGTGGGAAAGAATTTTAGAACTGGAAAGGCATGGACCTCAAACTATGCTACACTGTAACTTATTTGACAGGACCTATACCAGAGAAATAGCAAAAATATATCTTTGAGAGCTTGGGTTACCTTCTGTACTAGGACAAAGTGCAACTATTGTGGTGAGGAGAAAAAAAAATGTTTCAGTTCAGGTCATTTAAAAAAAAAAAAAAAAAAATTCCAAAAAGGAAGAAAGCTGTTCTACTTACATTAATGGAATTTTCAACAAAAATCTTTTATTATAGTATTTGGAAACTTCTTCTATATTAAAAACTAAGGAAAAGTCACTTAAAGATGAATAGAATAAAGTTTTACCTAGTTCTGGTAAAATAGTTAATGGTATAACTGCTAGATGGCATTAAATAGTTGGCTTTTTTTTTTTTAAACCAACATCCCCAGTTTATGCATAGGCGATGCAGTATAAGACAAAAATTGACAGAACTTTCACATTTGGGTAGAGGTTGGGGGTGAGAGAGCAGCTTAAAAACAAGAAATGGAAATGACAATGTGTGCCATCATAAATTTCTCCCATTTTTTTTTTTCTTTGTTGTTGACTACATTGCAGTGGGAGAGCAGCTGTTAAAGTCACAATCAGCTGACCCTTTCTTAAACCTGGAGATAGATGCTGGAGTCTCTAATGTCCAACAAAGTCAAAGCTGGCTTGGCAACATTGGCCCAACCCATCCTGAGATAGACACAGTCTCATCGCATGGACCACAAATGCAAGATGCCTTCCTGTCACCTTTATCTAATAAAGGTAAAAGTCATTTTAAATCTTAGCTCTTCTTCAGCTGCTTGGAAGAAAGTATATGGGCTTTAGCACTTCAGAGATAGAGGTTCACTCTTTTCTTTCAAGATGTGTCCTTGAGGATTAGCCACTAGTATCGACTGTAAAGGTGAACATTACTAAAACAAGGGTAAATTGACCTTGACTATACTTTCTTATTTCAAGTAGATTAAATAGGTAAAAATATCTTTACAGATCAGCGCTAAGCAATGAACCTTCTCAATTTTGATGATTCAGAAACCTCAAGGCAAAACCTCATCCCCATAAGGGATTCTATTCTTCTCATAAGTAGGCCTATATCATAATAAGTGGGTTAGTTGTCATATTTTTTATTAATGAAAACTTGTGCAACTTTTCTTTTTCTCTTGTAAGTTCCTGTATAATATCCTTAACCTTGCCTCTTAGTCTTCAGTATCTGAAATATTTATTATCTGGTCCTATATTAAAAGATGTATGCCAACTTATGCTTGGTAGTAAGAGGTAAATTACAAATTGAAGAGTTTAAAAGTGACTTATGTTGTTTAGGTATATACAATTGCAGGATCTTAGGTAGAAATTGATCTTTCTGCAGTTGATTTTTTTTTTTTTTTTATGGCCAGGCGTTTGCTTAGTTTGATTTTCTGCCATCAGTGTTACCTGAGATTCTGCTACTTACAGAAACTTAATGCTGCTACTGTTTTTGTTTTTAATGTAGAATAGAGTCGAATTTACCATCTTAACTATTTAAGTGTATAGTTCAATAGTATTAGCTACCTTCATACTGTTGAGCAACTAACCTCCAGAATCTTGCAAAACTAAACATCCACACACATTAGATAACAACTCCCCATTCCATGCAGCGATCAGCAACTACTATTCTGTTTTCTGTTAATATGAATTTGACTATTCTAAGTACCTCATACTTGGAATCATACAATATTTTTGAGGATTACTTATTTTCACTTTGCATGAGTGTCAAGGTTCATCCATTTGTAGCATATATCAGTTTCTTTCCTTTTAAGGTTGAATTATATTCCATTGTATGTATATACCTCATTTTGTTTATCGATTCATCTGTTGAACACTTGGGCTGCTTCCACCCAAGGGTTACTTCAAGACCCTTCTCAGTTCTTTAGGGTATATATCCAGAAATGATATTACCAGCTCATATGGTAATTCAAGTCTTAATTTTTTGAGGAGCCACCATACTGTTTTCCATGACAGCACCATTTTACATTCCCAGCAATGTTGACAAGGTTTCCAATTTCTCCACATCCCCACCAACATGTATTTTTGGGGTTTCTTAATAGTAGCTTTTTTAATGGGTATGGTGTTTTTTGTTTTACCTTTTTAAAAAATCAAAAAAATGCCATTTTTTTCCCATAACCTTTTCTCCTTCTCTGAACCTTAGAAACCTGTTTATTAATGTCCACTAGTTTTTATAAGTATTGTACTTTGTTGTCCAGTTGTCTACTATTTAAATGTCTGGCATTCATCTTTATTATTCTGGCTTGCTTCACTAATAATTCTGTTGACTGTTTTCCGTTTTGTTGTGACATCATTTTGTTTTTCCTTAGTAGTCCCCAGTGTGAGTACATCACGTCTTCTCAATCCAGTGTTTTATTAGTGGGCATTTAGGTTGATTTCCATGGCTTACTGTAAATAGTGTTGGCAGTAAACATTGTAGAGCACTTGGTTTCAAGTTGGTGATTTCACTTTCTTTATAGACGTGTAAGAATGGGATGCTGGGTCAAATGTTATTTCCATTTTTTAGTTTTTAAATCCACATCATTTCCTTTATGGCTGCAGCAGTTTACATTAGCATCAGCACTCTAGTAGGATTTCTGTCTCTATTCTCTCCAGCACTTGTTAGGGGTCTTTTTAATATGTGCATGTTCACAGGTATGAGATGTTATCTCATTGTGGTTTTAACTTTACAGGGGCAACACTGACTTATAACACTGTGTATGATTCAGGGGAGTAACTTCACACCTCAGCTGTGTCACCAGACCACAACTCATTGTGGTTTTAGCCTGTGTGTATCTTACTGGAAGCAATGATGAACATTTTTCTTACGTCTTTTGACAAGGACATGTCCTTTGGTGAATTGTGTAGTCTGCCCAGAGCTGGTACCCATTTATTAATTGGATTGCTTTGCTGTTGTTGGAATGTAAATTTTTTACATGACATTAACCCCTGTCACTTGTGTAATATGTAAATATCTTCTGCCCTTCTGTAGGATATCTTTTTAATCTTACATTTCTTTTTATTCACTGTGTAAGGCTTTTTGATTTGAGGTAATCCCAAATATTCATTTTTGCTTTTATGTCCCTTGCCACAAGGATCAAGTTTCCAGAGATGTTTGCCTCACCGATGCTTTATATATTGTTGCAGGTTATTTTTGTGCGTGTGGTTAGAGATCTTTTACACATGACTTCCACTTTTTAAAGCACCATTAGAGAAATTCTCCTTTGCTTATTTATGGTCATGACTGCATATTAAGTATTAATATGTACGTGGATTTATTTCTGGGCTTTCTATTCGATTCCACTGATCTGCGTTACTATTTTTTATACCAATATTGTTGCTTTATGTTATAAAGTCAGATAACATGATGCCTCCATTTCTTTTTCCTCAAAATTGCTCTTCCTGTTTGAGGCTTTATATGATTCCACAATTTTCCTTCTGTTCAGTTGAAGAATTTTGTTGGGGATTGTGTTATATCTGTATATCACTTTAGGTATAATAGTCATTTTCATTATATGGATTCTCATGAACAGGAGATGTCTTTATTCATGTTCTAGGTTAGATTAATTCCAAGGTGTGAGCCTTATGAAGTGATTGGAATTAATTTCTTTAGAAAACTTCTAAAAGAGATCATTTAAACATATTTTTTAAAAGTAGGGATTATAGTATAATGTACACCTTGACCCAACCCCTATTTATCATCCAACTTCTGTTATTACCAGTATTTGTTTCATTTCCCCAGTCTTCTATTAGTAAATTAGATTCAGACATTTTATTTGTGAACATTTCAGTATGTGCCTTAAAAAAGAAAACTATCATTCCTATGAAAACTTAGGAAACAATTAGAATTTAAATACTGGCTATTGTTAGGAATTCCTATGGACTTGAATAGAGTTGAGTAATGGTCACACAATTACTATCATGTTTTAATTCTCATTTTAGTGATTATTCATCTCCCCCATCCACCCCCAAGTTTGAGTCATCTTATATGGATTTTGGGGATTGCTTCTTTTATATTCAATTACCAATTTAAAAGAAATATTAAAAGAGGAATCTAAACACTTGATCAAATTCTACCCACATTTTTGTGGAGAAGGCAGTATTACTACATGAGTAGCAGCATGTTTTTTCCATCCAAAGATAAATAATGCCTAATTGACTCTCTAATGATACATATGTATCTTTACATTTACTGCTGTAAACATATCATGTGAATTTAAACAGTGCATTTGATATTAATGTTTCAAAATCCTGAGGAGAAATGGACATTTGAGTAACTGCTGATATTTAAAATTACATAAAATCTACTTTCTGTATGACATTAGTTTATAACTCTTGACAATTCTTTACCAGGTGATGAATGCAGTATTGGTTCAGCCACAGACTTGACTGAAAGTAGTTCCATGGTGGATGGGGACTGGACAATGGTGGATGAAAACTTCTCCACACTCAGTTTAACTCAGTCAGAGCTAGAGCACATCTCCATGGAGTTGGCAAGTAAAGGGCCTCACAAATCCCAGGTCCAGCTTCGGTGAGTTACTCAACATTTTAAAAGAACAGAATGTCCAGTTAGAATATCTGAACAAATAGGATACAGGGGCTGCCTTTCTGTTGATCACTTCCCTTCTGTAGATCCTTAGCATCAAACATCTTGTTTCTGCTTATGTTGTATACAGGTATTTGCTACACATCTTCATGGAGGCAGGATGTCTGGACTGGTGCATTGTCATAGGCCTGATTCTTAGAGAATCCTCAATAATTAACCAGATTTTGGTTATTATACAGTCTTCAGAGGTGGACGGAGAGATGTTACAGAACATAAAGACAGGGCTGCATGCAGTTGACCGATGGGCTTCTACAGATTGGTGAGTGCTGGTTTTCTTAAGGTTATTTGGCTTTCTTTAGGTTAATAATCCCTTCCTTTCACACTAAGACTTAGTTCTGGTTTATTTACATGGAAATTTTTAGTTTGGTTTAAAAAAAGCTTTCATATGTTCACTTTAAAACTCCTTTCTCTGTTTCATGCCCAATCGTTTAGGTGCGTAATGTCCATCAAGATAGGCATTTTGTAGGAATGCTTGTCATTAACATTAATGTGGTCTGAAAGAGCTCAGAAGTTGAGCTTTATAGTCCTGTGGAGTTGTGTATTTGAAAAAATAAAAATTTAAGGTGTATGTGGATTTAACATTTCATAATAGAAAGCCCAAATTAAGTGTGTGTCTGCTTAAGAGCCTTAGGTTCCAGCCCTATCTTTGTTATCAGTTATACATGGATTTGGACCTAATTTCCCTTAATGAGCAAATTTGCTTAGACATTCTCTGCAGGTCTTTTTTCAAGTCAGAAGTTCAGTTCTATAAACTACAGAATGTGATTTTTAATTTTACTTGATAGGGCTGCCTGGTGGTATAGGGGTTAAGTCTCAGTGCTGTCACCAGTGCAGATTCACCTCTGGGAATCTGCCCGAGTTCAGTTCCTAGCCAGGAAGCTAACCCACATGGCACAGCACACGACTCCTGTCTTACCTGCTCTCCATTCTCTCTGGCCTACACAAAAATGAAATCTTTAAAAATAATGCCAAACTTTGCTCATAAAACTCATAAATTTATGATTTATGCAGCTCCAACTGTTGTAGCCAGTACAGTACGTAAGATGCCTTTCTTCCCCATAATCTCTCACTGATGTTACTGCATCAATGTTCAGTAGGAAATGTATCAGTGACAGTGTGCAGACTCTTTTGATTGTGAATGAGCTAATTTCCTTTTTTCTTTGCTTAGCCCTGGATATAAGCCATTTTTAAATATTATTAAGCCACAACTGCAGAAGCTCAGTGAGCTAACAGAAGAGCAAGTCCATCCTGAAGCTTTCCAGCCAGTAACGGTGGGTAAGTCTGCTGAACAGACTAACCCCCGGGTAGAGGAGAACAGGGGCTCCTCAGGCCATGGAAATATCCCTCAGGGCGAAGTTGGAAGTAGCAGTCTGGTCATCCGGAAAGAGGAAGACACAGCCCGAGCAGAGGAAGAACCTTTTCAGGATGGGACTTACGACTGTTCTGTGTCCTAACAGTAGTGCACCATCACCAGTATTAATCAGCAGCAGCTGAGGACACTGTGACCTAGTTGGACTTAACCAGGGAGAGAACTCAGCTCAGAGATTGGTAAGGTATTGAATTTTAAACAACTCTCTCCTCTTAAGAAATCTATTTGACTCCATAAATATGTGATATCAGATCATTTTTCATTAAGAAATGTTTTTAACTGCAGTGGAAAGTAATAAAGAGTATTTATTGTATTGATGTACATGAGAATATTTTGGTTTTATTCTTAAGGATTGTTAGCTCTTATTCCATAGGGATTATCTTGCCCCAGATCAATTTACCCTTTCACCACTTACATGTTTTTTGAACAGCGTGTATCCCAACGACTTTTTCAAAATAAATGTGGAGGTGCTTGCTCTAGCTTATCAGGAACTTGAGTGACCTGTTTATTGAAAGCACTGCACACCCTCATTGGGACTCCTGAGTAGGTTCTGTCCTACATGTGTTTCTACCTACACATGTGCCAGTGTCTTCAGTGTCATGGAGACTTGATGGAAGCTATTTACCCGTGAAGTTAGTGTGTCTGCTTTCGCAAGCTTGATTCCTGCTAGATGAGTGTAGGCAGAATCTGAGGGCTTATCAATTATGCTGTAGATACCAGTAAACTTTTTATCAAAGAGCTGTATCTTTTTGTGAATATTCTTATGTAAATATACACAAGGGCACTATTCATATTTTTAGGCCTTGTATTATAGTTTCTAAGGTTTTATGCTGAATTCTGCATGGCTAATGATACCCTTGAAATAAACATAGGGCTTGCTCATCAAATATGAGCACTCTTCATACATAAAAGAAGACAGGCGTATTGGTTTAGTAATAAAATAACCAGAAATGGTCATACCGATCATGAAATGCAACAGGTTTTGTGCAAATTAATGTAGTTTGTTATTTATTGCTTTTGTAAATTGAACAAAAATGGACTTTAATGTAAATAGACTGCTGAATCCTATATCATGGCTACTAAAAATTATTAGTACGTAAAGAATGCATTCTTCATTGTAAGACTTTAAATATTATGACAGAAATTTTAGTTTTCATACGTTATGAAAACATAACTGCATATCTTTAATTGCTTCAGCCTAAACACATATCTACTGTATCTCTGATTACCTTATAACAGTATTAATTTAGATAGCTCGTTTGTACTGTGCAATTTGAACAAAGGAATGCAACATTATTTTTTACAAAAAACTTATTTTTATAAGTGTATTTGATGTGGACCAAATTCCTACCACTATGTAAAACAGCCTCTTGTCATAGTGCAATTACAGCTTAGAATTAAAACTTGGTCCTTTTAAAGTAAAAGGCTGGATTACTTGTCCTAGCCATATTTTCCTTTGAAGGGAAAACTGAAAACAATTTCGAAATTGCTTAGTTCAAAATTGAAAGTATTTTAAACTATTCAGTTTGGTAATTTACTGTCATTTACTTTTTACAAGTGCAATAATTTCACATACTAAAACTCCAAAATGAGTGGAATATGTGATTATTGGTACCTGGTCCTTTTGGTGCTATTTTTACTTAAATATTTGTTTAAATCACCTTTCCCTGAATCTAAGAGGGCAATAATCGTTGGCCATGTGAGTAACATGCAGCCCGGCAAGAAACTGAATTGAAATTTCTCCTGTCCTATTCCATTGAGAAGAACCAGCATTACGTTTGTGTTTGGTGTGAATATTCAGTCAATAAAAATGATTTACCGTTGTAAACAGCTGTGATCTTTTCAAATATCCTAACGTGCTGCTGGGTTCATCTTGCACTCTTAAAAGCAGGACATCAGTAAGTAAACTGCGTTCCTGTGATTAAAGGCTGTAAGTGAATCTTCTGTGAAATGCATTTTTTCAACAAACAAATGGTCAGCCCCAAGGCAAAAATGAAAATTGGTAAGTGGACAGAAAATCTCTATTTGTTAGATACCTAACTTTCTAAAAACCTGGTTCGCATATCAACTAAGCTATAATTTTAACCATACTTTTAATTTAAATATTCAGTATAACTATTTAAAGTTTACTAGATACCATTTATTTGCTGATACCAAAAGAGGTCATTTTGGGGTAGAGACTTTAGCTTGTAATTCAAGTTGCTGCTACTTCTATAATGTCTTTTTTTTTTAATGTGATAAAGGGCAATAAAACCATTATGTAAACTTTTTTTATTCATCTCAGGTTAACAGCAAATAAAATATGTACTAAAAGTCACAAAATACTATTATATAATTGCGCCCCTTAGAATTATTTAGAATTGGCAATATCCTTAAATGCCTGAGAATAGAAGATTGAAATAGTTATTAATGACATGGGAAAAAAACCAGAGATGATGTGTAGTCTCAAAGACTTATACTAATAGGTGGAATAATAATGTTTTTTTTAGTTTCCAGTTATTCCTAAATCTGCTTTTTACACGTGGTTAATTTGGATGTTATATAAATGGAATCACCCATATGGCTTTTTCTGTTTGTGCTACAGTTAACATTTATATCACAAGTTTCTGTGTGAATGTATTGTGTCAGTTCTAGGAGTAGAATTGCTCGGTCATATAATACGGTTAATTTTTTGAGCAAATGCCAAATCGTATTACAGGTACAGAGTACCTATGCTATTTTGTATGAAGTTGTAAACTATATATTTGCATTTCCTTAATGTGTTTTCACGTGATTTTAAACAATGATATGAAAGTGAAAAGGTGAAGACATTTTTTTCCAAACATTTTACTTTTCTGAAGTATAACTTTTGCCTAAGATTCTGAAGAGTTATGCTTATATTTTATAATTTAGCTCCTACACTTTTTTTTTCTTGTTGTCTATGCACCTTTTGATTTTTTTCCCCCAGTGAATTGTCAAAAATGACTAAATGTCTTTGAGTTTATTTCTGCTTGTCAGTTATATAGTGATCTCTATGTCCTTAATGCTAATATCATGCTGTCTTGATTAATGTTGCTTTTTAGGAAGGTTTGAAAGTGTGAACTATCAATTTTGGTGCACATATCCAAAAGGCAGCTAAGAAGCTAAGATTTTGATGGGAATTATATTCAGTGTGTTAATCAATTTAAGACTAGTACTACCTAAATAGTAAGTTTTCCAACCCAGGAACATGAGATGTTTTTCAGTTATGTCATGTCATCTTTAATTTCTTCCAGAAATGTTTTAATAGTTTACAGTGTAAAATATATTGTACTTTTGTTAAAACTAAGTTGATTTTATTCAATTTATGCAAATACAACTGTTTCTGTAATTTCATTTTTGGATTCTTTGTTAGTATGGTAGTATACACAAAGATTTTCGAATTTGTTCATGTAAGTAGTAGTTTTTGATGGGTCTCAGGATTTTTTTTTTTACATGACAAAGGATGCCTCTTGTAAAAATGCTAAATAGAAGTGGCAATATAATTAGACTAGTCTTATGACCTTACCTTTATCAGGTTGAGGAAGTTCCCATCTAGTCGCTTTTCTTTCATGAAAAAAATTTGGGGGCTGTGTCCCCCAAAAAAATTTTTTTTTGCATTTACTGAGGTGGTCATACAGTGGTTGTCCTTTGTTGATTTAATGTTACATTAATGTATTTCCAGATGTTCGACCAACTTTGCATTTCTACGATAAATCCTACTTGGTCATGCTGTAAAGATAGTTTCTTAAGAATAAAAGCACTTAAATGCATTCTGACCCTAAAAAGAAGGCAACTGTGTGTTAGGACTACACATTTCCCCCTTGTCCAAAAGTGGAACATTCATATTGGATAAGTTATTTTTTGGGCCTGGGAATGCTATCAAGCTAGTAATTTACACAGGATTTTATTGCATTGTCCCAGACCCACCAAAATTCAAATACTGGTGGAAACCATGAACCGTTCTGAGGGTATTCATCCAAAGTTTCTGTACAAGTTACTTCACTTTGAAAGTCCTAAATATGCTGAGGTCCAACATTTACTACATTCTAGGTCATCATTCAAAAGGTAAAAAGGACTCCATGTCCTTGCTTACAAAACATCTACAGGGTTGTTAGAAAGTCATGATGCATTTTTGCTTGAACCTGAAAAAAATGAATTTTTTGGCCATCCATATCAAACCACTATTTCTACCCACTACATGTGCAATGTAAGTCTTTCAACAGCATTTTAAAATAATTTTTTAAAAGGCTATGTAGATTTGAAATGCCCTCAACTGGAGGTTTACAGGACAGCAAAGATCTATTTTTCTGCTAAAGACACCACCTAGTAGTATATTAAAATGTTTATTTCAGTAACATCATAAGGCAACAATTAACCCTCTGCAAGTCAGCAATGAAAAGAGCAGACAGTCATTCTTTCCACATCTTCCTGAGTCAACAACAGGGTGGCTTATGGCCCCCTCAGAGATAACATGTCAGGGATCCTATCACACTTAACTGTGGCAACAGTCATTCTTAGCTCAAACACAAAATTTTAAGAATTTTTCACACTTCCCCTGAATGTGTGGTACTACACTGTGCTTAGAATTTGAAAAGACCCTTTTAAAAATGGGTTCTGCTAATCTGACAGTGTGCTTATTAACATAGCCATAAATATTAGGTGCAATTATTTCTGCTACTAAAACAACCTCTCGGAATTTCCATTATTGCCCTGCCACTAGTGAGCATCTCGTTTCTCACCTTGCACAATATCAAAGCTTTATAATGCTAAAGAAAATCATGATTACTGGAAAGAAATAGTCAACAACATCCTCCCCAAAGGGGGGAAAAAATTTGTTTTCATACAGTGCCATCCCTCAACACTTGGGTCACTAGACATTGTAGAAAAAAAAAAAAACAACAAAATCCCATTTCAGAATAACCACAATGCCAAAAATTCTGCCTATATTTGGAAATTCACTGAGATTACTGTTTGTACAGAATCACAGGTGTGGAAAAGTTAAAAAGTATGAATGCTGCAAGCCTTACGTACTGCCTGACAAATAACTGTGGCAGTAGCCAGACATTTAAAACACTTGACACTTAGTATGTTTTCTATAATAGCCGAGAAAAGCGGCTCCAGTGCGCATGCATGTGATATCCAAGTCATTCAGCCCTGCTCTATGGACCCAGTCCAGGTTTTCAGGAGGCACAGTATGAGGAGCATAATTCAGAAAACATCATTTACACACTGCACCAGGAGCATCAAGCAGTGTTTCCTCCTACAGTGTACTTTTAGTATACTCTGTTCAGGCAGATCCCAATGCCAGTTTTTTTAGTTTACTATGATTTTTCTTTGAAACATTTTTGGCCTTTTTGCTAAACTCAAAATTTGTCCTGCTTTGTATATCTCTCAATCACTACTACTAGAGCCAAGAATTCATGAGCAGCACTGCTGTGCTATGCCACACAACCTACACAAGCATCTGGAAGTCCTAGAACTGCCATTATGCAGGAACCTAAACACTAAAACTATGTACAGGGGTCTCATTCCAGTACAAACCACAACCTTAAGTCTCAGGAAAGCCAATTACACTGGACAGTAAGTTACTGACAAACTGTTGGAACAGCAGGAAAACAGATAAAAACACAGATGCAGTGCATTAAAGGTAAGGTCTAAATGATTAACCTTGGAAACCAGAAGACTCCTATGAAACAGGGAGTGAATTTTTATAAAATGCCCAATCACTCCGGCCTTTCCTTCTACCTCAGAATAGCCATCAGGCAATGCTGCAGAAAGAAGTTAAGGTCACGTACTTGCACAAACAGTATTCTGAACTAGAAGAGCCTATGAAAACCCAGAGGGAAAATGCTCCTTTTCTCCAAGCGGTAAGGTGGAGAAAGGGGATCAGATGCGTTTCAGAGGAAAACAGCAGAAAATCTCAGTGACTACTTGTCACAATGACAAGGCATCAGCTCAGCACAGGGATCCACATCAGGAGTCCTGGGCTTTAGTGCAAATGGAAACCAGGCTCTAGAGGCTGCCTGCAGAAGCAGAGCTCTTTTGCACAGGCTGGGGATACAAGAGTCCAATGGTTCTTTCCCAGTCCTTCCTGCAGTTGCTTTCCAAAAGCTAGAAGGAAGCCTCAAGGAGGGAAATCGTTACCATCAGGTAAATGTTTACCTGTCATCCACTGACGTAGCATGGTCTCGGGCTTTAACTGGAAATGACATTGGTCTCATTAATAAGGATCTTATAGTACCTCATATCATTCACCAACCTAAGGGGACAACTACGGAACTGTTTGTTGGTTTCGCTCCATATAATGTGTGTGTGTAGTGGCAATACCCACGTGTGCTTACATGCTAGAAAACTAGCAGTTTCAAGTATTGAAAGGCCGTGCATCACTATCCCATAACGGAACCGTTATAGCACTTTGCCCTTGGAAGGGTGTCAACTCACAAATCTCTTTGAACATGTACTCGTTAAGATTCATTGACTTACGTTTCATCTGCGTAACATGGGGACAAATTATGTCACATGGAGTATCCCACTGGGCATGTACTTGGAGCTCAACCACAAGTTTAAAACACATACAGGTTGTAGGTACACACCCAGGCAGAAGGAAATGTCCAATCTGGGAACTTCTCTTTCAGAATGTCCAGCTGGGAGGATCTCTTATCTTCCCCAGAAAAATAGTGGGCAGCAATGGCCACAGTGATCATTCCTTCAGGCTGTTCTTCCAAGACCTAGCAAAAGAGAGTCAGTTAGTTCTATGGAGACAAAATATTGATCCGTAGGATTTTGCCAAATATCACTTGGGAACTTAATGATAGAAGCAGTGCTGGGAAATTCCCACCTGTACTTCTATCCAGAACTGCCATGCAGAAGCCTGTAGTCCATGGGAATAAAATACAAAGTAGTCCCCTCCTTTACTTGTGACTGGGGTGCCACTGCCAAGAGACCACTGAGAAAGTGTTGACCCTTTATGAGTTCGAATATAAAATGACATGTGGCTTGGTCCTGAAAGGTAAGAGGAAGGAGGAAAAAGTTAAATCTTTAAGAAGGCATCAGTAACACAAGCAATTAATGCACCACCCAAACCAGACTAAAGTGATACAAGGCATGAACCTTCATATAAGTACTACATCAGCGTGGACATTCAGGAGTAAGTAAGGACAACAAGGGTAGTAAGTGATTAAGTGCAGCAGAAAAGGCACAAAATTGACTAGGAGATACCCTGTGTCTAAGTCTTGGTCTTGTCATTTAAATGTAAGATGACATAGTGCTCGAGTCCTTCAGAAATACACAGTGAGCACTAGCCAACCAATAAATAACTGAAAATAATAGTGATGTGTTTGGATATATTAAAATCTTCACTAAGCCAAATACCAAGGGTAAGGACAAAAGACTAATCTATAAATGTTGCATGTAACAAATACTGAAAGGAAAAGACAAAAATAGCATAGGCATACTTGAATTTCAGCCCAATAGAGGTAAAGAATGTCACTAAGCATCAAAAGTTCAAATAATGGTGACCAAAACAAATATAAACCATCTTAAATACCAGAAAATACAATTTCAAATTAAGGAGCAATGAAGACATGACTAAAAAGAAAATAGCAAATAAAATACATGGCTATAACAAAGTTGAGAACCATAGGTATCATGTTTTTAACTTAGTAACTAAATTAGAAAAAATTTCAAGATGGCTTGCTAAGTCAGGCACAATATGGTGTATTCAAGAAACATACTTTAGATTCAGAAAGGGTAAAAGTAGAGGTAGTTCAGGCAAGTGGAAACCATCATATAGCACAGCAGACTTTTCCTGTCTCACCCACTGCTCCCCTTAGCAGCGTAGATCTGCCTGTTCTGTCTCTGGTGAATCCTCACACCTTGCACCTCTGGCCTACACCCCATTTCTACTACACAAAAGTAAATAAAGTCTTTAGAAAACTAAAAATAATTGGTGATAGATTATAGGGACATATTTTCTTTATTACCAGAACTTTGAGTCTGATATGTCTTCTCAAGTGAACATAAAACCATCAGGTAAGAAGAGATCGGAAAGTTCAATTGAGTGAAATATTACAAACCACTCATCATAACTCAGTGAAACAAAAAGACCTACCTGGAATTTAAAAGATTTCTATTATAAAGACTTGTAGGTAAAAGAATCAGCAAATAACAAATTATGAAATATATATAAAGAATAAATGACTTAAGTAGAAAACAGTAAATGAAGAACAAGGGAGGAAATATAGACAAAAGCAACAATCAATGAAATACGGAGAAAACAGACCTAAACTATCAAAACCCACTAAATTTTAAATTAACAACCACTAGCGGGCCTCCCTGGTGGCGCAGTGGGTTAAGCAATGTACTATGAAGCAAACTGCAGCCACTGCAGCACGAGTTCGATCCCTGCTGCCGGCCAGGGAGGGGACCCACATGGCATAGCAGACCTCTCCTGCTGTGCCCGCTGCTCCCCTCAGCAGTGTATTTCTGTGGATCTGCCTATTCTGCTCCCCGCTCTCTGTGGTGAATCCTCTCACCCCCCCCCACCCCTCTGGCCTGTACCCCAGTGCTTGTATACATAAATAAATAAAAATCTTTAAAAAAAAAAAAAAAGCCACTAGCTAACGTGTTTAAGAAAGAGCCTGGAGAACAGAAAGTACAAATACACCAAAAGTAACAAAAGAAGTTTTTTAATTCACACATGGTCACTGTGGGGGGTCGGGGTAGGTATGGGAACTCTTGTATTTTCTACTCAATTGCCCATAAACCTAAAACTTCTCTAAGAACTGAAATATATTAAATTTACTTTAAAAAGTCATGATCAACTTTAATTGCCTTTAGAGTCATTGAGATTTCTGAGTTCCTGGTTACTTAGAAATCTGAGGGAGAAACATACACACAACTTATTAAGAATTTTTAGAAGGAGAGGACAAAAACTGTTATGACTTACCTATTGCTTCAAAGGTAAGCTTAATAGAATCCCAGGGTGTCTGTTCTTTGGATACAAGTCTGAAATGAGTAGGAACTCGTGGAGAAACTTCCGGAGCAGGAAGATACCAGTTTTTCCTATTTAGAAAGACAACTTCAATACTTAGGATGCTTTATTAGTTGAAACACATTTTGGAGTAGAAAAGTAACTGATAGGTAGGATAAAGCCAATTCTTCTGAAATCCAGGTTATTGTGTAATAAAACCTTCCCAAAGTTAAGAACAAATGATTCTATGTGATGGTGATCCTGCTATCCATTCTATTTCCCCCATCCAGTCTTTCCTTGCCAAAACATAAAAACTTGCCAGAAATAATTTTAAGTTGATGCTTAATTGCTATCACATCAGTTAGGATCTAATCAGTCTTACAAAATTACTTAGACTTCTAAAGGAAAAATTTCATAAATTTGAAAAAGGAAAACTATGCTGCTTTGTGCTTTATCCCACTGAAGAACATCAGTAGTGACAGAAAGCAGTATAAAAAGCACTTGGGAGGCCCTCCCTGGTGGCGCAGAAGGTTAAGCAACGCACTATGAAGCAAACCACTATGCCGCATAAGTTCGATTCCTGCTGCTGACCAGGGAGGGGACCCACATGGCATAGCAGACCTCTCCTGCCTCCCCCACTGCTGCCCTTAGCAGTGTGTTTCAGTCAGTCTGCCTGTTCTGCTCCCTGTTCTGTCTGGTGAATCCTCTCACCTCCCGTGATTCTGGCCTGTACCCCAGCTCTTGTATGCATAAATAAATAAATCTTAAAAAAAAAAAAAAAAAGCACTTGGCGCCATTGCTACCCAATTTAAATAACGAGGTAATGATACAGTACTAGGACTTGAGGACAAACACCCCCAACTAAAGCAGAAAAGTAACCAACCTGATCAGAAAGTGCACTGGAAGATACCAAGGGAAGCCACACAGAGGTGCATTCTCCTCACAATGAGCTCGGATAGTATCATTGATCTCAGGAATGTGAGGGGTTATGTGAGACATTCCAGTGTAATCAAACCCATTGATCCATATTCCAGAGTCCTGTTTAGCTATGTTTCCATCTAAATTATGAAATGTTCTGGTCATATGCTGAAAAGAACAAGACTAATGAGAAAACTTGTTTCAACTACTTCACCCACATCCCCACCCCCAATTAAGAAAAAAGAGTAAGTCTGACAACACCAAGTATAGAGCAACAGGAACCTCAGTACACTGCTGATGGGGTTATATGCTGGCACGATCACTTTAGCATCAACAGAGTTAGCATGCATATACTCTTCAAGCCAGCAATTCCACTCCTAAATATGTACCTGAGAGAAACTCTTAGAAGATGTAACAGTTTTGATTCAGCACTGTCCATGTTAACAAAAACTGAAGACAATGCAAATGTCCATTAACAGTACATGGACACACAAATTGGGGCATCCTCCTACACCCGAAGTCTATTGAGCAATGAAAAATAGCAAATTACAGTAACATAAATCAACATGGAAGGGTCTCACAAATACAGTTTCGCTTTATAAGATGGCAATATAAGAAAGGCAAAACTTTATGGTGTTTAGGATTCTTATGTATGTGATAAAATAAAAACATTTGCAGTAATGACTGACACCAAACTTCACAGCAATCACAGCAGCACACCACTAGATAAGAGACTGGTGCCAAACAGAAGCCTATGAAAAGGCACCATGTGCCACTTGGAATAGGCTTTTTTAATAGCAAAAACTAGCCTGAAGAATATCAAATAGGAAAAGAAAAAGGAATGCACAGGTCAGGGGTTGGTGACCCACAGTCCAGAGACCAAATAGCCCATTATCATTTTGCCAAATTCTGGGAAATAGTACCCCAAAACAAATAATAAAAGGACATTTTAAAAATAAATACCTAGTTTTCCCTAACTGCTACCAGTGTAACTATAAAAATTACCACATCAATGAAAACTAGCTGTTCTTCAGGTTTTTGAAGTTTTAAATTTTGTCATGTAAACTATACCCAGGACTGTAAGAAATAGGGGGTACTTTTTCAAACTCTCCTTTTAATTTCAAATATTATGACTTATCCAAGTCTTTGAATAATTATCTAAGGTTATGATCTTGACTTTTCTATGTGGTCATTCCACAACATTTAACAGAGATACTTGGAAATAGGGCAACTTACTCCTTTTTCCTGTGCTTGATATTATGAGCTCTAAAAAGTGCAGAAAAATACGTAATTTTAAAAAGTTCTAAATCTTATTAATCTCTTTGTAAGTATATTTTCATTATCATGTTACTGTGAATATTACCTAAGATCAATAAAATACTTTCCAGTTCATAGTTCAGTTTTTACTCATTCTGCAGACATTTTTACAATTGGTACTTTTGGAACTTTGTTATTCCGTGATACATATTTGCTCTTGTATTTCCAATTATGTGCATTTTTGTCACCTGACTAGTAATAAAACAAGCAGGCAGGTATTTCTAATTCAATCTCTTGGGAGAAGCATGCCTTGCTGATAAGAATGCCTCTTGATGATGAGTCTTTTCCTCACTGCCTTATACACAAAATAGTCACGTACAACTAAATAAGTAAACAGTAAAAAAAGCCCATAGATTTTCCTGTTGACTAGTGACACTCAAAGTAACAAGGCTTTCCACTCCAGAATCTCAGACAGCTCACTCAGAATCACTTTTACCTGAAGAAACACCCTCTTTGGCTTCGGACTTGCCGGACTGGAGCTGTATGGGAAGAAAGTTCCACAGCAAACAAGGAGGAATGTAATTGAACATACCACAGTTAAAGTTAGCATGGTTCTTTTTGTGCTTTTGGCAAGATAGATGAAGTTAATCTAAAACACAAAACAAAAACATAGAAAAATTACAAATACAGGCTATTGGCAGAAATGTGTTTTTAATTATTTTAGCAAGTATTTAACAATTATTATCTGACAAATAAAGAAAAAAATTTATCAGAATGTGCTGACTACTCCAAAATCCAATACATAAAGTAGTAATTATAAGGGATTTCCATCACAAGTGGGAACCTAGATGAATGAAAGCAATCTGCTGTAATGTGGTGTCTTTTTAAAAGGCAGCCAGAGAACAAGTGGTAAAAAGGTAACTGATAGTGCCACTGTTCAGTCAGCAGAGACTAAAGGATGAAGGTCCATCACGCAGTTAAGCCAAAATCTTACTTTATTTCTGATTCCATCAGTGTCCTGTCATTAACACTACACAGCAGACACTAAGTACCAAACAATAATCTTTTATTAAAGAGCCAGAGGTAAGCTTTAAATGTAACAGGCCTATTTAAACTAAACTCAAGTTCTAATCATAATACTTTTTATAATTTTCCATGGTGCTATTTTCATCTGAAGTAGCATTTAGATGTACTTCTAAGAAAATACCTTAACATGACAAAGGTCATATAGTCAATTATCATACTAAACAGTGAAAAACTAACAGCTTTTTTCTCTTAAATTCAGAACAAGGCAAATAACTTCACTTATACCACTTCTATTTAATTTAGTACTACAGGTTTAAGAAATAAAAGAAATCCAATTTGTTTACAGATAATTTGATAATACATATATAGAAATACCTAACACTCCAATAACAACAAAAAAGCTATTAGAAACAACAAATGATTACAATAAGGTGGCAGACTACAAATTAATTCATAAAAATCTGTGGCATTACTACATGCATAATTTTAGTGAATCCACATGTTCTGCTCCCTACTTTGTCTCAGTGAATCCTCTCACCACCCCCACACTTCTGGCCTATACCCCAGTTCTCGTATTGCATAAATAAATCTTTAAAAAAAAATGAAGAGACACAGCATCAAAGAGCAGCAAGCTATTTTACAATGAAAAGTATGTCAGGTTTTAAAGCATTCCAAAAGGCACGCTCCAAAAGCTTTCCTAACAATTTAGATATTCTTTCTTCTGGTTTCCAAGGTTGTAATGCTGGGTCTCCTTGGTGGCCTAGGGTTTAAGGTTCAGCACTATCATTGTAAAGGTCTGAGTTAGACGGGTCAGGGAGCTAACCTATACCTGGTACAGCAGGCCTCTCCTTTCTTGCCTGCTGCTCCCCTCAGTAGTATATTTCAGTAGATCCATCTGTTCCGCTCCCTACTCTGTCTCTGGTACAACTTCTCACCCTTCACCCTGACACCCCAGTTCTTCTATGCAAAAATAAAATTTTTAAAAAGACAAGAGTATTTTTTTCCCAGAATTTTCCATCCATTTCCTACAAGGTAAGGATTCAATCTCATCTCAAAGATAAATTAGAATACTCAGCTGTTTTTAGGACAGGTATAAGTGACCTCAAACAATAGTGTACATAGGAATTACTATATAGGGCTAAATAAGCAGTAACACAGACCTTTATTTAAAATGTCCCTGGTAATACACATACACCCCACACACACTCACACCCATTCATCTGTGGATATTCAGTAAGTACTTCATAGGAATTCTACTAACAAGAGTCATAAGACAAACTCCTGGGGAGTGTTAACCCCATGACTAGAGCAGAACTCTGGAGCTTGCTCTAACAAAGGGGGATCTGCTTCTCATTTCTGCAACTCTGGAGAATCTCAGGGAAGAGAGGCAAGGATAGAAAATGTAGGACTTTCCCTATGAGGACAGAATACTATGACAGCCAAATGAAAACTCACGTGGCCTATCATACTTTCATTACTTGGTAAATGCAGGATGTTTGGCTGTTTACATGTCCTTAAGAGACATACTCAATGCACTGTGTACTAGCAATGAGGTTACTGAATGATAATGGAAGTTTCATCAAATTTAGTCTTCCTTCAACTACTGTATTTTTATTAACATTTTCCTCTAATTAGTAACTTCAAAACATACTATTGGAATCATCCTAAAAATTCACCACCAAGCAATCCTGACCAATTCTTGCTTGGTATGCATTCTACACAGTCACAGTCAAATAGTTTGAAAAACTATTGTAAGAGTGATAGCATCATATTTAGAAGAAGTGAAAAATAACAAAAATTCCAGTGACAATAAAAAAACCCATTCTGTATTTTCTTATCAATGACTCTGCAAAATGCACAGCCATTCACCATTTCTTTAGCTTAAGAGTTTGTCAATAAAGTATAAGGAACACTATTTCTTAGAATCTAGTATGCCAAACTCATCACATGCTTAAAGTAGAATTTATAAAAGAAATTTTTACTTACAAAATAGGAAGAAAGAATCATTGTACAGCCAGCCAGAATGGAAGCCAGCACAACATCAGGTGGAATTTCTGAACCACTTCTACCAAGGATAGGGGTAAACATCTCAAATACTGCCCAGATAAGGTACAAGGCATAAAGATACGGAATAAACATCCCCAAAAGGTAAAAGGCAATAAATTTTCCTTGAGCACCTAGGAAAAAAGAAAAGAAAAACATTGAATTCTGAAATCCTACAATAAGATCTAGATTTTTATAGTATGGTGTACTTTGGCACCTAACAGTAATTAGGTTAAATGTAACTCTTGTCCTCTTGCTTATGTTATCTAGTGAGATAAAAACACTTTCACTCATAAAATACATATAAAGATTAAATACATATTCACAAATTTAAGAGTTGGATGGATATAAAGTCAAAATAAAAATGTGTGCTTAAATTTTAAAGAAACAAATTAGAAAGCCTACCCATAGATTAAAAAAAAAAAAAAAAAAGGGCCCTTAGAAGCCTTATTTCATGTATTTTAAGGTATTTTCCCCATTTGCATCAAAACCAAAAATACCTTACCATGATACTTAAATTCCTTGTGCACACAAAGCTTTGTAAGCAATGGAAATGCCACCCAGACAGCACTAATAAATGCTGAGCAAAGTCCTCGATAAGTGAGAGTTATAAGGAAACCACAATGAACAAACAGCGAGATGTCAAAAAATACTTCTCCCAGATACTGGCCACTGGCATTCTGAAAGAAAAAAAATATATACAAGCAATCGCATATACGTGTCAGTCATAAAGATCTTTTATTATACTTTCAATTGCACATAAGAGTTACACTGTTTTAAGTAGGGTCTAGTCTTCAAACTTTAAACACTATAAAAGCTTCCTTCTACCATGAAGTAGCAATGAATTTACACTGCTGCACAGGAAAAGAGGATTTAACAAAGCCAGATAAAGGCATTACCATTACTTGTATATAATCTGTGCTTTTTCTCCACCTGATTAACATTTGTAAATGTTAAAAGATAGGAGGACTCTTTTAAAAACATTCAGCTCTGTAAGCATTCCATTTATGCAACTTCCATAACATTTCAAGCACACTAGAGAAATGACCTGTGAAGGCACACACACTGTTGCAGCATCAGTTGCACACGTGGGGAACTACCTGAAGTGTGCAGCACCTGGTCACCTGGGCTTTTGCTGAATCTTTTCTGTCTCCAACTGGTCTTATTATGCAACTTTCCCCTTTTCCTGGATGCCCGCTTCTTTCACAATAGAAAGTTGATGTATATTTTTTTTGATATTTGAAGTCTGAGGGTTTCTGTGCAGTACCTAGACTTTTCCAGAAGTTGACACACGAACTTAACGCATTTTAACATCTGCTAAATGACTATATTATTGTAAACATAGATGTTACCACTAAGTGAGGAAACACCAAATAGAAATAGGTATATCAACTTTTTCTCTCCTATGCCTTCTCATTTCTGTGTGTGCCATGGCACATTTGCTATAAAGGACCATCCTTTAACAATCCAAAAGAGTTTCAAACACATTTGCAAAAAAATGAAGTTAAATTTCTGTTGACAAGCCCATATGATTTCATATGATGTTCAACAGAGTACTGATCGAAAGGCATGGCCTTTGAAAAGAAGAAAATAACTCTTAGAATTCAATTGGAAAATGAGTGACACTCATATCTTTAAAAACAAAGATTAAAAACTGTAATAACTGAAATTTATATAACTTCCCAAATTGTACCCAAAGATGAAACATACTCAAAACTCACCTCTACTGATCCTTCCCAATACTGACAGTTCCAATCCATTCTACACAGTTATTGAACTTTTCATACCTAATGACAAATTATCTCACTACTATGCTCAGAAAATTTTAATGGTAACCATACTGATTTTTATTTCCATGCTCCAACTTCATTATGGCCTATTTTTCTAATTATACTTTGTCTTCACCTCACTGAACTTCTTGACTGTAACCCAAATGCATCTTATATACTCCCACTTCTAATTGCTCATCAACATCTGTATCTGGCACACTTCTACTCATACTTCAGAAAGCCATTTCAAATATTACATACCTATCCATTAAGCCTCTGACTTCCACAAACAAAACTCATCTCTCCTAGCCCTGTATTCCTACAGTGTGTATGTCACTCCATTTCACTTCATCCCAATGTACTGTAATCACATGGTTTCCCCAGCTTCCCAAATGAAGCAGAGCTACTTAAAGAAAGACCACATCCTTATGCTTCTCTGTATCACCTTGTCTTAGCATGGTTCTGGGACCAATATCTGTATAATAAAAGTGAAACACATATGATTCTTCCACTGTGATTTCAGTCCAAAGTCTTATGATTGAAAAACTGAAATTAGTCCAAATAAATGGAATTTTATTAAGCATTTCTCTCCTCCTTTTCAATAAAACTCAACCACACTCTAGTTAACCATCATTGTACTAATAATAAATGTGAAATTGAGCCCCTTGTGAAATATTTTTGGAAACTGAAGTCACTAAGATACAAATTTTAGCTAAACCATAAACAAATGGTTAACTTCAAAAAACCTTCAGTAAGATTTGGTAATATGAAAGAGCCCATAGGATATTATCCCAACATTAAGTGAAACTGAGACCAAGGTTCAGGTACCAAAGACATCCTTTTTGAAAGGATGCTGGATTTTAGTCTTCTATGTCTCCATTAAAATCCCTAGCAGGACAAATAGGAAACAAACAAGTATATATTGGCTAGCTTGAAAATAATGAAGCAACTAAGAAAGTTGTTCCTCTTTAACTCAGAAAATCAGAAATCATGCTCTTTCATTGTAATTTATTTTTAGTCCTATTATTTCATAACTAATTCCTTTTATTTTCACCAAATGGTGTTTTGTAACCATAACAATATGGCAATAAATAATTTCAGAGCCCTATGTCCTTTCTTCTTTCTATAGCAATTTAACCTCATACATATGTATGCTGTCAGAATCTCCATCAATAACACACAGGTGGGGAAGAAAAGTGAAGGAAAACTAAGTGAAGCTGAAGTGAAATTTCTTTCAGGAAGCAAACTGTGGGTTAGCGCTTCCTGTCAGATGGCCTAAGCACAGGGACCACAGCAATAAACAAAACAACCCCTGCCATTGTGGAGAACAGAGCTATTCCAAATATAAATAATTGGTTGAGTCCAGGGAGGGTTGATAGATTTAAAAGCATAATTACAAAAACTGCAGCATATTCTACAGAGGCTTACAAGTCTTGCTGTCACCACACCAAATACTTCAGTTTTATAATGTCATTTGAATTCTAAACAAAACCCTCAGAATAAGCCTTCCGTAAAATTAACAGTATTCTGGGGGCTACTTTTCTATAAACATGCCAACCTTACTTTCGATAGCTCAAAAGGACAAATACATTGAATCCCATTTGACTTTGTCTTTAAGCCTTGAAAGTAGCCCCCCAAAAACCCAATAAATATGCCTAACACTTACCACATAATAAAATCTCTTTGCAAGGGTATGTATAAGTATTATTTTGGCTACAGCTGCAGTTCCATAGAGACAAACAGAGACATAGAAGTGGTTGTACCATGAGAGTGACTGTCCAATAAGAGAGATGAACACTGCTATAATGAGAACGGTAACCAGGCTAGTAAACCAGCTTATCAGAGTGATGCCAAGTCCACAGAAGAAGTCCTTTGTGTAGTTAGCAGCTAATGAAGAAATAAAAATAATCATCTTAATCAAAACAATTTCTTAACCAATCAGTAGATATGAATAGGCAAATGTTAAACAATTTACTACTAATTGAAAATTACTGAAATGTTTCAAAAGTAAGGTTTGTTAAGCACTACAGCAGGGAAGGTATCAACAAACATTTAGTTAACATTTACTGAGAATCTGCGGGTGCTAAAGACTCGGAATGTTCAAGTATACTGCTAACTAGGACAGTGGGTAGTTTTCATCTTCATCACCTCTGAGATGCTTTGCATATCGAAATAATGAGCAAAAATGGAAGATAGAGAAAATAATTAGTAAATAAATAATTAAATGCTGGTAAGTATTTTATCTAGTAACAGCACATAACCAATTAGACTATGAGACATTTAAAATAGAAGATTAATTTAACCAGAAGCATTTCCCTCATACTTCAGAACAACATGTTATTGGTCTATAGTATGGAGAAGACTTTTCAATGCAATTTTTCACTAAAAGTCAATCTGTATAAACGCCTTTTCAGTAGCTCCTATGTGGTACTTCTAAAGGATGCATAAGTACATAAATTTGCTTTTTTTACAAAGAATAAATGTTAATCTGACAGCATTTAGAAATTTATTACAATATAAATTAAGTGCCATTTTCTTATGATTTTTAACTTCTTAGACAGATATAAACTGACTAAAAACTTCAGGCATATTCCATACCCATGACAGTATTGCAAACTTAGGAGAAATTACTTACTCTTACTTTTGGGCTGCAAAAATTTTTTGCCCAGGTACAAAACAACAGCCATAACCACCATGGAATTAATTATTAAGCCAACTCGAGATGGGTAGGCAATCACAAATAGGCCAAGCACATCAAAGAAGACCATGTTTCCATGTTGATACTTAGAAGAAGCAGCCAATATATCAGATGTAGCTAGATGTTTAAGAACTGCTAAAATGTTGTCACCTATTTGTAAAAAAAAGAAAGATAATGAAGTTGAATATACCATCCAGTGAGTAAAATAAGGAAGTTAAAAAGAATGTGAACAGAAATAACTGTAGCATCCTACTGTTCCCCCTCACATTTCTTAATAAATTTTTCCAAGAAAGCCCATGCTCCCTATTCCATTCCTTCTCCACTTGGAACCTCAGCCCTTCCCTTCCATTTGACATATTCACTGACAATCCAATGGCTACTTTTTAGTCCCCACTCACTGAATATATAATTATGTAGCAGACACCGCTCTAGATACCAGAAATTCAGTAGTGAATCAAAAGACAAGAGCCTCTCATGAAGGTCACAAAGACTGAACAGAACATTATACACGTGTTAAAAATTAATAAGAAATGTCAATTAAATCTGAATTTAAAATAATGATAGGTATTAGAGTCCCATGGGAACATATCACGTGAAAGTAATGGAGTTTGAGAAGTCAGGAATACCTCTCCAAGACAGATATTTATAGCTAAAAGATGAGTGAGAGCTAGCTACAATGAGTACAGACTTAAGAGAACCATTTAAAACAATGTCCTAATTCAGAGACAGTATTCAGGAACAAAGCTTGAGGGTTGTGAGAATCATTATCAGGAAGAACCTGACACATCAAAGGTCTATAGTGAATATTTTTTACATGAACTGATTAATATATGATTTGAACATTACAGAGAACAATAAGAAAAACGGAATGACATTTCTTCCTGTTATACTCATCCCATCCTTCTCTTTCTCTTCTTTTTACTTAAGACATGACACTGGTTCACCATGAGATTTCTCTTTGACTTCTTACAGCGTTTTCCCCAAAATACAGGTTTAGGCTACTCTTGCTTCACTTTTCCAGAAGACATTTCTATTCTCCTTAATTTTATGGTTTTCTCAATGTCTTAAATTCTCAAACCCATTATATCCATTTCTGCCAAGAGCTCTAAAGCTGTATCTATATACCTTATCTGTATTTTCATCCCTTTGCTCACAAATGTCCACTTCTTATGTCCAACAGATAATCATCTAATTCCCCTCTTTATTACTGCACTGTATGAGGGTTGCCTTTCCAAGTCTCTACTATATTCAAATAGCATCATCTTTCCCCAGTCAACCAGGCTTTATACCTTACAGTCATCTTTGATGCTAACTCATCTTTTCTAACCTATCAAGTCTTGAATTTTAAAATTAATTTAATTTTTCATCCCTCCCCTTTCATTTCTATCTTCTGTCAATGCTACAGTGCAGGCCCTCATTATTCCACACACAAATTTTCAGAACAGCTTGACTCCTGGATATCTCCAGGCTCCCCATCCAATCTACACTACACCACCAGCATTTAAAATCACCCTAAGTGGTTCACCTCTAATGATCACTTACTCCTACAGCTGCATCTTGCTGATTTTTTAAGTCTACAATTTTCTCTGTCCCATATATACACTTTGAACTCATTTTCCTCTATTTCTGAAAATACAATTTCCATTTATTGATAGATTGTATTCTGACAATCTAGTCACCAAGAATCCACCCTTTCCCCCCTGGCACACATGCATGCGCGCACACACACACACACTCATGCTATGTTTTTACTGGAATGTCCTCTTCCTCTCCATGAGGACAAATCCTACCAACTCTTTAAGGATTAGCATCAGACTCATCTCCCCAAACTAATTCTCTCTGGAAAGCACTTTAACTTCCTTGCCCCTGTGTCCTTCTGACACCAGTCCTGTAAGCTACTCACCTATGCTCACCATCCTCCTTGGCTCAATGAAACTATCTTCTATACCTGTGCAAGCTTCCCAAATATGTGATGGTACCAGCTCCAATGCACAGCTTCCATTTTGGCCACACTCTCATTGCTTAACAATCTACATAACGCTGGGTCAATTCTCTTTCCAGTTGCTCATAATGAAAATTCCTAACATTCTTCATCTTTAAATTAGTCTTCAAGGATAAAATTCAAGTTCTTATCTCGAACTCCAAAGCCCAAGTTCACTCAAACCTTATATTACTTGTCTAATGAAGAGTCCACAGATCTTTATAGATTTACTGGCTATTGCTAATATTCCATCTCAAAGCATTTCAAAAGTCTACATTAGAATACCAACCTGCTCTCTGAATGGAATCTGTTAGAATTCTGTCCGCTGTGTCATACTTGGTGTGATAAATGTATCCGTTCTCAATAAAAGCTAAGTCTATTCCTAAGACATATAGGGAGGGAAAATAAAAATGTCACTTTGTTTAAAAATCAACCTCTACCTTGCTTTAGGCCTAGGTGTAAATTCCTAAGATACAAAATGTCAAAGCATTAACATGACTGCTCTGTCATATTTATAAAAGAAAGTAAAAATATTTTCCACAATTCTCATAGACTCTTACAGATTTTTATAGACTCTACAACAACTGTACATAATTCAATGATAAAGTATACCACTACATAAAAAGTCATAGTAGGGCGTAGGAATACTGAGTTTTGGAGGTGATCAGAAACTTTGCCATCTGTATTTTCTTGCTAGACCAGGACCAACTTTAAAGAAGCTGAACAAGTCCCCAGGGGAGCTTGCAAAGCATGCTACAATGAAAGTCAAACATCCCTAAAGGCTCTATTGCCATCTATTGGCTAAACAGTTCGCCCTTGTTCTTCTGTCATACTGTGGGGCAAGATGACAAGTTCTAGAAAAGGCAAATAATAATTTGGTCTGAAGTTTTAAACTAAAGGAAAAAGTCAGGAACTCTTTAAGGAGTCAGACTAAACCTCTCTCAGAGAGACTCTGCTCTCAGAAAATATTGTTTACTTTTAAACTTCCAAAAAATAAAATTTGCTTTTGATAAAACCATTGTCCCACAATAGCCATCACCTTGACAAAATACCTGGAATATTTCCAAAATCCCTATAGATACGAAAGTCAGTATCTGAAGGAATGATTCCACTCTGAAAAACCTCCTGAGCCACCACAGAAGCAAAAGGGTGTTTAGCTGCTGACACATAAGCTTGGACCAACCAAGGATTTTCAGGACCTGAAATGGACATAACAATAGAAGGTCAATATAGCAATGTTTTAGTATAAAAAAATTAGCATTAATTTTTTTCAACATACCTAAAATAGGCACTGTGCTGGTTTGGGAACACAGGTACAAAGTTCTTTTATAATTTTCTCTCTGTATTTTCCAATGTGTCACTAATAGATTTGTATGACTTTTACAATGAAAAATAACCTTTTTGGAAAAACATTTTTAATTACAAAATAACAGCACTACAAAAAGTTTAAATTTAAAAATAAAACATCTGGGCCTCCCTGGAGCCGCAGGAGCTAAGTCTCGCCACTATCACTACTGCAGCCTGAGTTTGATCCCCAGCCACCACGGCGCTAACCCACATATGGCACAGAAGACCTCTCCTGTCTCTTTCCCTGTTCCCCTTAGCAGAGTATTTCATTAATCTGCCTGCTCTGCTCCCCACTCTGTCTCTGGAGAATCCTCTCACCCCTCACACCTCTGGCCTACACCCTAGCTCTTCTACGCAAAAATAAATCTTAAAACAAAAAAGTTAAAAAAAAAATAAAAATTCAAAATCCACAACTCCATCATTCTAAGATAACTATTATCATTCTCATATCTTCAATTTTCTTACAAATGTACGATTCTGTATACACACCTGTACTCATAGGTTATGTTTATCCTGCCTACTACTCTCTCACTTAACATTATATTAAATACATTTTCCTACACTGTTACACATTTTAATAACTGTGTCACATTTCACTAAATGTACCAAAAAGTTCCTTATTACTACTGTTTATTACTTTATCGTTATTAATAATTCTGTACTAACATCTTCACACACTATAGCTTTTTTCAAGTGTGACAGTTTTATCTTAAGATAGTGAGATATAGGACTTCCCTGGTGGTGCAGGGGTTAAAGTCTCAGCACTATCAAGCTATTGGCAGCCACTGTGGCATGAGTTTGCTCCCCAGCCAGGGAGCTAATCAATATGGCACAGCAGACCTCTCCTGTCTCACCTGCTGCTACTCTCAGCAGTGTATTTAAGTAATCTACCTGTTCTGCTCCCCACTCTATCTCTGGTGAATCCTCTTACTCCCCGCACCTCTAGCCTAAACCCAGTTCTTGTATGCATAAAAATAAATCTTTTTAAATAGTGAGATATAAACTGTATTATTGATCTCAATTATTCACTGCTTTTTTCCATGTAACTTGTAATGTCTCCTGGAGAAACACACATGCATTTCTTCATCCTATTAACTAGCAACATGTGTTACTTTGGCCAACAGACTGTAAGTGAGACACATGAGCTTTAATCAAGATTTTTAAGAGTCATCACCTATCTCTTTTGTTAACTTTGGTCATAAGATCAATACATCCCTAGTGAGGGTTTGCCTTGAGCCTGGATCCCAGAATAAATAAGATACATGGAATATAACTGCAGTTATCTAGGAACCAAAACACAGCAAGAAATAGGCCTTTGCTGTTCTAACCCACTGAGATTCAGGTATGTGTTTGTTAAAACAAAATTTAGCAAAAATCTGACTGATGTAGACAGATGAAGTAATTTATTTCAGAAAATCTAAGAATGTTAACATCTTTATAACTTTATAACAGATAAACTGTTTTCCTGCACAAAAAAAATTAATGAGGATGGGAGAAATACTGTGCCAGATATCCAGAGGACCCAGAAACTGAGTACCAGACATAGATTTTAAAATAACCATGATCAGACGAGTACAATCTATTTTCTAAAACATCAAATGGAAATCCTAGAACAGAAAAATAAACCATTGATAAGAATTTCAATAGGTGACTTACTATAAGATTAAACAACAGAAAAAAAGGTTATAAACAAAAAGCAAGCACAAAGGAAAAAAAGGAAGGATAATAAAGTAATATGTGTAAGTAACAAACAGTTTACACTGAAAACACACAGAAGTGAGTGAAATCCCAGAAGAGGAGACAGAATGAGTTAGAGGCAATGTTTAAAGAGGTACTGACCAACAATTTCCCAAACTCATAGAGAACATCAAGTTATCAAATTCAAAAAGTTCTAGACACTTTAAAAAGATAAAAATAAGGAAAAAAAATACTTAGCACCAAGATATTTGCTTCTGAATACCATTATTCACTAAAAGAACCAGCTCTCCTTAGAGAAATGGCCTATTTCCAGTCTGAGTTTAGGAAAAATACAACATTAAGTTGGAACATTCTGTGCCAGAAAGAAAGTGATCAAAGGAAAACATAGAGACTTATCAAAAAGGCACCAGTTTGAAAGGACCACTGATATCCAAAACTGAACAATGCACGCATGAAAATAGTAACAAAATATAATCCATAAAAAATATGGAATAATGAAATAAATACATAAGTAAAGGCAAATCAAAAGCCTTTCTTTTATCAGAATTCCAATTTTTACACAACAGATGGAATGAGGGAATGAGAAACTCATCAGCAAGCAAACATCACAGTAAACACTTTGGGGCAAAAATCATCAGTAACTGATCAGTTTGATTTAGAAACAGGATATTAATATAGTCTCAAAATACCCGTTGCTACAAAGGGGAAAACAGTAACCTTACAAAGTCAAGTTGACAAGTACTGAAATCAAATAAGTTAACATCAACAGTAGTCAGACTTTACATACCTCCTGATGCAATGTCCTAAGGACACAAATGTAATGGGGATAAATAAGGTGAGGAAACAGATTTTGAAACAATATCATATTAAAATACTATTGTTAAAAGACTGTGATTACAATTTACAATCATGTGTTACTACTTAAAATTATACAATTAAAATATTAAAGCCATATTTTAAAAACAACTAAAGCTAAACTACAAAGGAAAGAAAGTAACTATCATAAAAATGGTTACTCTCAGATGAGGGGAAAGTCTGATAAATCTGGGAGGGTGTGACAAGAGCCTCACCTCTTTCATGAGTAGGGTTAGAAAATGATAAGTCTTGGAACAATTAAGTTCACAATTTTGTGATTTTTTACATAGTGATTGTGATATATCCAATATAAAACATGACAATTAAATGTTACGTTTCAGAACTCCCTTGGTGGGGTTCTCAGTGTTATCACCGCAAAGGGCCTGAGTTTGATGCCTGGCCAGGGAACTAACTCACATACTGGTGCAACAGACCTCTCCTGTGTCTCACCTGCTGCTCCCCTCAGCAGTGTATTTCAGTAGAACTGTCTGCTCTGCTCCCCATTCTCTCTGGTAAATCCTCTCACCCACTGCATCCTGGCCTACACCCCAATTCTTCTATAAATAAATAATTTTTTAAAAAGATTTATTTATGCATAAAAGCACTGGGGTACAGGCCAGAGGTGTGGGGGGTGAGAGAATCCACCAGACAAAGTGGGGAACAGCACAGGCAGATCAACCAAAATACACTGCTGAGGGGAGCAGCGGGTATAGCAGGAGAGGTCTGCTATACTATGTGGGTCACCTCCCTGGCCGGCAGCAGGGATCGAACTCGTGCTGCAGTGGCTGCGGTTTGCTTCATAGTGCGTTGCTTAACCCACTGCGCCACCAGG
>JAGFMF010011403.1:3300151-3334101 GCA_019455555.1 Galemys pyrenaicus
CTCTCTGTGGTGAATCCTCTCACCCCCCCCCCCACACCTCTGGCCTGTACCCCAGTGCTTGTATGCATAAATAAATAAATCTTTAAAAAAAAAAAAAAACCACATTAAGAACAACTAGGACATTACTGGAACAATTGGAGACAACTAAGTATGTTATTCATTAGATAACAGTTTGGGACTCCAATTGCTAATATTTTTCTTAAAGACTTATTTATACATACAAGGACTGGTATACAGACCAGAGGTGCAGAGGGTGAGAGGAGTCACCAGAAACAGAGTCGGGAGCAGAAAAGGCAGATCCACTGTAACACACTGCAGAGGGGAGAAGTGGTCAGGACAAGAGAGGTCTGCCATGCCTTGTGGGTCACCTCCCTGGCCAGGGATTGAACTTGTGCTGCAGTGGCTGAGAATAGCTTCATAGTGCTGAGCCTTAAACCCTCGTGCCACCATGAAGGCCCTTACTAATATTTTAATTTAGGATTTTTTGCATCTAAGACCAAAAGCTGAACATATGGTGTAACTTATAACCTCAGTATTTCCATTCAGAGATGTGCATATACAGGGCCCTCCCTGGTGGCGCAGTGGGTTAAGCAGTGCACTATGAAGCAGACAGCAGCCACTGCAGCACGAGTTTGATCCCTGCCGCTGGCCGGGGAGGTGACCCACATGGCTCAGCAGACCTCTCCTGCCTCACCCGCTGCTCCCCTTGGCAGCGTATTTCAGTTAATCTGCCTGCTCTGTTCCCCACTCTATCTCTGGTGGATCCTCTCACCCCCACACACACACCTCTTGCTTGTACCCCAGTGCTTGTATGCATAAATAAATAAAATCTTTAAAAAATTTTAAAAAAAAGAAATGTGCATACACATATGTATACCAAAAGACAATTATAATAATGTTCACTGGAGCATCATTCCTAAGAGCCAAAACCTAGAAACAATTTAACATTACAAGTAGAATGCATATTACTATCAACTAAACATTATTTGGCAATGACAAAACAATGAACTGTATTTGTTAACACAACACATTTAACAGACATATTGAGTGAAAAAAGCCATTCACTGAAGAAAACAGTGTATGAGTTAATTTATAGAAAGCACAAACACAAGCATGATTCTATCTATCAATACATAAGTCAGAATAGTAGCAGCATTTTGGGGTAGGAATGACTGGAAAGGCCACAAAGAAGATTCCTGAAGTGCCAACAATACTATTCATTTTATCTGGGTTCTTACTATATATAATTATATTCATTTTATAAAAATTCATTACAGTAAACAGGCAAAGTTGTGCACTTTTCTCACATGACAATAAAAGATAAAGACATGTAAAGATGAACTTCAAAGTTTATTTTATGGATTGCACTATAAAAATATTTGAGAAGACCTAAAAGCAGGAAAAGGGAATTATAGTTCTAAATACCCCAAACCTGGCCTTTAATCCTCTAGAGATCCCACTACTGAATGGCAGCTCCAACCCTACTCCAGCCTCTCACTGATTGCCCACTGAGACCTAGAAGTTGTAGACAGGCCAAGTGTTACTTTAAGAACAGAGATTGGGAAAATAAGATGGAGAAAACAGATAAGCTCCTGAGTAAGATACTCTCCATAACAGAAATAAGGCAAAAACAATCCTTCAATGAGAAATTGCAGATGTTATTTTACTCAGTGGTTATTAATCCTAATAGACAGATAATATATAATAATATCCCAATTTCACATAAGAGGAACTGAAGCTTAGAATGGCTATATGACTCACTAAAGGTAGAAAGTCTGGGTTTGCTACAGCTTAGATTTGAATTTGGGTCATATGACTAGACAACATGTGTTCTTAATCACTACCCTCTACTGCCGTCCCCAGAAAGCTTTTATCTTACTACCTTAATTACCTTATAGAGAAAGGAAGTAGGCAGATACTTTACATCCATCCTCCTGTTATCATCTAAATCTTGTAATATTTCCAGCTTCATGTACATCATTTCTTCTGAAGCATGAACTTCATCTCTCTTAATGCAAAGTACATGGGCATGTGTAATATTGAAGCGAACTAGGCTTCAGTGCCAAGAATGAAAAGGTCAAATTCTACAGATATTCAGTAAAGCAGACCCAACTTAGTAACAAACAGCATCACTCCCCCTATCTACCTCATCTACTTTGACTGGTAAGTGCAACACCAAGAAAAGAAAAGTACTACTGAGACTGGAAACAGTGAATATCATAATGGAAGTCAAGTAAGATGAAACCTGAGAAATTAACTACTGAATTTATCAATGTGACTTTTTTAGAGCAAACTTGGAGAAGGAGAGAGTCTGCTGCTGACTAGATCTGGTTCAAAAACAAGAGCAAATAAAGTCCACTCTTTCATGGAATCTATAAGTAGATGGGAACAGAGAAATGAGGCAATAGCTAGGAGAGAGGCAAGGGGTCTTCTTCTTCTTTTTTTTTTTAATATCTATGTATGCATACAAGAACTGGGGCACAGGCCAGAGGTGCAGGGGTGAGAGGATTCACCAGACACAAAGTGGGGAGGATCTGCTGAAACAGGTGGATCTGCTGAAATACATTGCTGAAGGGGAGAGGTCTGCTGCACCATGTGGGTCACTTCCCTGGCTGGGGATGGAACTTGGGCTGTAGTGGCTGTATATAGCTTCATAGTGCTGCAACTTAACCCCTTGTGCCACCAGGGAGGCCTGGGCACTATTCTTTAAGAACAGAGAAAAAGTCCTTTCTGTGTTCTTGTGGAAATGACTTCATAGGGAGGGAAAACTGATGATGAAAGAGAAAAAAGCTTTTAAGTCGCCATTATTATAAATCATTCTCCGATGTAAGAACCAAAGGTGTTTTCAATGTTTTATATATAGCTCTGTGTATACATACAATTACTTCTCAGGATAAATTCCTAGAAGTAAACTGCCAGACAGAAAGTTCTGCACATTTTTACAAACAGTGCACACTGACAAACTGTTCCCAAATTGCATCATTTTCCATTTCTGTCAATAGTGTATGAAAATGCCTGTCTCTCTATATTCAGAGAGAACTAGGCATTATCATTCTATTTACTTTCTATAAATCTAATATTAAAAGTTGCTAATGTTGGGCCTCCCTGGTGGCGCAGTGGGTTAAGCAGCGCACTATGAAGCAAACCGCAGCCACTGCAGCACGAGTTCAATCCCTGCTGCTGGCCAGGGAGGGGACCCACATGGTGCAGCAGACCTCTCCTGCTGTGCCCGCTGCTCCCCTCAGCAGTGTACTTCTGTTGATCTGCCTGTTCTGTTCTCCGCTCTCTGTGGTGAATCCTCTCACCCCCCACACCTCTGGCCTGTACCCCAGTGCTTGTATGCATAAATAAATCTTTAAAAAAAAAAAGTTGCTACTGTTAACTTTCATTTATATTTCTTCTAAATTAAAAATTGTTTAGTGTGGCAGTTTCTTAAAAAGTAAAACAAATTTACCATATGACCCAGGAACTCCATTCCTATATATCTACCTAAACAAAATGAAAATATATGTCCCCACACACAAACTTACACACAAATCTTCATAGCAATATTATTCATAATAATCTAAAAGTAGAAATAACCCAAATGTCCATTAAGTGAATGGAAAATGTTAGCATTATCCATAGATAAAACAAAATTCAGTAATTAAAAGGAAATGTACTGAAACATGTATTAACCTCAGAAAGCATGCGCTTAGACTGATTTTAGTGATTATGAAATATTTTAAAACCATTGAATTTCACAGTTTTAATCACTGAATTATAGGGCATTGTGAACAAAGAATGCAATCTCAAACAGATTATAAAGTAGCAGGAAGATTAGGAGCCCATTTTAGTAAGAAAAAGCTATATAAATTAATGTATATGGATAGAAAAAAATTCATAAAGGTGAAGAATAGATTTTAACACTGGTTTGCTATGGGTGGTAGGCTTATAGGGGCATAGATATTTTCACAAAAATATCTCTGATTTATTTTTGCATATGATCTTTCTTATACTCAAGGTTGGTAGTATCTGAGTTTTTTACAAGGTGCAAACATTACTGATTTGTTTAAATTTTAAGATAATGGCTTTTATAACCCCTTCAAAATAATTACATCAAGGCTTCCTGCTTCATGATATAAATCACCAATCTGATAACTTAGACATCCTTTCATGTATTCCAGTTCTTCTAAAAATTAGATAGTAAGGTTATTCCAGTCACTGAAAACTCCCCAAGTGAATGTCTCTCATGAAGCAACAATGGAGTAGTAGGAAGCACTAAGTGTTTTATTTATTTTTAAAATTTATTTATATATACAAAAATTGGGGTATAGGCCAGCGGCATGGGGGTTGGTGAGAGGATTCACCAGAGACAGAGTGGGAACAGAGCAAGTAGAGATACTGAAATACACTGCTGAGGGGAACAGCAGGCAAAGCAAGAGAGATCTGCAGTGCTATGTGGGTCAACTCCTTGGCCAGGGATCGAACTTGTGCTTCAGTGGCTGCAGATGCTTCATAGTGCAGTGCTTAACCCCTTGCACCACCAGGGAGGCCCCACCACTAAGCATTTTAAATGAAGTTTCCAGTCTAAGTGCTACTGCAAGGAAAAGGGAGCCTATTTAAAAAGGGGAGAACAGAGCAGTTTACCATACACTCCCAGGCAGAACTCCAAATCCAGAAGAATCTTTATCTTCTTTTTTTTTTTTCTAAAGATTTATTTATTTATGCATACAAGCACTGGGGTACAGGCCAGAGGTGTGGGGGGCGGGGGGTGAGAGGATTCACCACAGAGAGCGGGAGCAGAACAGGCAGATCAATGGAAGTACACTGCTGAGGGGAGCAGCAGGCACAGCAGGAGAGGCCCGCCGCGCCATGTGGGTCCCCTCCCCGGCCAGCAGCAGGGACCGAACTCGAGCTGCAGTGGCCGCGGTCCGCCTCATAGTGCGCCGCCCAACCCACTGCGCCACCGGGGAGGCCCAGAATCTTTATCTTCTTTTAGTCAAATGTAAGCAACACTAGCAAGGTTTTTGACAACCATCCCCACAAGAAAACTATGCTTTTGTAGGAAGTTGCATCTGGAATTGAGAGTAGTACCAGGAAAGGTGTGATACTGAAATGTCAAAAAATGCCCAGAGAACTTTCGGATATTTAGTCAACCAGAGTAAGCTACAAAAACCTTGAGGGAAAACTTCTTACAAAAGCTCAAAGAAAGGAGACAGCCTCAAATCTTTTGTAGGACAGTCCACCAAAAAAAATTAATTTTAAAATATGGAGATTTTATTTTAGAATGGATAAAACATTTAAATGGTTGGTGTGTGTGTGTGTGTAAAATGCTAACTAGTAACAGGTCTATTTTTCCTCTATTGCATACACAATGCAATGCAAAATTTTATAACACAGAAAACTACAGAGAATATAAATAAAGTTGCAAAGAGAATTCTGGTTTTAAATTCATGACACAATGGAGGGATGGGACCAAATGGCCTTTTAGCTTCTTCCTCGTTCTCAACTCTAGTCACTACTATAGCCAATATCCACTGTCCAGCAGTGACTGCTAGTAAGTTCATTTTTTATCTTCCCAGATAATGCAGTAATACCTAAAGTGGAACTAGCTGTAGAATTTTTATGTAAAACTATCCACATTTAGTAAAAACAGACTATAAGCTAGTCAGACCCAGCAAGTTTAAGTATTTAATAACTATAAACAAAAGAGTTGATGGGGGTCTAGACTTCAACAACTCTAGGTAAGTTAGGTTTTAACTTCTCTGGACTATATGCATGTAAAGTATATTAACATGGATGCATATAAAATGTATTAATATATACATACAGAAAAAATTCAAGAGAGGAAACAGACTAAATCTTAAAACTGACTTTTCTTTGTTGCAGGGGGACAGGGGCAGGATAATAAATTAAAGACACGGCTGTGAAGGTCCAGAAGGGAAAGTATAAAATAACAAACCCTTGCCTGTGTGAAGCCTTGACATTTTTACCAAAGGAAAGACAGTATCTTCTTTGTGTTCCTCCTATCTTGATTGGTATTCAAACTTAAGAGGGAAATACATAATAGTGTGCCAGCTACTTCTATCAATACTAGTGTCTTCTCATTCATTAAACAAAGAGGAAGAATACACAGAAAAGTTTGAGAGCTGGAGAAGTAGAAATTTTCTTTTGACTTCATGTCCAAGCTGAAGAAAAACTTACTCCATTTTAAATAGTGAATGTGGGGCCACCCTGGTGACACAGGGGTTAAAGTCTCAGCACTATCAAGCTGTATCCAGCCACTGCAGCATGAGTTCCATCTCTGGCCAGGGAGCTAACCCACATGGCACAGCAGACCTCTCCTGTCTCACCTACTGTTCCCCTCAGCAGTGTATTTCATTAGATCCACCTGTTTTGCTCCCCACTTAGTCTCTGGTGAATCCTCTCACCACCCTGCACCTCTGGCCTACACCCCAGTTCTTGTGTGCATAAATAAATAAATCTTTAAAAAACGGTAGATATTAAAAAATAAGTTGACGGGAGAATATAAAAACATAATACTGCTAGGTTATGAAGATGTACTTTGCAATTCAGTATATCTTCATAACTTAAACAATAAGGGTGTTAAAAAACAAGATGCCTTACTATTACCTTATTTCCCCTAGCACAACTTATGACCCAGCACATTCTTTTTTTTTTTTAAAAGATTTTATTAATTTATGCATTTAAAGTTGGGGTATAGGTCAGAGGTGTGGGAGGTGAGAAGATTCACCAGAGACAGAGTGGGGAGCAGAACAGGTAGATGGACTGAAATACACTGCTGAGGGGAGGAGCAGGTGAGGCAGGAGAGGTCTGCCGTACCATGTGGGTCACCTCCCTGGCCGGGGATCAAACTTGCACAGCTGTGCAGAAGATGCTTCACAGTGTGGCGCTCAACCCACTGCGCCACCAGGGAGGCCCCCAGCACATTATTCTAACTCCTAGCAACTCATACATCTCTGGCTAAAATGCAGTAACCAAATTTCCAGCAGAATATGAAAATAGCATGGAACTGCCATCAGATTATATAGTACGTTGACTGAATAAACCTGAGTTTCAAATACTGATACATATTACTGCTTTTATGACATCCAAATTAATATTTGTAAACGTCTGAATAAAAATGATCTCATGTTTTAAAAGTAGTCTTCATTTCATTAGGTTATGGACATTCTAAAAATTTCCACTTTTATAAGACAATTACATTAAAATACACAATATACAACTCACATACCAGTTTGGAACACAAGTTCTTTTCCTCCTACCCCTGCTGCCTCAAGGTTAATAAATGCACGAATCAAGCTGGCCCAGGGGTGCTGAGTAATGAAACCATGACTGGCCTGAAAGAAAAAGAAAAGCAAATACAGGTTAAACAAATTGACTCAATTAATTAATTGAAGACTTTATTTACTTAAAGACAGGATATCTATACTGATGATGAATAAGAATACAATCATTTTTTTCAAAGGCAATATCTATGTTAACTGTGTTTTGGGGTCTCCCTGGTAGTACAAGGGGTTAAGTCTCAGCAGTATGAAGTTTTGGGCAGCCACTGCAGCATGAGTTTGATCCCCAGCAAAAGAGTTGACTCTCATGGCACAGTAGACCTCTCCTGCCTTGTCCACTGCTCCCCTCAGCAATGCATTTCAGTAGAACCTGTTCTACTCCCCACTGTCTCTAGTGAATCCTCTCACCCACCCACAACTCTGGCCTAAACACCAGTTCCTGTATGCATAAATAAATAAATCTTTATTAGATATCTATGTGTTTTTCTCTCTCTACATAATGGCTGTGTGCAGTTTTCTCGGTGGAAAGCGACCTCACAAAAAAAGGCAACCCGATTTCTATGAGTAGTGACAACAACATCCTTTCTAAGTGTTAGGGTATACAAAATAAAGAACAAAAAATAGGAGCTAAGGAACAACTGAGCAATCTATATGGTGGGATATTCATGCTATATGCATGTCTCAGAACATCACTGAAACTCTAGGTCAAAGAAAACCAGATGTGAAAAAAAATTGCCATCACAGAGCCCTGTTGTTTTTCTTTTTAAAGATTTATTTTTATTTACTTATGCACACAAGAACTGGGGTTTACGCCAGAGGTACAGGGGGTGAGACAATATACACCAGAGCAGAACACGCGAATCTACTGAAATACACTGCTGAGGGGAGCAGCGGGAGAGACAGGAGAGGTCTCCTGTACCATGTGGGTCAGCTCCCTGGTCAGGGATCAAACTCATGCCACAGTGGCTGCTGACAGCTTGATAGCACTGAGACTTTAACCCCTGTGCCACCAGGGAGGCACACAGAGACCTTTTATTTATTTATTTATTTTTAAGATTTATTTATTTATGCATACAAGCACTGGGGTACAGGCCAGAGGTGTGGGGGGGTGAGAGGATTCACCACAGAGAGCAGGGAGCAGAACAGGCAGATCAACAGAAGTACACTGCTGAGGGGAGCAGTGGGCACAGCAGGAGAGGTCTGTGTGCCATGTGGGTCCCTTCCCTGGCCGGCAGCAGGGATCGAACTCGTGCTGCGGTGGCTGCTGTTTGCTTCATAGTGTGTTGCTTAACCCACTGCGCCACCAGGGAGGCCCCAGAGACCTTTTATTAATCAACACTGACATCTATTCTAAGTTAAGGAATTAAATATTGAACATGAATATATAAGTGGCTGTGGATTTTTTATCATTGTTATTCAAGTTTAGTACTTAAAACAGTAGCATCTTACTTGTAAGACATTTTCCTCAGCACCATTAAAGAGAAATATGACAGCATGCTGTAAGGCTTCTGAAGATGTTGACAAGACACGAAGGACTTCCAGCATCACTGAACAGCTAACTGCATCATCGCTGGCACCTTTAAATCAGAAAAACAGACTTGATTCTCAGGCTTTTATAGTTGAAACCATTGCTTCAAGGAATAGCATTTTCTCATTAACAAATAGCTACAAGAAGCAGTCTTCTCACTATCAGAGGACAATTACCCACACCAGGAATAAACACCATGAAGGCAGGGATCTTGTCTGGTTTGCTTGCTGACATTCTCTTCATGTCTGGAACCACACCTGGCCCACAGTAGTCACTCAGTATTTGTTGTATAATTAACCAGATGATACCTAATGTAATACCGAAAACTAGCATTCTCGTCAACCCAAGCTATCTGTTTTATTCTTTATCCTTATTCCTCATTGTCTATTATATTTCCGCTCTGGTGTTCACAGCTTCCTGTGTTATATCCCACTGTCACTGACCCCTTTCTGCTTGTTTTTCTGCCAAAATCATAAAAGGTACAGTTGACTCTGCATTTACAAAGGGGTCAGTTTGGATGGTATAGTAATTTTAAGGTTTCTCTAAGGGAAAAGGTGTGATGAAAAGTGCAAAAAAGACACCTAATCTAATACATAAGGGAAGAAACTAATGCCCTAGTAATATCCCTAGATCCAGCACTAATGAAACAGAGAACCTTATAAATCATTTCTTTCTTGATTCAGAAACTAAATATTAATTAAAAGTGGTTATAAAGATGACTCTAGTGCCTTGAGTTTTTTAAAAACACTGTAAGAAATAGTTATAGAAGGGAGTCTCCCTGGTGGCCTACAGGTTAAGTCTCAGTGCTATCACCAGAAGGTCTGAGTTCAATCTCCAGCCAGGGAGCTGACCCACATATGGTACAGTACACCTCTCCTGTCTCACCCACTGCTCCCCTAGTAGTGTATTTCAGTCAGTCCACCTTTTCTGCTCCCTACTCTCTCTGGTGAATCCTTTCACCCCTGGCACCTTTGGCCTACACCCCAGTTCTTCTACACAACATTTTTTTAAAAAATAGCTAGAAGGACTGACCACACATTTGATTATATTAAGGTATTTTTGTTAAGTTTCTTAGGTGCGGTAATTCATGTTATTATGCACCTCAAAAAAAAAAAAAGTTTCGTCTTTTGATGACACAGACTGAAACAGAAGAATCTTATATAACTAAGTGCTGCTTCAAAATAGTCAGTGGATAAAGAATGGATGGGGAAGACAGAAGAAACAAGATCAGACTGTTGAAACTGAGTGATAGGTTCACTTGGTTTCACTAAACAATTCTGTTTTTTTATATATTTGAAATTTTCTGTAAGAAAAAGTTTGAAGGGCTATCAAAGAAAACAGACACAGAAATAACCCAGGCAATAACATTTCTGGGTGTACACACTGGGAGACATGGTGTCACTTTACACTACTATTTCCTCATCTAGAGGACAAGATAATATCTACTTCACAGGTGTGCTGGAAGGATTACAAAATAACGCACAGTGCCCGCATGTGGTAGGCATTCAATGTTAGTCTTTCCTTCTCCTTGCTAACTTAAAAAAAGGCTCCACAGTCAACTAATATGCTTGTTTAGCTGCTATTAGGCTCCAGACCCCATTCCTACAGAAGAAGAAAATACTTAACTATACTTTTCTTGGTAATGAGTACTGTATTGGATTTTAATCAAAGTGAAACAGAGTAATAATTATCTAATTACTATCAAGCAGGAAGTACATGGCAGCTATAAAAAAGTGTGCAGTTATCTGAAACCAAATGAAATATTGGTTTTTAAGACTGAGTTACTTTAAGTAAAAACAATAAAATGTTCCTTCATTCAAAGAAAAAGAGGAATTGAAAGACATATATATCTATAGTGTTGATTTCAAAGTTAAGCTGTCCATTCATCTTTGCTTATTTTAATAGTTCTGGTATCTCAGAGAAGATCTAAATAAAGGTCATATATTTTTAAGAAAGTGAAGGAAAGTATCTTTAACAACTGTGTGGTTAAACAGCATCCCTTTTCATTTAGAGATAACCCTGAAATTGAAGCCACCCCTAAAATAACTCAAAGCTTTTTCTACCAACAACCTGTAACCATGCAGCAAACCCAAGAAGATATTTAAGGCCTCTCTGTGGATTGCATTACTCCTAATTGGTATTATTTCCTGAGTTCCAGATACACTGCCAAGAACTTTTAAAAAATACCCATGTTTCAATTAGTTTTATCCACTAAAAGGATTTAGATGCAAGCATTTCAACAATTTATTATTAACAGAAATTTCCTTAAAGTGATTTGTATAGGCATTTTTCTTATAAAGTTTTAGTTAATAATCGTTTCCAATCACCCCCCCCCCAAAAGCATCATCCTTTCATTACTGAACTCCTTGTATGGAATTTGTAATATTTGACACTCTGTTTCTTCCTGATATTTGTATATGCATCTTTCTTGTATAATGCTTTTAAGTAGTCATGGTATTAATATGTCCCTTCCTAGAATTTGAACATCATAATAGTGAAAATAGGGTAACAGTTATATCATTACTGCTTTGAAACAGACATATTTAAAAAAAAAACCTACTGGTTTTCCTAGCAAAGTTATTACTGACTTTATAAAACAGTTGTGTATATACTGATTTTTGAAAAAGTTATTACATACTAAATGCAACTGACAAGCTCTTGTTAAAAATAACCTAGTATGAATCATTTTATCAAACAAATTTTATATTTTGTATAAATCTAGATGTTCGTATTGGGCCTGGTGTAAGTTCAACCAATCCAGAAGTATTAATGTTAAAATCGCATCAGCAAAAAAGGCGGGATTTTTCACATCAGGTACTCTTCTTCTGTTTTATTCATATTTAACCTTCTAAGCAATACCATTAGGAAAGCACTGTTATCTCCATTTTACAGATCAAAAACTGAGGGAAATGCTTAGAAACTCTCCTTCCTCAAATGTACCTAAAACAACTGACTGACCAGGAAACCCAGCATCTGGCCCAGTCTCTCTCTCTCTCTCTCCCTCTCTCTCACGCAAACACACATCAGTGATGATTAAGTTTATTCCTTTTGTTAGAAAAAAAGAAAACAGATGCTATTTTAGATTTTGTCTAACATGATTCCATAGTACAATGGCACTATTCTCTTCTCCCTAACTACTGAAAATATTTTTGAGGATTCTTACTTTTAAAAAACAGAAATTCAGTTTACAGGATAATAATTCATTTGACAAATACTTATTGTGTCATTACTGTCCTAAACAGCAAGTATTTAATTTGGTATATGTGCTGCCAAAGCGAGCACAGCAAGTATTTAATTTGGGTATTTTCAAAGAAACATGTGTGGACTAACAAGGCACTATAAGTATCACTATGGAACCAAAATTCTTACTGTATAGGTCAACAGAAACTGTTAAGAGAAATGTCCTCTAAACCAAGTGTCCCTTAAAGACAAGGACTGTCTCACATATCCCCAAAGCCTATTATAACACCTAGCTGAGTGAGTAAATACTTGAAGTGGCAAAACCTAATTTCAGGAACACATACTGGTAATGCTGAAAAGTCTACTCAGTCTACCAGTAACACTTCATGCCCATCATTAGATTGTTGGCACTAATGTTTAAAAAAAAAAAAAACAGGTAAAAGGTAAACGTAAAGTATCTGAGATAATACTGAAAGGTAGATTTTTTTTTAAGATTTATTTATGCATATAAGAACAGGGGTACAGGCCAGAGACGTGGGGGGGGTGAGAGGAATCACCAGAGACAGAGCAGGGAACAGAACAGGTGGACTGACTGAAATACACTGCTGAGGGAAGCAGCAGGTAAAACAGGAGAGGTCTGTCACGCCATGTGGGTCACCTCCCTAGCCACATGTGTGGTGACTGCGTTTTACCTCACAGTGTGTTGCTTAACCCATTGCGCCACCAGGGAGACCCCTGAAAGGTAGATCTTAAACTAAAATTTCTCTAAATTTCCAGCCTTCCATCACAGGGGGAAAAAAGGGTTTATCCAATAAAATGGCCTCACATTTGCCCAAGCAGCTTGACTTGAGCAAATTTAATAAACTTTCTGGACAGTGATGATCAAAACTACTAATAGCAGGTACATACCTGGTGAGTTTGCAACGGAGTCAAAATGACAATTAGCCAGGACAGCATGCTGGGCCCCAACTCTGGGTTCCAGTTTTACCACAACATTGGTGATGTTGTCATAGTAGCTTGTAAAACCTCCCAAGAAGTCAATGCTAAAGGAACCAGTGGGTCGTTGTATATCTACTGAAATCTTATGAAGGCTGTTGCTTTGAACTTCAATCAGTTTGACCTGTTCCAAGATGTACTGCACAGTCAGAATTTCATTTTCTGGACTTCCTGTAGTCCTAGGGCCGATGGATGTAATGTGTTCAAGATAATCCCTGAAAACAATAAAATGAATGATGATGACCAGGCATGTTAGGCTAGAAACCAACAGCACAGAGAAATTTTTCTTCTACATCATCTCATCCACCCCTCAAAGAAGTTCTTTGGCTTCTCACATAAAAAAGGTTGCCTTTTTGTTTCCAGCACTCTGTGAAAAATCACTTATAAAGTTCTATCATTTTATTTTGCCTCCCATGATTTTATCCCTTCAGAAATTTCTCCATCCACCCCATCCCCAACTTCTCCCAATCCCCAAAAACCAACACAAAGACTAGGGATTCTAGTAAAATCTGTATTGCAGAAGAAAGCTAGACAGAATACAATTTCATCGTGCCACACTCCTGAGAGTTACAGGTTCTAAGTAGCAGAAATCAAAGAGCAAAGACAACTAAGTTGAGTCAAGAGGTTAAAGAAGCAAAGAAAAAAATGTTTGTGAATGGACTCAGCCATTCTAGTGTACAGATAGGGCCTAAAAACTTCAATTCAGGCCAAAATCAACTCTACCCCCAAAACAAACTTTTTTTTTCATCTTCTCTGCATTCAAAATAGGAAAAAGGGGGTGGGGGTGGTATGTTCCAGAAAATCCTTAAGAAAACAAACTTTCAGCACTTTGTATTCAAAAGAAAGTTTTTAAAACACAGTAGCTGTTGAAAACTCTGTATGCTAACTTAAGATTTTACAAACTTTGACATACTTAGATTACAGCACCCTTGACTTAATCATATTTTCTAACATACTAAAGATATTTTTTTAATTAAAAAATAATAAAACCTTACACACCAGGGGCCTACGTACAAGCTCCAGGAATCTGAGAACTAAGCTTGTAAACGTCTCAAAGTCGAATCTTGAAAGGAGAGCCAATAGCTTTCAGGTTAAGAGGACTGATGACCCTCAAGATCAGATCACTGCATAATCCGCATCCGATCCCTCCCCCGACACCGAATGTATGAAGCAGTGCCTGCTAACAAATTCCACTCTCCATTTCGTTTGGGAAGTGGAATGGCCAACCAAGGCAAAAAAGAGTTTCTCCAGCAGATGGGAGGACTTCTAACAACCAACTATGTGCAGGTGGGCAGAACCAAAGTAAGAAAACAGGCGCAATCCCCCGTCTACCCTCACCTGACTACCCACGGCGCATTCTGTAGGTGCGGGCGCCAGAAGCCGGGCGCGCTAGGCCACCCCCACCCACGTGCAGCTGGTGCAGCCGGTGCAGCCGGTGGGTGAGCCTGGCAGTCCTGCAGAGGCAGGTGCTGACAGGTGTGGTGCCCCCCCGCCCGGTAGGGGCCGCAATTTGGGGAGCAGCGCTTGCCGGGAGGGAGTCCCTGGTACCTGGCTTGGCGTGCGTCAAACTCCCCGAGGTCCCCGGGGCTCCCATGCAACACGAGCTGCCGCAGTGAGAGCTGCACGAGCGACCGCAGCGCGAGTAGGTAGAGCGCCAGCCCCAGTGCCGCGCGCGCCTCCGACAGTCCAGTCCTTGAGCCAAGGCTGGCGCCGCCGCTCGTCCCAGAGCTGCGCTTCCGCGTCCTGGCGCCGCCGCCGACCGTGTCCACCAGAGACTCCTGCTCCAGGGCCTCCTTCTCCGGTTGTGATGCGGACCCCAGGCCGTCCCGGCGTTCCCCTCCGACTCGGTGCCGCCTCACGGCCGCCGACTCCAAACCACGTTCCATGTCTGTGAGCCTCAGCCACCGCCAACCGCCCTAACCCGCGACAGCGCCGGGAGCCAGGGCGGCCGCCGCAGCGCCTCCTAGTGAGCGGACGGAAACTGCAGAGGGCCAAACTTCTTCTGATTGGCCCGCCGCGCCAGGACCCAGCCTTTCCAGTTAGACTGCCGGCGGGCACCAGCAGGCAGGCCCCGGGCAGTCTCTAATGGGTGTGCCTTCTCATGCAAGGCTTCCCCTGTCAGGTGTGAAACAATGATACTCAAATGGAAAGATAAGTATTAACAGAAATGTCAAAAAAGTGAGAGATCACTTTTCAAAGAAAGCACAAGCCCCTAACGTTGCAGATGGAAAAGGCAATGGCCTACCTTTCCTAAGAAGCATTAGAAGGGGCTCTGGAAGAGGAGGAGGTTCCTAGCTCTTAAAAGTAGATCTCGGACTGAACAGGGGAATTCTCTTTTCCGCATACATAAGCTAATCACAGAGCATCAGAACCGTATTCTTAAATACCATCATTGTTTCCATTTACACATGAAAAATGATAGGTGATAGAGATCAGGAGCAGAAAAGTTGGAAGGAGGCAGGACAAGACCAGAAACCTGGTTCCGGCAGTGCTAGGAGCTGGAGGTGGGGGTAGAAGTTATTAACAGTTTTGTTAAACCGACTATAAAAATGGAAACTCCTCAGGCAACAACTGCTAGAGCGAGTATTTGACTGCTACAAAAGAGTATCAGAGACCCAGACCAGAGGTGGGGAAATGGAGACTGAGGGCCATTGTAGAGAATCACTGGTCCTTACAGATCAACCTACTCACACAGTAGTAGGGGATGAACCCCTCCCAAAGGAAAGAGAATTTGGAAATTAAGGAGCATTAAAGAAGCTTTGGTCCTTTTCAGATTCTGCATATTCAACAAAAGTCAACCACTCCACAAAGGAATGAGCCTCTCTCAAAGAGAAGACTTGGAGGGGGGTGGAGGGTAGCAATCTTTCTCCCCACCTATGACTATGCAAATATTTCTCTTTGCTAACCTTTTCCTTTTGTAAAGCAAGAGCAGCAAACGCCCTCTGCCTGCCTGTGCCTGTGCAGGAGCTCCTCACCATCAACTTTCTCCCTTTGCAGGGCTGCAGCCCTCCTGCCTGCCTGTGACCTGTGACCATGCAGGTGCTTCTCTTCACTGACCCTTTGCAAAGCAGCAGAGGCAGCGCTCCTCCGAGGCTGCCCACCTGTAGCTACGCAGGCCTCTCTTTTAGTCAACCTGTCCCTTTGGGGGCAGCTCTTTCTGCGCACTTGTATCTGTGCAAGCATTCTTTACACTTCCCTCCTTTTTATAATAAACCCGCCCTTTTGGATACAACTTACACCCGTCTCATGGAGAAGCACACCTGGGAAATTCACTGGTACCACTGAAAGGCAACTTTTTCACAGAGTTAACCCAAGGACATCACTCTCAGAACTCAACCTCTCCAAAACCAACTTCAATAGGTATTATTTATTGCAATGCCTGCTGTGAGCTAAGCAAGCACTATTTTGAGTGCTTTAACACATCATCTCATTTAATTCTTATAAAATTTTAAAAAGGATATAGTCTAGTCCATTTGATAGATGAGGAACTTAACAGGTAACAAGGAATTGAATTCAGTGGATTCCCAAAACAGTATTCTCTTCCACAACTGGATACGGCATTCTGGAAAGGAAGGGTCACAAAAGGTACTCCTCCATGTCACACTGGGTAGTGAGTGAAGAGAGCTTGTTGGTGTTGTTACAGATCATAGGTATTGTCTCCTCTTTTCCCTTTCTGCTGAGGCAAAGTTCTGTTTCCAGGGTGGAGTTCCTGTAGTACCCTATTAACCTAGAGACCAAGTGAGGAGGTGCACTTCCCTAAAGGTCTAGCTCCTGCCTAACACTGGGCCCAACCTAAGGCAAGGCATTGCTACTCCCAGCTCTCCAGTCACACTGGCTTTTTCAAAGTCCTTGCTGCTTACCACCCTACCTTTATAACAAGACCTCACATGCTTTATTAATTTCCTGGAATGTTCTTCCCTCCAATCATTGCTTGATTAACTCCTATTCATCCTTCAGATCTCAAATCTCAGTGGTATATCCTCAAATAAGTATCTTTTAATCTGATGAAGGCATTTCCCTCTATTTATAGGCTCACAAAGTATCATACATACTTGTAATTATTTCATTTTCCTCAGACTGTAAACTCCACAAAAGCAAAAATCATGACTGGTTTTGCTCTCTACCTGCAGTTTGTAGTCAATATATCTTGAGTGAATAAATGAAAACATAACTTGTATGGAAGCAGCATAATCTAGGTCGGTAAGATGCCCATTAGTCTATAATGACCATGAGACCAACGACAATGCCTATCTTATTTATTCATCATTGTGTCCACAGTGCTTAGCTCTGTACTTAGCCCAAGGATTTCAGTCACTGCATATCTAATGAATAGCTAATGAAGATATAGTATCTTTTATCAGAACCAGTGGTTTTGCTATTCTCCTTCTGAAAACTCTAGCAGCTCTATCATCTTTGGAAGAACAAAATGTAGAGAGTTCTAGTTCCTAGAGGAAGGGCACAAATGTCTCCTCGTCTTTTAAGCTTTACTTTAAGCTGTCACTTGCTAGACTAGATGAATAACACAAAACCTAGGAACAAGTTGTACCTCCCTGGAGCTGTGTTGATTACATCATTTGATCTCTTTTTCTGAATGGATGTTTGTTAAGCATCACTGATAATACCCCATGGGAGGTAGTTAACATAGTAGGAAAAAGCCTGGCTATTGGAGTCACATGGAGCCGAGTTCCTAAGTCTTGTACTTTCAGTACCCATGGCATTGTGCATGGTACAATCTCAGAGTGTCAGTGTCCTTATCTGTGATAGTGGAGATTATGCCTGCCTGAAAGAGTGTCAAGAAGGATTAATCAGCTAAAACATGTGAAAGACATTCACACAGAAGTCTCATTAAATACTATTAAACTTTACACATTTTTCCTTCTCATATGCACATTGAATTAAAAGCCATTTTTCTATCATGCTATCATGAGCCCTTGGTTATGGATTGAGTTATTTACTTGGGCTCTCAGAAGGCAGTTTTTTTTTCCTAGACCAGTGTTAACTATGGTATTCACATTTGAATAATTTTAAGCTACCACTTGTTGGATATCTATTCTGTGTCACTTACTGATCAAGGTGGGAAAACATCAAAAAGAACAAATCAATATCACTGCCTTCACAGTGATACATTCTAGAGAAAAGAGAAAAAGAGAATTTGTGGATGAATAAAATGTCAGAAAAAGTGCTACAGGGAGAATAACAAAGCAGAGAATTCAGAGTGATTGAGACTGAGACTGTTATTTTAAGAAGAGTGACCAAGGACGATCTCTCTGAGGAAATGACATTTTAGGTGACCTGAATGAAGTGAGGAATGGGACCTATAAGTATGGGGAGATGATGTTCCAGGCAGAGGGAAATAAACTGGAATGTTCAAAAGTAACACTGGCTAAGGTATGTGGTTAAAGCAGTCTGACCAATGAGGATGGTGGTAGAAGTTCACAGATGTAAGCAGGAAGAGTACAAGGAGGGCCTCCTGGGTCACAGCAAGTACTTGGGTTGTGGATGTCATGCTTTATTTATGTTGTAGGCCAGGAAAGCAGCACAACAGTCATGCCTACATCTTAGAGGCTAATAAGAGACTTTGCTAATATCTGGCCTTTGAAGTGTTTTGAGGTCATTGATCTATATAGTCTTGTGTGGGAAGGAGACCATAATGAATTAAAACATTTACACTAGTTCCCACATATCAAATTACTGATGATGATGAAATGGGATGTGAAAGGCTTTAGCTGCCCCATCTGGTGCGCTACTGATCGCCAAGGTTGATTCAATTCATCTGGCTTGGTAGACAATTATACTTTTCTTCTGTGTCCTTTATGATACAGTAGATGCTAGACTGATCGATGAGCACAGAGATATCTCAAGTCCCTTCTGTTTTGCTACCTCTCTGGTATGTCATAGTAGCTTGGCCAAGGTGTTATGGCCATGCTAGTTCTCAGGATTTGGGTGAATTGCCACTCTATCTTCTGAGCAATTCAACCCATTATCTGTGTGCCTACAAGGGTAAAAGTTCTCTGGCACTGAGGCTGGCAGATGAATAGGTTTAAATTATATACTTATAACAGTTTATATTACAATATTGTTATAATTTAATACATTCAATATATATTAAAAACTAATAGGAAAAATACTAACACCTCAACAAAAAATATCTGTAAACCATTTACATTTTGTATCAAAGAAACGCATCTGAAGATAGGGATCATTTTAAACTAATCACATTGAGAAAAGGTTTAGTGTTTTTTTTTAAACCATAATATGCACTGTTGGCAAAAATCTAATTGACAGGCACTTTTACATGATATATGTGGGCTATGTACTGGAATGATCTTTCTGGAAAGCAATCTGGCAAGATATACCAGCAGCCTTAAAACAATTAACTTTTTGATGTAGTATTTTCACATAAGATATGAAAAATCAGATAAAGAAAATAATGCAAAATTAAAAAAGCTTATCTGTAAATATCAAATATGTAGAAACTACTTCAGCATAAAAAAAAAGTACTTGGACCTCCTTGATAGCCTAGGGGTTAAGTGTCAGCACTACCATACTGAAGGCCCACCACAATAGCCTGAGTTCAGCCTCTACCCCAGTTCCCCTAAACAAAAATAATTTTTTTTTAAAAAAAAAGGGAAAGTTCAAATAAATTATAATATAGTCAGAGTGTGGAACATCACATAGTACTAAATACAACATTACCAGAGTCGGGGCTCCCTCGTGGCCTAGGGGTTAAGTCTCAGTGCTATCACCACTATGGCCTGAGTTCAGTCCTCAGTCAGGGATTTCAGCAGACCTCTCCTGCCTTGCCCACTGCTCCCCTCAGCAGTGTATTTCAGTTGATCTGCTTGTTCTGCTCCCCACTCTGTCTCTGATGAATCCTCTCACCTCCTGCACCTCTGGCCTACACCCCAATTCTTCTACATCAAAGTAAATAAATATTTTTTTTTAATTACCGGAGTCTATTTAAAGATGTGGGAGAAATGCTTACATTATTAAAAGAAAGAAAAAGATATAAAATTGGTAGATATTAATAAGCCATACTGACTATTCATTAGACATATGGGAGAAAATATACTGAAGCTATGGCTGGTTATCTGTGGATGATTGTCATGGTAAAATCATGAGCTCAGTGTTCCCTTGAAGAATCTTGGGATGTGAGATCAGGCCTCTGCAACCTTGTGCCGGGAAAGACACTTAAAACCTGTTGCATTTTAATCCTTATGAAAGCAGTTTATAAACGCATTCCATCATGGATGTGATCCAGCAGGGGAACCCAATCTCGTCAAGCTCATCTCTGACCTATTTCTAGGCTCAAAGTTTAGGGTGAAGACTTTGCAATTAATTAATGAACTAATAAAAGTTTTAAGAGAATTTTCACTTATTCTCTTTAAAGTCAGACTGTGACCCTCCCCTGGTGGCGCAGTGGGTTAAGCAACGCACTACAAAGCAAAACCCAGCCACTGCAGCACAAGTTCGATCCCTACTGCTAGCCAGAGAGGTGGCCCACATGGCGCAACAGACCTCTCCTGACTCGCCCACTGCTCCCTTTAGCAGTGTGTTTCATTCAATCTGCCTGTTCTGTTCCCCACTCTGTTTCTGGTGGATCCTCTCACCCCCCCACACTTCTGGCCTGTACCCCAGTTCTTATAAAAAAAAAAAATCATGGGGCCTCCCTGGTGGCACAGTGGGTTAAGCAACACACTATGAAGCAAACCTCAGCCACTGCAGCACGAGTTCGATCCCTGCTGCCGGCCAGGGAGGGGACCCACATGGTGCAGCAGACCTCTCCTGCTGTGCCCACTGCTCCACTCAGCAGTGTACTTCCATTGATCTGCCTGTTCTGCTCCCCACTCTGTCTGTGGTGAATCCTCTCACCTCCCAAAAAAAAAGAAAGAAAAAAAAGAAAAAAAGAAAAAAAAGAAAAAAAAAAGAAAAAAAATAAATCATTAAAAAAAAGTAAACTCAGACTGTGACACAGGAAAACTGGTGTGTATAATTTTAAATGGTTTTGGATTTTGAACTTTCTTTTCCCTCCTTCAGAGCATATTCCTTATAGTTGAGGAAAGGAACCCAAGAAGCCAGAAGTCTCTAGGGATTTATTTGAGGGTCACATAGCCAGGTCTTTGTTTGCTTTTCTCCTTGGACTGCGTAGGCAGGTGTACCAGGACAGGACAGAGCAGTGACTCAGCAGTTTGGGAGCTGGAAAAGTTTCACCTCATGCTGCAAGTTGGTTGTTTTACTAAAAAAATTAACGAACATGCACATCACCAGGGTCAGCATACCTAAGCACATGTACCCAGGGAGTCAAGCCTTCCTGAGCTCCACTCTAAGTGGTTATTTCTTTCTGTATCCCCTAAAGCTCTCTTGCAGACTGTGTCCTGGGCTAGTTTCACTTGCTTGTGAGCAATGACTGAAAATAGCATTTGCAATGACTGCTTTTCCAAGATGCCAAAGGACAAAAGAGAAAATGGGTCTTCAACGCGAATGACAAATAGGTCTCAAGTGTGGTCTGAGGCTCAGGTAATATGAGAATAACCTGAGGATCTGCCTAAACATCATCTTCCTGTGCCTTGCCTACTGCATCTGACTCTGTGGAGATAAGACCCAAGAATCTGTTATTCCTACAAAACGACAGACCATGGTGTGGTTGCAGGTCTTCCACCTTCAGTCCATATGTCCATGACAGCACACAGAATGAGTGTGAATGAGCCTAGAACAGACTGGCTTTCCTTCACCTTTATGATGATTGAGTAAGCATCAGTACTATCTCCCTTCCTGCCATACCCACCTCTCACCTGCCATACCTGCAATACCTGCAATACCCAGAAGAACCTACCATGCTACCTTATAAAGCAGGAATGCCAGAGGCAGGTGGGTGCAGTGGTTAAGAACATGGACTCCACACTTAATGCACCATCAACCTGCTGTGTGACCGCTAGAGAATTACTTAATCTTGGTGTGACTCAGTTTCCCCATCAGAAAAGTGGGGCTAATAGAACTGTTTTCAAATTCCTAGAACAGGGCCTCCCTGGTGGTGCAGTAGGTTAAGCAACACACTATGAAGCAAACTGCAGCCACTGCAGCACGAGGTCAATCCCTGCCGCCAGCCAGGGAGGGGGCCCACATGGCGCAGCAGACCTCTCCTGCCTCGCCCGCTGCTGCCCTCAGCAGTGTGTTTCAGTCAATCTGCCTGTTCTGCACCCCACTCTTGTCTGGTGAATCCTCTTACCTCCCGTGACTCTGGCCTGTACCCCAGTGCTTGTATGCATAAATAAATAAATCTTTAAAAAAAAAACCAAATTCCTAGAACATAAGATTGTAAGAGATAAAGATGTGTCAGATGTTGCTCTTATTCTGTGGTTTGGACCTTTTCTGCCCCACAGAAAATTGGAGGAACATTTCTGAATCTCTGACACAGTTTTCCAAATTTTTCAATTACCACTTTTCGGGCAGCTATGTGGGTGAAAGGAAATTAGCCATTCTCTAATAGCAGCCTAAATTATGTAATTTATGACATAAGCCTGAAGGAAACTTGACTTCTCTTTAAGGTAAAGGGCAACTTTGTACTTGTTAAGTGTTTGTTACCAATCAGCTCCCTCCACCCCTTAAAATACAAGCTTTCATACCCCTGTGTGGCCACTCCTATTATTCCTACCTTCTTGATGAGAGGACATGTAAAAATCCTGTTTTTCTCTCTCTTATCCCAAGTCTTGGTCACCCTTCATCCTTAAGCAATCAATAAGAAAGAAGTATTAAGAATAGGTAGTTTATGTTTTAAAATAATAAAAACTTATTCACAACATATTCAGTTATAAAAAGTACTGATACACACTCCAATGGGATGAAACTCCAAAGTATTATGGTAAGTGTGGGAAGCCAGACAAGAAAGATGGCCTGTTGTCTGACCCTGTTCATATAGACTATCCAGAACAGGTAAAGCCATGTAGACAGAACAAAGATTGGTGGTTACCAGTAAGAGGGAGGAAGGGAGACTGGCATCAACTACTTAGTGGGCACAGGAGCTCCTTTTGGGTGATAAAAATATTTTGGAACTAGAGAGAGGGGGTAACTTTGCACAACACTGTAAATGCCACCAAGTTGTTCACTTTTTAAATATTCAATTTTTTATTATGTGAAGGTCACTTCAACAATCCTAATTTTCAAAAGAATTAACTATAAATTATTCACAATTTAAATAAGTAGATTTAAAGAGAATTCTTAGTTCCAGAGATAGATGCGTGCCCAAGTTCAGAGTCACGGGCAAGTGATTTGCTTCTCCATTTCTACAAATTGTGACGATGATAATAATAAAGGCTTCTTACTTCCAAGCAAGTCCAAGTACTAAATTTGGATTCCCGCTCTCAGATTTTTAAAGAAAATCAATAAAGAGAGCTATTGCAGAGATGTGGATTACTTAGAGAAGACAAAGGAAGGCACTTCAGTCATATCCTAAAGTTTTAAAAGTCATTTTGTCCCAGATACTTCCACGGTGCTAATTTCTCTATAGCTTCTGTAAAGCTACCCAAATATCCTGTCCAGGTGTCAGACTAATCTTTAAGGAACTCCTCCAAGGCTGGGAGCCCAAAGTGAGAGATTCAGAGATTCAAAACACAAGTGACAAATTGACTTTGGATTTTTGAGCATGCTATGTCAGCAAGGTGACTCTGGCTTATTTGGGGTGATAACACATAGCATTTACAAGCCATTTCCTGTTATGAGCAGATAAAGTAAAAATAAAACGTATTTTAGGGTTGTAGGGACTGACAGGGTCTGGAGGGAACTGCAACCTTAAGTCTCATTTAAATCAGTTACTACTACATGTGGAGCAAAGCTCAGCACAGGCAGACCTTCTATTATTTCCATAAACAGCAGAAAGTCAGATATTTATGTGAAACCTGCTGTGTTAATGTTGGAAACTACTTTTAAAAAGAGAAAACCATTGTTTAAGCCAAACAAAACAGGTCTGCAGCCTGGATCCCTGCCCACCAGCTGCCAATTTGAAATTGCTGAAACCTCACCTTTAAGCTCTCAAGGACACACTTGCTAAAGATAAAATATTTCCCTGAGTAAGAAGCAGGTTGCACTAGGGATTCTTATCTCAAAGATTTAGGCAACAGTGCTGAAGTGGATCAAACACATCTAAACAGGGCTCTTTCTTCTCTCCTCCTAAGAGGAAAATGTTTCCCTTCTTCCACCCCCACCCTTTTCTCTGTTTATTTTACACTGAACCAGGAATACACAGAACCCTTTCTGAAATTTTTGCTGATGCAGAGCTGAAGGCTTTGAACTCAATTCTTCCCTTTCATTCTCATCCTGTAACACAGTACAATTCTGAGCACACTAAAATGCATAGTCACAACCCTGTCCCACTTTCCTAGATTTTGGACCCAGTCAGAGGCTATGTGCTGTATTTATACTTATTGTGTGCCCTGAGTCAAGAAGAAAAGGAAGAGCAGAGAACAAGTGGGCCTAGAATAAAGACCAAAGAGCATTCATTTGCCCCATGGCCAATATCAGTAGCACAGACTCTAAATTTGAAGTGTAATCTTCCATAAACTGTGACAACATTTTACAGGAGGCAAGAATCAGTCAAACTTACAAATTAGATCTAATGTTAAGGAAAACAATTTGTTCTTAAAATCAGACATTGGTCCTTGAAAACACTGGGCTCTCCTCCAGTTTTCTAGCTCTGACATAGTGGCCAAGTAGCCACAATGACCCAGCAGAGGAGGTTAAATTCAATTTTTGTGAGAGCTAAAGTGAACCCTCTGTTAGTCCACCATGCTGAAACTTGTCAAGGAGTCATGTGGGTCAAACAAAAATTTGCTGCTCTCGAAGAAACCTCGGTATACCAACTTTACCCTTCCCCAGTCCTCTTTTGTTTGTATATAGGTAGATTTTTCAGCCTTGTAGGAAGATACAGATAAATGTGTTTTCTGATTGTGTCAAGCCCAGGACCTTCTTCCCAAAGACAGACACCTTGCTGGTTATAGGGATAAAAAATCAACAAATACCACATTCTTTCTGACTAGCCTACCATAAATTGCAGCTGGTTCCAACATACCAGCACGCTGGTTTTCTCCAGAGTTCAAGGTGTGTCCACTTCACTGGTGGCTTAGCTGGGCTTCCTGCTAAAGGAACAAGAGAAAACAGCCCCTCCAGGTTGTCCAGGCCCTCCCTGAGAACAGTGTTAGGCCTTTGAAAATTAAAACTCATCCTTTCTGAACTAAATCCTGTATCTTGGGATTTAACTTGTTTTTGCTTTCATCAGGCAACCGTCAGTGTTTTATGTTGTTCATTTTTTAGTCTTAATCATTTTTTTTTAAACTTGTTATGGCCTTGACCTGTGGCCCTGAAAGGATCTGGCAACTATTTGTGGTTTTAAAAAAATTTTTTTCTTAAAAGTTTGGGGGCATGAGGAGAAGAGAGAAAACTGGAGAATGATTTCTTTAAATTATCTTCTCTCTTTTCTCTCATAAACTCTAGATTGATTATGTGGGCTCTTCGGCCTGCCTTCTGTTAATCACAACCTTCTTCTTCTCTCCCCTCCTTTGTTTGCTGCCAAATACCTTTTGTTATTTCTGCAGCAGGGGAAAGAATAAAAGATTAATTCTCTTTGATTACATCAAAGGGAGGTTGGTTGGATGCAGTTCTTATCTTGGCCCCTCTTAGAACAAACAATGGGGTGAGCTGTCACTTCTCCATCTAGTGCCCCTTACAGAGGGTTCTTTGGGCACTTTTGCGAGGAAATCACCTTTCAGGAACTCCTGGCTAGAGTGGGCCAGGTTCTCCAAGTTGGGAAACCGAAGGGAAAATGAGTAGGTGTGAGTTCTTTTGACATTAACTGTGAAGGGGGAAGTTCTGGGAGAGAGGAAGTTGGCAAAATTCCACAGTGCAGGCCTTTGTGGTGGTTGGAACAGAGAGAAGGGAAGAGCCACTCTGGAGTATCAATCTGTCCTCATGGGGTTTTACCAGACAGGATGAAGGGCACCCCAGAACTCCCAAACCTGCCTGTTTTAAATAGGTTCTGCTGTCCACCACATCAAGACAAAACATTCTCTAGAGCATAAGATCTTTAAGGGAAAGGAATTTTAATACAATTAATGTGAAATAAAGAGAAGAAAAGGGAAAGACAAAGAATATAGTTTCCAAATCAAGTACCTGAAGTTACGCATCCTCTCATGGATAAATGCCCAGCTAAACAGGGTTGGGCAAAGTAGGGCCACTAAGGCCTGAAAATCTGTCTAAGGCACCTCCTGGTGCAGACCCATAGGGAAGGGGCAGAAGGGTCCAGACAAGTCTGGAGGTAAAGAGCAAAATCAAAATCAAGATAAATGTTGCATTGTTAACCTCCCCATGGTCTCTCAACCATGTCTGTTTCTGACACCAGGCAATAGGGGCATTAAAACTGGGCAGGGACAGCACCCAAGTAGTTTGCTGGTCACTGAATTCTTCAACTGTGTGCACAACTGCAAGACCACTTGGGTTCAGAGAATAACAATGGGATTTTTTTAAAAAAATGAGGAAAAACAGGGGCCTCCCTGGTGGCCTAGGGGGTAAGTGTCAGCACTACCATCATGACAGTCCACCACAACAGCCTGGGATAGATCCCTGGCCAGGGAGCTAACACACATGGCACAGCAGAGCTCTCCTTGTTTTGCTCACTACTCCCTTCAGCAGTGTACTTCAGTAGATCTACCTGTTCTACAACCCACTCTGTCCCTGGTGAATCATCTCCCCCCACCCTGGCCTGTACCTCAGCTCTATGCAAAAATATATTTTTAAAAGATTTATTTATTTATGCATACAAGAACCGGGTACAGGCCAGAGGTATTGGGGGTGAGAGGATTCACCAGAGACAAATTGGGGAGCAGAACAGGCAGACTGAAACACACTGTTGAGGGTGTTAGGGGGAAAGGTAGTCCTGAATGAATTACACAGATGGGTGTGTGGACTCCAACCCCCACTCCACACCACCAATGTTCCAGAACCACAAATCCGATAAGATGATTATTAAAGAGTGTATCACTGGGACCTGAGGGTGGAGTTAAGCAGCCAGGCTGGCTATAAAACCAGAGGTGAGCCTTGGGCTCTCTCTTCCTTTGGAGCCATCTCACTTGACTCGGAGCTAGCTCTCAACGCGCCATTGCTTAGAAGATCTGGTAGGATATTTACGGATTTCTATCCCTCTCTTTCCCTTGGTATTATTACTGTTTTATTCCCCTTCTTTTGAAAAATAAAACCCGTTAATAACTTTTGTCACGTGTAACTGAAGTTGGGACTTATTATAAAAGTCTTCTGAGCGCGCGGGTGAGGATCCAGTAAGGGAAACCCATTTTATATTAGGGTTGCCCTGTAACAAGGGGAGCAGTGGGTGAGGAAGAAAGGGTCTGTTGCACCATGTGGGTCCCCTCCCTGGCTGGGGATTGAACTCTTGTGTTGCAGTGGTTGCTGATGCTTTACAGTGCGGTGCTTACCCCTTGTACCACCAGGGAGGCCCTTTAGCAAAAATACATAAAATCTTAAGAAAAAAAAAAAAAAAGAAAACAAGGGAAAACAAAGAGTCACTGAGGCCACAAATGGCTGATTAGCACACCCAAAGCAGTGTCCAGTGTTTTTTTGTGTTTTTTAATATTTTATTTCTTACAATGTTTGCATTCTTCTCTTGGTGCAGTCCCCATAGAATCTCCACCACCAATTCACCCAGGCACCATCACCATAGTCCTTCCCATCCCTGCCTTGATCCCAATTCCTCCCTCTTCCCTGCAGAATGTCTCTGATTTGTAGTTGTCTGTTTATTTTTTATTTTTGTGTGTATCTTTTTGTGGTTGTTTATATTATTTTTTTTTCCCCTTGATCCCCTATATTCCTCCTATAAGTGAGACTGATGGAGGAAATAGAAGAATAGAAGAGACACCACAAGATCAGGAATCTGTCTCAAACAAAATGATGGGGGCAGAAAGGATTAACATAGCCAGTAAACCCATCTGTAGAAAACAAGACCCTTAGGTGCCAATGGCTAGATCACAGGGCACAAGACCCAGGCAGGTATCAGACTAAAGGGAGTGTCCCACCTGAAGGAGAAGATATGGAGATTAAGGAATGAGCCATCCACCCACAAAGATGAGCCCCTCCCTATCAAAAGATGATGATAAAACCTAATGCTGCTCCAAGAACAGGGCAGTCATCCTTCTGCCCGCCGTGCCTATGCAGGTGCTTCTTTCACCAACTCGTTCCCTCTGCAGGGCAGCAAACTTCCTGCCTGCCCATGACCTGTACCCTGCCAGGGCTTTTCTTCACTGACCTCCCTCAGCAGAGGTAGCTCTCCTCAAGGCCGCCCACCTACAACCATGCAGTCCACTCTTTTGGGGCAGCTCTTTCTGCCCACTTGTGTCTATGCAAGAGTTCTTTACTCTTCTGTCCCTTTCTCTAATAAACCTGTTCTTTAAATATAACTATGTCTCTGCCTCATGGAAAAACTCACCTGGGAAACTTGCCATGTATTGCTGAAAGGAGAGCTCTGGTGAAACCTTTCCCAGAGTAAACCCAAGGACCCTGTTCTCCAAATCCAGACTCTAAAAATGACTTTAAGACCATCTGGTATTTTTCTTTTTCTTTCTGAGTGTCCAGTGTTTTGAAGTCCTAAACAAAAGATGTCTAAGATGGCCTCTTCCTGACACTAAAGATGTGGAACACCTATTCCAAACAAAAGGCCACACTGCAAATATGGCATCTTCCCACCCAGAAGAACCAGAAGCCCTATTCCAAATAGAAGGGCCAAGATGGTGTCTTCCCACCACTGAGGATCTGGAGCACATGGCAGCCAGACAATAGGCTGGAATCCAACTCACAAAGACAGCAGAAGACACAACAGGAGATGCACACTGGAGTTACTGAGATGTGCCAGCGTAATACCAGAGAAGCAATACTGGAAACAGCAGCTGCAGCAGCTAAATGACTCAACAAATAGCCCACGTCACTCAGTTCAGTGAGGTACCTGCCTTTTCTTCCAGGGTTTTTGCCTTCCCTTCCAGAGAAGAACAACAAAGCTGGGAACAGTTTCAGTTTCTGGGCTACCTGCAAATCATCCGAACTTTTCTCCTCTGAGGCTGGTTGCTGGAAGCCTCTCCATATCCTTTGGAGGTCTATCAACAGTCTTCTGGAAGATCAGCATGGTAGGGCCAGGAATGGCTGAATCTTGGCAAATGCTAAAATCTTGAATATGCTGAATCCCCAGGACTGCTTCTGCAGTCCCTTGTATTTCCTATCAGTGTCTCCGTCCCCACAGATTCTTCGTCTATAGTTCACTAGGGGCTATTCTTCCTCACCTGCACTGCCCCCTTTTTGGGGGGACCATCTGTAACAGCTTTTGGCTTCAGTCCCTGGTTACAGAAGGGCTACTGCTAGGGAAAAGGATGATAAGAGAAACACCTGCATAGTATAGGCAGGCAGAAGAACTGCTGCCCCTTGCCAGGACAGAAATTGCAGTACAGAGTCTTCTCCTCTTTGGAAGGATTCATTCCTTTGGAATTACCTTTTTGTCAACCTAATTACTTCTAGGGTGTGATTAGGTAGATTTGTAAGGATCAGTGATTCTTTACAATGGCCCTCTGTCTCCACATCCCCACCTCTGACCTTTGCCTTGTGATACTTTCTATAGCAGTCTGATACTTGCTATACTTCCTATAGCAGAGTTTTCATTTTTGTTGCTGATTTAACAACTGTATTTATCACTTCTACACCCCACCTCCCATCTCTGACCTTGTCTTGTGATGCCTCCTTTCCAAATATTCCACTCTGGATTTCCATCAAAGGCAACAATGGGCACTATTATAGGGAAGTGGCCATGAGTAGAATTAAGACCCATGGGGCAGATAGAGCCACAAATGATCGAATGCTGGCTCTGTCACCAACTTGCTGTGTGAACCTTAAGGAAGTCATTTCATCCCTTGGAGCCTCAGTTTGCTCATTTGTGAAAAGAGGGATAATAAAACCTACCCTGGACAGTTCATAGGTATGTTCTGATAAATTGGTGTCCTGACTCCAATATAGGGAGGTGATTTCCCCACAACACCAACAAGCAATGTTTGGAAACCAGCAGGGTATCCAAGAAGTCAACTCTTGGATACCTGACGCTATCTACCTAGCGACAGTCAAATTCTACAAGTTAAAGGTTGATTCCCACTAAACTGTTCCCCCTCCTTTCACCTCCCCTCCCACATTTCATACTCCAGTAACAAGTCCAGATTGTTACCTATGATTCTAACCAACTGGCTATAAATTAGAGGTTCCCACAAACCCCACCTTCCTAGGGTTCATTAATCTACTAGAGTGGCTCAGAAAGAACTCGAGAGACATTTTACTTATTAGATCACCAGCTTGTTATGACAGGACATAACTCAGGAACAACCAGGTAGAAGAGAGGCAGGACAATGTATGGGCACAAGGGCACAGAGCTTTCATAGTCTCTACAGGTATTGTAGTCTTCCTAGTCTCCACATGTTCACCAGACTGGAAGCTCTTCTAACCCTATCCTTTGGATTTTTTATGGTGGTGTCATTACATAGTCCTGATTGCTTGACTCATTGACCACTGGTGACTGAACTCAATCTTCAGTCCCTCATTCTTCCCCAGAGGGAAGTTCCAACCCTCTAATTACAGAATTTGTTCTCCAGGCAACAAGCTCCCACACTTAGGTATTTCTAAAAGTCAACAAGTTTCCAAAATCAAAGTCATCTTTATAACTTTCAACATTTAAGAAATTCCAAGGGTTTTGGGCATTATAATTCAGGAACTATGAAGGAAGACCAAATACACATAAGAAATAGAAATGTGGAACTCCCTGGTGGCAGAGGGTTTACGTCTCAGCACTTTCATCGCTGCAGTTCAATCCCTGGCCAGGGAGCTGACCCACATGGCACAGCAGACCCCTCCTGTCTTATCCACTACTCAGCAGTGTATTTCAGTAGATCTGCCTGTTCTGCTCCCCTATGTCTCTGGTGAACCCTTTCATCCCCTACACCTCTGGCCTACACCCCAGTTCCTGTATGCATATATAAAAATAAACCTTTAAAAAAATAAAAGAAATATGTTTTGGTCATCTGAGTGATTGAATATATATTTCTTTTAAATGCACCAGAGGATTAAATATTAAACATGATGAAAAAAGTAAAAATAAAGAAGGAAAGAAAACAATATATAAATATGAGAACACATTTTATAGCTGTCAAAGTAATTTGCCAACAACATTTATAATCATGTCAATAGACTGTTGTTAACATTCCAAACTTTTCACCTACATATGAGAAGCAACCACATCTAAGTACACTTTTGAGCAGATGGGGTGAGCTACTTGGCCCTCTAACTGTGGAGAGGAGCTAGTGTTTATTTTCATCCCGCAAGGCCTTTTTAGGATGAACTTTCACTGCTACAGGTCCCTGTAGCAGACTTTGCAATCCCTTTGGCTCAATGCCAATCATGGCTTTTTTTTGATGATTATTCTTCTCTGAAAGGATGAAGGACATGTTTGTGTTGATGGACACTCCTCTTTTCTATTTTGGGCTATCTCATATTTCACCTATACTCTTGGGCAGAATAGTTGCTTTTCCTGTTTGATGTGAAACTGGAGCCCCTTTCTTTAGGAAACTCCAAATGGGCAGGTAGGCTATTAGGATGCACTGCAGAGACTTCTCTGAAAACAGGGACCATTTTCCTTCTGGTACCCCAGAAAATGTAATGGCACTCTCCCAGCTGGCTCAGTAGTTCTTTTATGCAGTCCCCTCAGGCAGCACTCGGTAGTTTTAGCCAGGGGACAGGTGAGAGAACTACTGCAAATGGAATTATCTAACTCATTGTTGTATCTAGGATATTGGGTTCCCCCTCATTTTTAGAATTAAAAACATCTCTAAAATATTGCTCCCTCATTTACTCCCTCAATGAGGAAAAGATTTACTCCCTTACTTTACTCCCTTGATCATGAAAATATCCTAAAAAATTACAGAATGTTTTTTGAAGATGAGAATTTAACATCTGAGCCATTGTCCTGAATAGCATCACAGATAACACTAAGATGTAGACTGATTTTTTTTTTAAATTAAAATCCAAAAATTTCTCCTCTTATGAATAAAACATACTAGGCAGGCTGTATGCCACTTGCCTAGCAACTAGTATTATTTAATCTTCAAAAACCAAAATACAAAATGAATTGATTATTACTGAACCCACTTTGATTGATGAGTAAATGAGGGCTCAGGGAAAGGATCTGACTTACTAAAGGTCACACAGACAATAAGCAACCTAAGTTGAGATTTGAAGATAAATCTGTGTGGTAAGATGAGTAAAAACCCTTTAAAGACGTGCACACTCTAACCCTATGGATATGTTACCTTACTTGGCAAGTAGGCGTTTGCTCATATGATTAAGGTAAGAACCTTGAAAGTGGGAGATTATTTGAATTATGGGTGAAGGGCAGAGGGAGAGAACAGAATAAACATAAGGGACCTTATAATGAAAAGTGGGAGGCAGAAGCATTCGACACAAGATGACCGAAACACAGTTTAGAGTGACTGGAGTCATGCACCAAGAAATGCCAAAAACATTTTGGATCTAGAAAGGCGAGGAAATGGACTCTCCTCTAGACTCTCCAGAAGGAACATGCCTTGCTGACTCATTTCAAACTTCTGCCCAGAAATGTCAATATCAATCCGGGTTGTTTTAATCCACTAAATTGGTGGCCATTTCTTATGAATATGCATACTGATATAAAAAATGGCAGAAAAGAGTCTCAGTGGTTTTGTCACTGAGTCATAAGTATGTCAGTATTAGACATTTTTGGTTTTCTATGTGTGTAACAGGGTGGTCCCCAGAAAAAGGGGAGGTTCCAGGTTCCCTGCCCCACCCAAGGGAGGGTGGAGCTGAACAGGGAGGAGCAGAAGTTGGAGAGAAGAGACTGGAGAAGGGAGAAAGAAAGATGGAGAGCCAGAAGATGACCTGGAGGAGGCACATGGAAGATACACAGAGACACATGTGAAGCAGCCACAGCTGCTTTCTTGTTGAAAGCAATGCTTTCTTGTTATTCTGGTTGAAACAGATGCGGGTGAGAGACCTGTGGGAAGGTTAACAATGGCAGCTTTTATCTTGATTTTGATTTTGCTCTTTTCCTGCTAGACGTATCTAGCTGTTTCTGACCCTTTTCTATGAGTCCCTGCCTGAATGTGCCTTAGACCTGTGGCAGGCTTTTGGGCCTTAGGGACTAACCCTGTTTGGCTGGTCATTTATTCATAAGGGAAGGGTAGCTTTAGGTGCTTGATTTGAAAACTTTATTTTCCCCCTTTTCTTTGTTGCACACTAATTGTATTAACCTTCCTTTCCATTAAAGGTCTTACATACTAGAGTATGTTTTGTCTTGATGTGGCAGATGCAGAACCTATTTAGAGAGGGCAGGTTTGGGGTTTGGGGATGCCCCTCTCCCTGCCTTGTAATGTGTACTTAGGTAATTATATCATAAAGATTATTGGTACTGGAAATTATTGATGAGGCTCCTGGAATATCAACTTTCTAAAAAAGTGTGAGGTGTGGATGGGTTAATTGGGATGTCAGTTTAAATGGCAGGAGATGCCAGAAAGAGGAGGGACCCACCTGGCTGACGATTACCATATGGGGCAATTCTGACCTAGCAAAGAAAATGAATGGAGAATGATGGAGGTAAAGATAGAAAAGTTGGAGAAAGAGGCACCACAAGAAATCTGGCTCATACAATGCCAGGAGCAGGAGGTGAAAGTAGAAGTGCTTAACATAACCATTAGCGGGCCTCCCTGGTGGCGCAGTGGGTTAAGCAACGCACTATGAAGCAAACCGCAGCTGCTGCAGCATGAGTTCGATCCCTGCTGCCGGCCAGGGGGGGGACCCACATGGTGCAGCAGACCTCTCCTGCTGTGCCCGCTGCTCCCCTCAGCAGTGTA
>JAGFMF010011403.1:3334151-3416564 GCA_019455555.1 Galemys pyrenaicus
CCCCGCTCTCTGTGGTGAATCCTTTCACCGCCCCTACACCTCTGGCCTGTACCCCAGTGCTTGTATGCATAAATAAATAAATCTTTAAAAAAAAAAAACATAACCATTAGCCCAGCTATTGGAACTAAAAATCCAGTTGCCAAGGCACAGACCCAAGCAGAGTGTCAGACTACAGCTAGAGTTTCCTGCTGCACAGACCAGAGGTACAAATATGGAGATTGAAGGCCAGTGCAGAATCTCTGGTCCCTTTCAAATTCTATATAGTAAACCAAAATCAACAACAGACAGCCACTCCACGAAGGAATGAACAGAGGAGATTATATCAGTGCAATTTCCGCACTCTACCGGGCAGCAGTCTTTCTGACCATCTGTGACTATGTAGGTACTTCTTTTCACCAATCCTGCCCTTTTGTAGCATGGGTGCTGCAGACCTTCTGCCCACCTGAGGAGGCCCTCCTCTCCAACTCTCCTCTGCAGGGCAGCAGCCCTCCTTCCTGCCCGTGACCTGTGACCATGCTGGTGCTTCTCTTACTGACCTACAGCAGAGGCAGTTCTCCACAAAGGCTGTCTGCCTGTGACCACACAGGCCTCTCTAGCAGACCTGCCTCTTTCAGGGCAGTTCTTTCTGCCTGCTTATGTCTATGCAAATGTCCCTTCTTCTTCTCTCCCTTTTCATAATAAATCTACCCTTTTAGACATAAATAACATCTCTATGTTGTGGATAAACTCACCTGGGAATCTCACCGGTGCTGCTGAAAGGGGAGCGCTGGTGAAACTTTTCCCAGAGTTAACCTACTCTCCGAACCCAACATCTCCCCTCTCCTGCACCCCCCCCCAAAAAAAAAAACAAAAAACAGAAAAAAACGATTTCAGAGAAAAGTTCCTGAACTTCAGTCTCTTCAGTCTTGCAATCAGCCTGCAGGGGTCAGAAGGGGCCATGGAGATAGTCATCCAGCCCCTTCACTTGACAGGAGCTTGATCCCAAGAAGGAAAACTCACTGGTCTAAGCTGCTTGGTGAATCCTGGGCAGGGACGTGAGCCCAGCCCCCAGCCTGCGCCCAGTCCTATGCTCTGCCCACTTCCCTCATTTGGGTATCTGGTGTGGTTGGTTTCATGTACACTAATCAGGCATCTCATTTGCACAAGGTCATTCAGGCAGTAGAATTTTTAGATACTTTCCCAGATCATCAAGTGATGCCCATGTTCCAATAAGTTGTCCTATTAATCTTGGCTAATAAAACGCTTGCTTGCGCAATGCGTTTATTTCAGAGCCAAATGTGTTATAAAAATAACTCTGCTATAGCACGTCTGTGGGATGTTCAGTTCTTGCGGAAGTACCTATGCTGCCAGTGGCAAATTCAACCTTTTGCTGTACTGTCATATAAAAATCCACCCATGTTTCCACATAAGATAGATGAAACCAGGCCAAAGGTCATTCCTCCACTCAACCCAAGCTCACAGAGGCTTGAAGTGAATTTACTAAGAGACCATGCTGGGTTTAGGGATTTCAATCAAGTCCCTGGACCCTGCACCCATGAATAAAAATGTGTATCTGGTGGACTCAGACATACATAATCCTTTCTAATCTGCTTTCTCAACTTAGTTCATTGGCATTGACCTAAGTGCTAGGAATACCCTCCCTATATTGGGAGAATTCCCATTCCAGTTGGGAGTCAATTGGAATTCCCACAGCAACCTGAGGTTAAAAACTAAGCTGACACAGCAGGCAGGGTTGGGAAGCTTGAATAGATTAGGGAATGGATAAGGTTGCCTTGGGGAAGACCATAAAACTAACTGCCACAACCAGAGAGAGCACGCCAACTCCAGGAATGCAGAAGCAGATGCCAGTACATGCTTCTGTGTCAAAGGCCAGTATTGGAGACCAAACATCCCAGCAAATAACTGGTGCAAACTGGCACCCCAAGTTAGAAAACCCATGAAAACAGAATATAAAAGAAAGCCTCAAACTCCTCAGAGTGCAGACTTCTCCTGTCTTGCCCACTAAGCTTCTCTTAGTATATTTCAATAAATCCACCTGTTTTATTCTCACTTTGTCTGGTGAATTCTTTCACTCCCATGCCTCTGATGTCATCCTTCTCCCCACAAGAATGGCAGATTGTTCAGTGAATCATTTTATCAATGAGAAAACAAAATTAGGCTGGTTAAGTAATAGGCCCAAGGTTACACAGCCTGCTGTTGCCAATAAAGATTAGAGCCCAGGACTTTGCACCCTTTTAAAATCTGTGATGGAGTGGGAATATGCAAATGGATCACATCAGAATTCCCTAGAGCTGGTGTCTCCCTGGTGGCACAGTGGGTTAAGCAACACTCTATGAAGCAAACCGCAGCCACTGCAGCACGAGTTTGATCCCTGCCCCTGGCTGGGGAGGTGACCCTCATGGCACAGCAGAACTCTCCTGCCTGGCCTACTGCTCCCCTCAGCAATGGATTTCAGCCCATCTGCCTATTCTGCTCCTTGCTCTGTCTGGTGGATTCTCTCACCCCCCCCCAACTCTGGCCTGTACCCCAGTGCTTGTATGCATAAATAAATAAATCTTTAAAAAAAAAGAATTCCCTAGAGTTCCTGTTAAAAATACAAGAAAAAATACGCAAAAAAAAATTCTTGTTAAAAATTCTCTGATCTTCTGAGGAAAAGGTTGGGAAGACCGAGAGGAAGAGTATGGCTAGGAATCTGAGTTCAACAAACGTCTCAAGGTGACCGATAGATTTTCTGGTTTGTCAGCCTCTGAGAAGACCCAGTTACAAGTGCAGTTGTAGATGTCAACTGGCTAGAGCCTTTAAATTAGATATATATCTCTGGGCCTGATCACAAAGGCTATATTCAGTTAATTTGGGTGGTGCCCAGACAATTAAGTAATCTTAGAAAGTTGCCCAAGTGATCTTAATGTGCAGAATTGCAAACCCATGACCCTATGAATAGTGCTAACAGATAAATACACTGCCAAGTCAAGGTAACCCTCTGAAAATCAGCGCTATCCACCTGTGTCCTCCCTTGCAGACTCCCAGGAGGGAGGGGGGGCTCAGAGAGAATATAGAATGAACAAGGAGCCAGGTGGGTCCCTGAGACCCCCAGGGTTTTGGATCACCAACTTCATCCACAAATGGGGGAGAAAGAAACTGCCCATATTTTGAAGTCCTCACTTAATGGCTTATTCCCAAAGGTCCCACACTGTTCTGTCAGCCCCCTTAGGAGAAATATCTGCTCTGCTCCCGTCAAGCGAAACCTCTGGAATATTTCCATTTGTAGACATGGTCAATCTTATAATTATTTGCTTGTTTAGTTCTTGCTCTTTTATGAAACTCAGATTGCAAATTTGAGGCTCACCTTAGACAATTATACAGCACCTATGGCATGCACTTTGTAGTCTTATCTCTGGGCCACAACTTTTTTTTCTTCCAAGGTTGTGCCTTTACGTTTCTGTGTTTATATATTTTTCAGGCAAATGTTTTCTTAATTTATTCTGACATGCTATAAATGAGTAAGTTGACTGATTTAAAGACTTATCAAAACATTTTTCCCTTTTGTAGAAAAAGAACATGCCAATGAAGAACAGGCACACACATAACCAATAGAAGCAGGTCTTGAGAAGATCAAGATCATGTGACCTTGACAAACACTATGATGCTCTCCAAGGATAAGCGGCAAGATGCTCAGTTATTTCAAGAGGAGTTTTTAAATCCTCCTTTTGTTGGCAAGCCACTTGATGCTTTCATTCTTATTCAAAATTATTTCAACCTTTCCTGCCTTCCACCCAGGACTTACAACCTTAGAATACCAAAGTCTGGCTGTTTCAACACAAGATATTATTACTATTATCAGTAACAAATGAAAGAATGCCCTTTTGCTCACTGTGTTGCTCTCTCTCTGCCTCTCTCCCCACTCCAAATACTAGAATCATTGGTTGTTACCATGTCAACAAAGAAGCCAACCATTTTAAGAATGTTTAAATCAATAATTTGAAAACCCCAAGGATATGTATTTACTGTTTAAAAAAGGGTTTTTATTTCTTTACATATACAACGATTGGGGTGGAGGCCAGAGATGTGAGGTTGTGGGGGATAAAAGTGTAACAGGGTCGTCCGCAGGAGAGGGGGAAGTTCCAGAATCCCGGTTCAGCCCTAAGTGGGTGGAGCTGAGCAGGGAAAGAAGATTCTGCAGAGAGGAGGGCAGAAGGAAGGGAGGGAGAAGGAAGCAGGATAGAGAACAGCAAGGAGACCTGGAGGAGGCACAAAAAGCAAAGCAACATGTAAAAAAACTGCCCTTGCTTTTTGGTCTTGGACTGGTTGGAACAGATGTGGGTGAGAGACCCGTGGGGAACTTAACAATGGCAGCTTTCATCTTGATTTTAATTTTCCTCTTTTCCTCCCAGATTTGTCTGACTCTTTTAAACCCTTTTCTGTGGGTCTCCACTGAAAGGTCCTTTAGAAGTGTGGCAGGCTTTTGGGCCTTGCTTTGGGCCAATCCTATTTGGCTGGACTTTTACCCTCAAGGAGATGGGTAACTTTGGATGCTTAACTTAGCAACTATGTTCTTTGTCCTTTCTGTATTGTACCCTAATTGTATTAAAGTTCCTTTCCATTAAAGGTTTTATATGTTTGTCTTGATATGGCGGATGGCAGAACCCATTCAGAGAGGACAGGTTTGGGGATTCTGGGGTGCTCCTCTCCCTGCCCTGTAACAAAAGGACTCACCAGAAACAGAGTGGGGAGTAGAAAAGGTGGATCTACTGAAATTCATTGCTGAGGGGAGCAGCAGGCAAGACAGGAGAGGTCTGCTGTGCCTTGTGGGTCACCTCCCTGGTCAGGGATCAAACTCTTGCCACAGTGACTGGTGATAGATGGTACTGAGACTTAAACCCTTTGCACCACCAGGGAGGGACTGGATGGATTTTTTTGATGAGAGCCACAGATGCAGTTTCTCTGCCCCTCCCACAGAAGAGTGGACTGAGCAAGGAGGAGGAGAAGTTGGAGGGAGGACTAAGATGGAAGGAAGAAAGAGAGAGGAGGAGACTTTGAGGAGGCACATGGAGCAGGGAGACATGTGAAAAGCTGCACTTGCTTTTCGACCTTGGACTTGTACCAGGGATTTGGAAAACAATTAAGGAGACACTTGAAATAGACACAGGTCAGAGAACTTTGGGGAGGTTAACAAAGGCAACATTTATCTTGATTTTGCTCTTTTCTTTTCTAGGAACCAGGTGGTGCCTTCGACTTGTGGCAGACATTCGGGCCTCAGTGGCCCTGCTTTGGGCCAACACTGTTTAGCTGGGTAGTTACCACAAGATGATGGGTAATTTTGGGTGCTTGATTTAGAAACTTTTATCTCATCTTTCTCTTCTCTTTGCTGCACACTAGTTGTATTAAAGTTCCTTTCCATTAAAGGTTTCATGGACTAGAATGTTTTGTCTTGATGTGGTGGGTGGCAGAACCTATTTAAAGCAGGAAGTTTTGGAGGTTCTAGGTGCCGCCCTCCCTATCTGATGGGAGAAAAAAGGTGTGCCAATTTTACTGATAATAATATTTTTCTATATGCATAGGGTTCACAGAAAAGAAGTGAAACCCAAAGAAGCAGTTAGAAATGGGAGCTTATATGTCATTTTAACAAAGGAAGATAGTAAAGTAACTATGATGGAGGCTAAGCGTAGAAAATTTGGAACGGCATTATAAGACCAGAAACTGGCTGGAGGTGGGGGTAGAAGTGATTAACATAGCCATTAAAATGCCTATGGAAATGAAAAATTCTCAGGTCCTACTATAGCAAGGATCAGACTGCTAGAGAAAGTATCTGAGACCTGAGGTGGGGATATGGAGATTGAGGGCCATTGTAGAGAATCACTGGTCCTTAGAAACAGCCCAGTCACACCCAAGAAGTGATTAATTTAACAAAAGTTAACTTCATGAAGGGGTGAACCCTTCACAAAGAAAAAACTTTATCAGAGCAATTTCTGCCCTGACAAGGTACACAGCTCTCCTGCCTGCCTGTGGCTACGCAGGTGTTTCTCCTCCCTTGGCGTAGCAGCAGAGAGTTCTCCTCTGAAGGCTGTCTGCCCTGAGACAGTGCAGGATTGTCTTTTAACAAGCCTGTCCTTTTCAGGCGCATCTCTTTCTGCCTGCTTGTTCTGTGCAAGTGCCATTTACTTTTCTCTCCATTTTTGTAATAAACCTGACCTCTGGGCAAAAATTAAACATATTTAACTCATGGGGAAACTCACCTGGGAAACCTGCTGCCTGGTGCTAAAAGGGGAGCTTTGGTGAAACTTTTCCCAGAGTTAACCCAAGAACCCTGCTCTCTGAACCCAACACTTCTCCAAAATAACTTCAACTAGACATCAAAGGGAAGGAGGTTTGGGCTTCTACAAATGATAAATTATATGAAAGAGACTAGGAAATACATGGGGGAAACTAATAGAAGGATTATTTTTGTAAGGTGTGTTCATATTCATCATTTAACTCTCCATCACCAGTGAAAAGGGTCCCCTCCTCATCCTGGTATTGTTAGGGGGGAAAGACCCTCTACAGATCTGTATCCCTCTCTTCTCCTTGTGTCATTCACTATGCTATTTCCCCATCTCTTATAAATAAAACCCTTTATTAACCTTTGTTGTGTGCCTGCAGTTGGGGCATTATAAGTGCCTTTCAAGCGCGCGGGTGAGGACCCAGTCAGGCAAACCCATTTTATATTAGGGTTGCCCTGTAAACAGTTTAAAAGGTGGGGGGAAATTTATGCCCTGCTGGAAGGAAAGGATGAGAAAGTTCTTGCACCTGTTGTTTCTCAGTTGTCTTTTGTTCAAACTAGTCGATAAGCTAAAGTGGTATATTTGGGATATACCAAATATATACTTTCCTTTACCACGTCAGTTATCTTCCCTCTTGTGCCATGACCTCACTCAGAGGTGCCTAGAGTTTCAGCACTGAACTCCCAGGGTAAATTCACCCTTCAAGGAACTGTGTTCTGCTAGCTTGGAAGCAACCATCTCTATGAGATTCAAAGGATTTTGCCTCCAGTTTGGGTGTTCCTAAATGTACTTCAGCCTTGAGAAACAAGTCATAGCAAGTGAGCTAGATGGGAATTAGAGGTGCTGGCAAGGGGCCTGAAAAACAACTCTGGCCCTGCCCCAATCCAATTCTCCAGAAAGTGGTTCTGAAACATGAGTGTGCATAAGAATCACCCAGAGGGCTTATTAAAGCACATATTATAGAATTCTGCCCCAGCATTGATATTCAGTAGATTGAGGATGTCAGCACGTTGCATTTCTAACAAGCTCCCAAGGGATGCATCTGCTGCTGGTCAGGGGACCACACTGACTAGGTCTGTCCTAAAGTTAGGGCTACCTATCCTCAAGTTGTGTTGACAGAGAAAGGAGTTATGTGGATAAAGGTCTATTCAGAACTGGTGGGAGGACAGGGGGTCACACATATGTTGGTCACTGTGGGTTAGAAAGAAAACAGCTGGGATTTTCCATGAACTCTTGGTACTGGGATTCTACAGGAAACAGATGTCACACTCTAAAGGGATAAAGAGGGAATATAATAAAAAGACTGTTTACAAAGGTATAGGCAGGATGCAGGAAATCAGCAAAGGATGGTAAAGCAACCCAGGGCTAGCAACAGTGGGGACTTGTTACCACCCCCAGGCACCTAAAGAGAGGGAGCAGCTATCAGAATCCTGAGAGTAGTTGCTGTTCTAAAGAAACTGCCCTGATGGGAGCTATGGCTTTGCAAGATGGAGTCAACCTCTTACTAAACCGAAAGGTAGGAGCTTACCTGGGGAATAAATACAGTCAATTCTTATTACTCGAGGTAGCTATGATCTAGTCACTGGAAAGACTGAAATAGCAAATGCTGAACCATTGCTCCTCAGGGAAACACAGGGTGTTAGGTTCCTAGAAATCTCTGACCACATTTCATCAACCAATCAACACATAACCTTGTTTCATACGTGTTTTTATTTAAGGCCACCTTACCTAAAATATTAATGTTGATTAATTTAGAACTCATGACCAAGTACAGTAACTCATGCCTTGAATTCAGCCTACCTAATGCAGGCAGTTTTTCCATAAGGTACATCACAGCTTTCCTAAGCTGAGAAACACTAAACAACACTTTAGCACTGTGTTTGGGGCCATTTTAAACAGTGAAATCAACAAAAAGCACAAAAGTACAGAAACATGACTCTAAATAGACTGAAAAGGACAATTGTTTATAGCATGAGATTTGAAACAAGGAAACAGTTGCCCTTGTTTTGACTTCAGCTAGGAATGTGCACAATGGATGAGTAAAATTTTCTACTATGCTATGTGTGTAAATGAAAGCACCATGAGTATTAATTTGGGGGTAACAATTAGATTTAAGCCAATAGCAAATTTGCAAATACAGAATCCATTTGCAAATAAGAAGGATCAACTCTATCTAAACTCTCTTTTTCTCTTCCCCTTTAATGTCCTGGCACCTCCCACTGTCTGAGCCCAGAGGGAAAAAACTCACTGATACAATTTTAAAAAGAGGTCAACTTCCTAGGGAGCCAAGCTAGTTGGGGAAAGGTGGAAAGTGGATCTGGAGGATCTAAGAAAACAGCACATCCTTGTTACCTGTAGCCTTGACTGAGATGCCTAGGGGATCTGTTCATTTTATAAGCCATTCATTCATTTTCTCACTCACATATTCATTCATCAAACATTTAGCTCCTAGCACCCATGGAGACTTTAAAAGGTTAGAAGATATGGTTCTTCTATAGGAAATGCAAATTAAAACCACAATGAGTTATCACCTTACACCAGTAAGAATGGCACATATCAAAAAAACTAACAACAACAAATTTTGGCGAGGATGTAGAGAAAAGGAACTCTAGTACACTGCTGGTGGGAATGCAAGTTAATCCAACCATTACGGAAGACCGTATGGAGGTTCCTCATTCTACTAAAAATGAGCTACCATATGACGCAGTAATCCCACTCCTAGGGATCTACCCAAAGGATACAAAAACACCAATCCAAAAGAGTACCTGTACCCCCATGTTTATTGCAGCACTGTGTACAATTGGTAAAACCTGGAAACAACCCAAAAGCCCAAAAGTAGATGATGGGATCAAGAAGATGTGGTGCATATACACAATGGAATACTATTCAGCAATCAAAAATGATACACTAGGGCCAATTATAGAAACATGGATGGAGCCAGAAGGAATTATACTCAGTGAAATAAGTCAGAAGGCAAGAGAAAAATATCAGATGGCTTCACTCTTAGGAGGAATGTATAGGAACAACAACTACAAAATAAAAATAAGAGAGAGCTCAAGGAAATGAACAATTGCAGCCAAAAACAAACAAACACAACAAAAACAAAAGGACTAAGACAAAGCAAGGGAATCATTGAGGGGGGAGGGGGATAAAGACAGGATGAGAGCAGAAAGAGCACAAGGAACTGAGGTGATGGTGCACGGGTGAAATGGTGGTGGGAATTCCCTGGGGACTACAAACGATGTCAAATATAATTAAATAAATCTTAAAAAAAAAAAGATATGATTCCTCTATAGGAGCTCACAATCCAGACAGGAGAGCTAATACAGCAGCATCCACATATACAGAAGTACACAGGAAGAATTCCTGCCTTGACAGAACTTACAGACAATAGAAGAAATACAAGTGAATGAACTTATGCCTAGGGTGGTTAAGTGCTGTCCTAAATGATAAATGCACATCTGTTCATCAGGGACACAATGAGGGACCTCTGATTTAGACAGGGAGGATGACCAAGTAGTCATTAGGGTGTTTTCTAGAGGTAGGAAAGTATGGGTTGAAGGACTCTGAGTTGGAGCCCAGAGCAAGGCAAGTAAGAATGGCAATAGGAGAAGCCATGTCTGAGCAAAAGTGTGATTACATTACATATGCAAATACTGAGAAGTGCCTCTGAGAGGAATAGATAGAGTGCAGCAGGAGCTACAGGGAAGATACGGTCACATTGAACTGACCTTGAAAGTATGAGCAGAACTCAGGCACATAAAGAACCAGACAAGATATTTCAATACTTTTGATTGATTGTAATAATTTCCTAAAAGACAGACTCATTTCACCTCTCCCTTACCCTCGGTTCTTGTTACATACAGTGCCCAAATATCACCCACCGAAGGTGCTCATGAAGAATGAGCTTACCACTATCTTTAACTGCCAAGGGAGGCCTACCTCTACTGTAGAGCTCAACAGTCAAAGTTATGGGAAAAAAAAAAAAAGGTACCTTAAAGAGAGTCTCAAAAGTTCAGTAGGGGTAAATTGTAGGGCAAATATGATTGTGAAGAGCTATTCAAATCACATCATGCAAAATGGTCCTCTTTGCCCTGAAGGTGGCCTTGAGGTCAGCTAAAAATCTGGCAACAATGCACAGACTCTCCCTGATCAGCAGCTTGTGGATATGCTCAGCAGAGACTGGAAGGAGGGAAGGAAGGAGGGGAAAAGGATGGAAGAATGAATGGATCAGTAGGTAGGTGTATATATGTGTGTATGTATGTATGTATGTATGTATGGGTGGATGGGTATGTATGGACAGGTGGGGGGGTGGTTGTAGATAGATGATGGGTAGGGATTTGGGTGGGTGGATAGATGGGTGCAAATTCATGTATTTGCAATATCGTGGGACTGAGCTGATTCCCAGCTGTGGTTCCTGCTGAGGAACCTACATTCCACTGAGGCAAGCATTTCATCAAGTCACCACTGTGTGCTAGGCCTTCTCAAAGACATGAACTCATTTTACACTTCCAGTAACTCAGAGTGGACACTGTTTCCTCCATTTAATGGATAATGTCCTTTCTCTTTCTTTGTTCCTTTTCCATTTTCCTTTTGCTCCTCCTTCTTTCCTTTTCCTTATTAATAAGAAGGAAGTCTTTTTAAAACACTATCCTCTCTGTTCTCAACAGGACTTAATGGAGCTCTGTCATTTGGCGCTTTTTACTTTTATGAATTCTAGGAGCTATTACTTCTCCTCTCAAGAATGCTTTGCTCCTTTAATGTTTCAATTACTTTCTCACCTTCATACCATAAACCTCCCAAGAGCTGTATAAGTAAATATGGGAAGTTATGTTCTTTATCTTATGAATGAGTGAAACACTGCTCATTCTGTTTCCCAGGGCCTCCCTGGGGGGATGACTCCTGGCCCCTCTCTTTTCATGGTGTAGTTGGATGTCATTTTCCTATTCGCCAAAGTAGCCAGGTGTTCAGGAGCTTCCCACTTAAAACAAGCCAACTATCAATCCTTTAAAAATAGAAAGTTAAAAAAGAATCACACATTTCATTTCACATATAGCACTGATACCCCAACTCAGGCTGTTGTATTATAATCAAGGGCCATCAGTCAGGCCCAGTCCTTTAACTTTTTCAGGGCACAAGCTGAACACTAAAGCAAGTTCTTGCTGTGGAGGGGTATTTACTTGTTGAGGTAAGAGGTAATAGAAAGGACTTGACCCAGAGACCCCAGTCAAGACTGTGACAATCCAATGGAATGTAACAGGAAAGCCAGAATCTAAGTATCTCCCTGAAATATGGGAGAATTAGTGGATCAGAGGTTTGTGTACAAGAGTAAGAGGCCAAAACAAGAGGAAAAGTCTGAAATAAGAGGAAGAACCTGAAACATCTGTTTCTGGTAAGACAGGAATTTAGAGAAAGATTCTTTTGAGACAATTTCTGCTTTGAGTTTGGAAACCCAGTTCCAGGGGCAGTGGAAATATCACTAGTATCCTGTAATTATGAGAGTGAGAAAGATAGTCTCCTTAGGGAGAGAACCAAGCCCCTAGTGTTTTAGACTGATGCCTGTTTAAATGCCCCATTAGACACACAATGTTAGAAATGTCAAATTTCTGAGCTGGGCAGCTTCCCTGCCTTTGTACTTAACTGCAACTGCAGTGGAGTTTAAAGGCAGTACTTTTATAGCAGGAGTCTCTGCAAATGTTGCAATCCAATGATTTCAAAATAGGCTGTGCCAAAGCTGGAAAATTCCAAGGATTGCTTTTTTCACCACCATTACCTTTTTATGACCAAACCATACAAAAGCCAGTTTCCCATTTTCATTCCTTTTATCAAGTCAACTGTTGTTTCAACTTAGGAAAGAAAATAAAAGTGATAAGAACTGTGGGGCAATGCTTGCTCTATGCAACAGTGATAATTATTAGGGTATATTGAGGTGTGGTGAGGGCAGAGTGCCCACATGACTTTTGGGGGTTGTGGAACAGGCTCCCCACCCCTGGCTGGGTGCAGCTGTCTACTGAAAAATCTCTGGTCTTTAGAAGCCAAGCAGAGAGTCTTGGGGACTTGAAAAAAATTAATTTTAAAATATTATTTTCTTATCACAGAAACCATACTTAGCATATATTAGTTAGATCTTTCCAAACACACATGTGCCCTTTTTTAAAAACAAAAATGAATCATTCTGTCTCATAATTTGTATCTGTTATTGTTCAGGAATGTAGGATATTTCTGTACAAATATTTACATCAGTTTTAGTGGCTTATTTGAAATCTTTTAGCAGGTTCTTTGATCATTCCAATTTTTCTCTTTTATAAATGTTACTGCAGAAAGGCTGTCTCCATACCTATCAAAATCTTTTTAATAGGTATTGCCAAACTGACCTCTGGAATATATGCTTCTCCTCCATCTGTATACTTACACCAGAAGTATCATGTTGTCAATTTGACTGCTGGAAACTATATCCTTTGTCTTTAGTTATATACTTCATTGACCAATAAGGTTGAAGTTTTTTTTCTTAGATTTGTTACCTGAGGCCATTTTCTAAAGGAAATTGTGTTGTCTTAACTTTATCTAACTGCCCAATGAGGTTAAACAGTTTCCTCATAGATTTGTTGCCTGAGGCCATTTTCAAAAGGAAATTATCACTGCATGAGATCTATTATGTTCTTCCAGTGTCCACTAAAACTCACTATCATCAGATGTCTGATGTCTGCTGGTTACTCAGGCCAGTAAAGGGACCAATGTGGAGACACATTTTAAAGCAAACAAAACTTGCTAGAATCACATCCTCACATATCAGTCTAGTACCCCTCTTTCACCTATCAAAACCCACTTTCAAGAAAGAAGATGTAGAGTTCATTTATACTAGAGATTGGCACCAGTTTTTTTGAGTTACCCTCCCAGAGATATTTATATTTAACACATCTAAAACACTTCAGCTAACTGAACAAAGTTGTCAAAGTGACAAGATAATAGAGATACATGGAGATGGGAGAAACCAAACTTTCCAGATCGATGAGAGTTCTAGCACAATCCTTACTAGGAAGTGGACTGGCCTGCTAGAAGAGTGTGACCACTGTACAGGAAGCTTGTGTTTCATTATTAACTCTTAAACCCCCAGAGCCTCAGTTCTGAACTTCGGGTACCAGGGACCTTGCAACTATTGATACCTAACGTGCATGTTAATGCTGGGTTCCAGGTAGGTAGTTATATGATGTTAAAATAAACTACCACTTTTTCTGCAACATGTCAGGCTGCTTCAGATATAATATAGGACTTTAGCCTTTGACCCCCTAATATTTCTCCTGAGAGTCAAGGGAAAATTTGTTATGAAAAAGAAAGCAACCCTGTATTGATAAAGGTATTCAACGGGGTAGCCATTGGAATGGGAAACTAAATTCTGGGACATCTACTGGGTTTAGCATCATTGAAGTTGATGCTAAGGACAAAGGAAACTGTTCTTTACATAAAGATAAAAGCAAAAAAATTATCTAAGACAGTATATACAGTATGCTCTAATACATTTATGTACATGAGAGGAGGCTAATACAACAAAGTTAGAAGGGCTTTAAAATTGAAACGGATATAAAATTTCTCTTCATTATTTTTGTATTTTCCAAGTTTTTGGCAATAAGCACATACTGCTTTAGGAATTTTTTTTTTTTTACTGAAGAAACTACATTTTTATCATTATGTAATTGTGCACATGGTGACTATAAATGAATAAAAGCAGATTCAAATAGTCCAGCTGTTACACATATGAATGTGCCTTGCATCTGGAAAAGACTTGAAGGGAACTCATGGAAAGGAGAGTCCTCCAGTCTCGGGTTCCACTGTGGGAGCACTTACATCAGCTTGTATTGTGATTGGGACTAAGGTGTGTGTAGACCTTTAACAAGTGAGCTTTGTGATTTTTTTAGGTTGACTAGAACATATATGTTTGAATGATATTGCTTCTGGTCTGGGGTGCCACAGAGTTACACTTACATAGAGCCTGGATCTGTGCCAGACACTATTAATAAAGGTGACAAAGAGCCCAGAATTGGTAAATGACTTGATGCTTTTGAAATCATTTACACATGTATCACTTCACATTATAAAAAACTGATTTGGGCCAGGGAAAGTTGAACTTGTAATTTCACAGAAATGGAGATATGGAAACATGCTATCAAATCTGAAAAGAAGGTATTTAAACCCCAAATACTTGATTTAAGTGATAGCACAACTAAAGATTTTTTCTTTCCTCTCATGTTAGACCTGATGAAAGATTTCTGGAGATGAGATGATCATATGTGGGAAAAGGGAATGGAGGGAAGGGAAAAGAAATCATGTGCTTATTTTCACCAAGTGTTTTCTGTCCCTTGTCTAGTCATGGGCCTGTAGGCAAGTTGCTCAAGCTCTCTAGGCCTCATTGGCCTCATATGTAAAATGAGATTAGTAGCAAGAAAAGGTTAATCTGAAAACTAAATTGGTTAACTTATAAACTATATGTGCAGAATATATATAGTAATTGATGGGTATTTTATTTCTTTTTTGCCAAAACCAGGGAAACTCATGATTTTTCATTTCAGAATGTGTGACCCAAACAGTGAGAACTTCAAGGTCCATTAACTTATCTAAGGGAGATTGGGAAGAAAGGAAAATTGAAGAATAGGGGAGTAGGGGACATGAGCTTTTTCTACTTTGAAATTTTGCTGGTAAGTCATCGTGGTCTCTTTTTGGGGTCTGTTTTTTCAAATTGAGGAGCATGATGAACCTGGCCCATCCCCTGGAAAGTCAGGGGTGGAAGGGAATGCTTAGTCCAATTTTGCTTTTTATTTTTTTAATTTATTTTTCTTTTTAAAGATTTATTTGTTTATGCATATAAGAGCTGGGGATACAGGCCAGAATCGCGGGAGGTGAGAGGATTTACCAGACAAGAGTGGGGAGCAGAACAGGCAGACCAACTGAAACACACTGCTGAGGGGAGCAGCAGGCACAGCAGGAGAGGTCTGCTGCGCCACGTGGGTCCCCTCCCTGGTCTGCGGCAGGGATCGAACTGGAACTCGTGCTGCAGTGGCTACGGTTTGCTTCATAGCGTGCCACCAGGGAGGCCCTGCTCAAGGATTTTTTTAAAGACACATTCTCTTTTCTTTTGGGTTGCCTTTCCCTATTTCTTCTTGTTCTCAGATGGTGAGTCTTCTAGGACCAAGATTAAGGCAAGAACTTTGGAAATGGAAGTAAAGGCAGTCAAGAGAAGGGTTAAATCTTAGTGCAAAGGTATATATTTAGCTCTGGGCTCTCATGAGCTTCACCCCAGCTCAACAGGTCTAGAGGCCCCACCCAGAGGTTTGAGACCAAAACCCAGTAAATAGCAAATGCCATGCATTTGTCCCCAGTGCATAGCTCTACACCCAAAGGAAGCAGAAGGCTGAAGACATGGGAACTGGGAGCCCTGGAGAAATATCTGTCCATCCTTTCATGACTAACAAAAAGGGAAGCAGGTTTTTGAGATTGAGATATTACAAAATTGTCTGGAAAACTGTATGAATTCACACCCTGTCATAGTAAGTGAGAGAATTCAATCCAGGAGGTTCTTGCCCATCCTGGATATAGCTCCTTCTCTATCAGCTTAATAGCAAGAATGTTCTGCACAAGACAGTGCTTTCCTTAGAATCAATCAAATAAAGTTGTAGTCACAAATTATCGTATTGATTTTTCTATGAAAAATTTTTATACCATTTTTCTATGGTTCTCTTAAAAAAGGAGAAATTTCTGAAGGACCAGAGTACTTTCAGCTGGTATAGAATTCAGAAAGGTTTCCTTGGGAAACTTTGTTTTGCTGTGCTTTTCCCTCTAGTGAAATTTTTTCTTGTCTTGAGAAGAGCCAAAAAAACCTAATGAGTTTAGAGTGGAAATTTTTAGCTTTTTCAAGATTAGGAAACGGCTTTGAAGACAGGATAAATACGAATGAATGCTTCATTGCAAATGTCCCCTGCCATGACTTCTTTAAGGAAATGGTGTGATTGATATTGGGATGTAAGGGCAGTGAAGGGCTCAAACCACTAACCACAGACTTATTATCAGGCACTTTGTGGCCCGAATGAATCAAACAGTGAGAGAACTGAAAGGATACTTCAGGACCATCTATTCCTCTTTTCCCCCAGAGTCTACACACCTTAAGATGAAGGAACAGAAACCAAGAGAGTAGAAGTGGCTTGTTCATGGTTACACAGGCAGAATAATCAGTCAAAAATAGGTCTTGGGACTCTTTACTCCCAAAACAGAACTCTGTTGAAAATCAAATATCCATTTATATAAGAATTTAAGTTTTGTGTTGCTTAGGTCTAAATATTTTAATACATATGAAGAGTGGTCAGTAAATCAGGCCCAATATAACTGGGAAACCTGTATGTAAACATTATGCAATTCCAGGACTTCCACTCTTAGCGAGGAAAAGAGAAACTAGAAGGAGATTTCACTACAGACCAGTAAACCACACAAAAGTATAAATGCAGTAAAACCCACTGATTATGATATTTGTTAATGTCCTTTCTTTGTTAGTGACTATTTTCTAAATTGATCCTGACTAAAATAGGATGTTAAATTTGAGACGACTGGACTGAGCTCAATTCAGTGCTCTACTTCTTTGTAACTATGTGGCCTTAGATAATGACTTTCTCATCTTTAAAGTGGGTGTAAGAGGTGATACACTTCAGTGTTTCAGAGGGGAAGGTCATTTTTTCCTTACACACATATATTTGAAGTTGGACTCTGATGGACAGTGCTGTCAGTTTATGAATGTAGCGTGGCTTCTGATGAGCAAGGCAGGCTGGGTCAAGTGTTCAAAGACCCTTTAGAATTACTAAAGCAACACTCAACTGAAGCTCCTCAGTACACCCCAGATGACAAAAAACTCCTGTTTTTACCATTGTTCTCATGTCAGAGGACATTGCATTTTCTGTGCCATGTCACCTCTGTCACCTTGGAGAAGTGTAACACACTGTATATATTGGGGGTATCTGTTTTGAAGAAAATGTGCATTCTGAAAACCAGCTAGTACAACCTGCTGTTCTGCAGCAAAAGGGAGGGAAAGCCAGGAAGAAGCTCCAAGAGTTTGAATACTTCATGGGTTCCTGTGTGTCCCAAGGTGGCATCTTGTATGTAGTGGGTAGTTAAAAGCAAAGACATCTTTCAATTTGTAACAAAGAGGAAGAAAAAGAGAAACTTGACCTAGTCTGGAGGAGGAGAAAAAGCAACTGGAAGACCAGAAAATGGCCAGACCACTGAGGAATTATGGAAATCACCACAATCTGAGAAAGCTGACTTGTCAATTCAGTCTGGCTATTTTCCAAAGACCCTCACTCCATCTTATTTCTTAGAACAAGAGTTCTACACATACTATTTTCAATCTGTTAAATGTCTGGAATGCAATTTATAATTCTTCATCTGCCAGTTATCCTGAGCTAAGTCTCCCTGATTACTAAATAATGTTCACCTTGTCATGAACTCCTGACATCAAAAATCCCTAAAAAGTTAAGGATTTTTCCCTTAAAGCAAATACTGAGGAGGAAAAAAGCAATTAACCTCACTTTTCTTTCAGTGAAGAACTTTAAAATGACCAAAGTATGGACTATATATGTTCTGCTCTTACCATTGTGGATACAGTATTTTCTTCTAAAATTAACAATGTCCGTGGAGATGCTCTGATTTACATACTGATTTAAACATTTACCTGTCATATATTCAAATAAAATAAATCACTCTACATATGCATATGATGACTTTAAGCAACAGAACAAAAAATGATCACATATGGTAGTGTTCATGCTAAAATGCATTCATGGCTTTAAAGGCTGCTGTGGCTTTCCTGAACCTTAATTTTTCTGTACTTCAGACCTCATGGAATGTGGCACTAAGGAAATGATAGTCTAAGGAAACTATCACAGACCTTTATGATAATAAAACTCCAAAGCTTACCTATCCCACAAGTAATTCCCTTGAGTTTCTCTCTTCCCTAGGATAGATTCAGGAACTACCTTTCTTGCTATCCTGCCACTCAGCCACAGGGAGGTGCTTTTGCCCTGCTATCTTTTCAGTCCAACTTTGGAATGTGACCCCTCCCTTCTTGCCTTGAACTAGACAGCTGAGACCAGGTTGGAACAGTGGAAGGGGAAAAAAAGGCTTTGATAAAGGATAGAGGCAAGCAAATATTAAATCCAGGAAGAACCAGGATTTAGGTTGACTTAAAAGCTCTGGCTTATTCTCCATATTCTACAAGGAATCCTGGGAAGAAGCCCTTTGTTCCTTTTGACTTGGCAGACCCATGCAAATGGCATCTGTAGTATCAGGAATGAGGAAAACTTCCTAGACACATGAGTCATTTTTAGCATAATCCCAGAGCTCCCTGGGCCTATCCTGCCATTGTGCTGCATTTATTTTCTCCTTTTTTCCTATGTGTCTGCCTGGTGCCCTTCCTTCCCCAGGGACTTTTAAGAAAGGATAGGTAGGCCAGAGTGATGAAATGGAGGCAAACATGATATTGACACTCTCCATGTATAGCCTGGGTTTATGTTATAGACTGAATATTTGTGATGGTTAGCATTTTTTCGCAGTACAGTATCTTTTAGTTGAGGTATGTATCTATATTTAGATATAATGCTATATAGCACACTTACTGGAAAACCACAGTATAGTGTAGACATAACTGTTTATAGGATTTACAGGGCTCACTGCTAACCATAATCTGATGTTTTGGGGAAGACAATCACAAGAACGTGACTGCCTAATTGACTCATGAGTTGAATCCTGAGTGATTGGAGGCTTCTCCATCCTCTTCCCCTGGAAATGTGATTTCACGAAAGCTGTTCCGTGGATATAGTCTTGAATGCCCAATGTGTTGTTGAGGCCAGAGGTTGTATTCATGACTAGTTACAAGTGAAGATTCCATAGAACTTTGAGATTTGGTGGAGGGGGTGGGACAGGTATGGAAAACTGCTCATTTCACTGCATCCTAAGACAATGAATCTTAAATAAGTTTCCTTGTTCATTAAAGCTGCTACCTTCCAAAATAAAACTTAAAAATGAAGTTAGGAGAATAATATTTGGTTCCTAGGTTAAAATATGCATTTGAATGTATGCAGTCTTGTGGTAGGCTAAGTAAATATATCCCCAAAGATATTCTGGCACTGATTCCTAGAACTGTGAACTTTACCTCGTATGGAAAAAAGTATTTGTAGATGTGATTCAGTTAAGGATGGATAGACTATCTAAAAGATCCCTGAATGCAATCACAAATATTGTTATAGGAGGCGTCAGAGGGAGACTTGCCAACAGAGAAAAGATAGTGTGACCACAGAGGCAGACATGAGAGTGATTAAGTCACACATCAAGAATTGTTGGTAGCCATCAGAGACTGCAAGAAACAGGGAAGGAGTCTCCTCCGGGTGTTCCAGAGGGAAACATGGCCATGTCAATACTTTGATTTCTAACAGGTAAGACTGAATTCAGACTTTTCATCTGCAGACCTATGAGAAAACATATTTGTTGTTTTAAGTCTCCAACTTAACGTGGTGGTAGTTAGTTATAGTGACCCTAGAAAGTGAAAATAGATTTCATTGAGACATAAAAGAATATTCAAGTCCATGTTGACAAGACCATGAAAATGAGAAAAATGTCCACATCCATCATGCTCCTGTGCTAACCAGCTTGCTAGAGAGAAGCAGAGAAGAGCTAGAAGCCAGAGGCCTTGTCAAGTTTAAGGTTGAGGACACTTTACTGGGACTTGTCATAGTCCTTCACAGAAAGAGACAGAGGGGCCTCCCTGGTGGCCCATGGGTTGTCTCAGTACTAGTGCATAGGCCCACCACTACAGCCTTGGATTCCAGGCAGGGAGCTGACCCACATGGTGCAGCAGACCTCTCCTGCCTTGCCCACTGCTCCCCTCAGCCGTGTATTTCAGTAGATCTGCCTGTTCTGCTCCCCACTCTGTCTCTGGTAGATCCTCTCACCCCTGCATATCTGGCCTAGATCCCAGTTCTTGTAAGCATAAAAATAGATACCTTTAAACATTTTTTTAGTCAGAGAACTTAAAACCTGAGAAGACATAAGTTCAAATAAAAGCAAATCTTACAGGAGAGAATTAGAGATAAAAACAGATCTAAGACACAAAATGGGGAACTCCTGTAGTTTTAGTCAACATCCAACACAAAGGACCTGATGTTTTTCTGTTTATTAGAGACAAATGTCTAGTACATGAAGGATATCATCCATGAGAGAAAACCAGGTGCTCTAGTGGCCAGACATGATTTTGTTCTTGGGCAGATGCTATTCAACTCTCACATTAAACCTTATGTTTCTTTAGTGAGTCTTCCAGAGGAGGAGAGTGAGGCTCCAGAGTGACACATGAGGTGAATGGAACTGCTGTGCTTGCAAGGGAACAGAATTTTGTGTTTTTCTGGCAGTAAGGAGGCAGAGAGAGGGGAAAGTGGAACATAGGGAGCAAGTTTCCAAAAGACCAAGGACTTTAGATGCCTTTGCTTCAACTCCCATTTCCAACAAAGTGACAAATATCAAAAAATGCTTGTTATATTGGATTCTCCCCCACCTCAAATTTTGGTTTTCAAAAATTACAAATTTACAGAGAAATTAAAAGAATAATCAACTTGTATACCCACTAGATTTTCCAGTTAACACCTATATTTATTCCATAACTGTTTATCTATGCATTCTTATGTTCATTTATCAATCCATATTATTTTTTGTTACATTTCTAAGTAAATTGCAGACATCAGTCTACTTTATTTCTGAACACTATTAGCAAGCATATCATTAACTAGAGTAGTTTGAATGGATTTTTTAAAAAGATTTTATTTATTTATACATACAAGAACTGGAGTATAGGCCAGAGGTGTGGGGGTGGGTGGGTGAGAGGATTCACCAGAGACAGAGTGGGGAGCAGAACAGGCAGATCGACCGAAATACACTGCTGAGGGGAACAGCAGGCGAGGCAGAAGAGGTCTGCTGCACCATGTGGGTTATCTCCCTGCCCAGAGATTGAACTCATGCTTCAGTGGCTGGTGATAGCTTGATAGTGCTGAGACTTCAACCCCTGCACCATGAGAGAGGACCTGGATGGATTTTTAATGAGAGCCACAGGTGCTTGGCTTGTTTCTGAATAGACACTGTGGCTGCAGATGTGGACACTAGAGTGTAGGGCAGAAGCAAGAAACAGCGTACCAGTGTGTGCACTGAAATCTGGGCAGGAGCTGGTGCCAGCAAAACCAGGAATGGAATCTGGAGATAATTTTAACCATATCCTCTGGGGCAGTGGGATTCTATCAGACAAATGGTGTTTATAAGCCTAACAGTCTTTTCTGTGCTAGATGCAAAGTAAGCCTATCAGTGCAAACTTTTAAAGGAAAACAGGCTCTATTAAAAAGATACAGCCAGAAATAAATCAGAAAAAGGAACAGGAGAAATATTTAATAAATCATAACTGAGTTTCCCCAAATTAATGCCAAACACCAAACCACAGATGGAGGAAGCTCAGAGGATACCAAGCAAGATAAATGCTAAAAAAAAAAAAAAAAAAAAAAAAAGATATGTAGGCATATCATATTCAGACTGCATAAATCCAAGATAAAGGAAAAATCTCAAGAAGTCAGAGGAAAAACACACCTTATCTATAGAGGAGCAAAGAATTACATCCAACTTCTACTCAGAAAACATGCAAACAAGAAGAGGGTGGCATGAAATATTTAAAAATCGAAAGAAAATGGGGCCTCCCTGGAGAACAGGGGTTAAAGTCTCAGTGCTATCAAGCTATTGCCAGTCATTGCAGAATAAGTTCAATCCCTTGCAAGGTAATCTCACCCACTGCTCCCCTCTGCAGTGTATTTCAGTAGATTCACCTATCCTGCTCCTCACTCTGTCTCTGGTGAATCTTTTCAGTCCCTGCACCTCTGGACTACATCCCAGTTCTTGTATGCATAAATAAATAAATCTTTAAAAAAAATTGAAAGAAAAAAAAAACTTAGTCTTTATCCTGGAAATTACCCTTCAAAGGTGAAGTATAAAGATTTCTCTCAGACAGAAAAAAAAACTGAATGTTACCATTAAACCAGCCTTACAAGAAACATTAAAAGTTCTTCAGAGAGAAGGAAAATGATATAAGAAATTCATATCTAAACAAAGAAAGTGTATTGAAATTGGAATAAATGAAGGTAAAATTTTACATTCTTGAAGAAACACACATACACATGAGCCCTTAATCATGTGCTTTTGGACTGAGCATATATAGCTGGAGAGGAAAAGGAAAGTTGACTCAGAGTTGTTGCTGGGAGGACATTGCTCAAGGAAACAATGAAGGAAGGAAGGAAGGAAAGAGTCTCCTAGGGCAAAAAGCATAATGACTTGGCCCAGGGTGCTTCCTTCTGCCTGGACTTGGGGCCTGGAACTCCCCAGGGGTAAGGGGCGTGAGCAGGACGGGAGGCCCAAATCTGCCCATAAAATGGTATCCTATTCAGCCAGCAGTTGGATGGTTAGCCCCCAGGGAGGGAATCTCCTTCTAGACGGGGGGGGGGGGGGGGGGGGGGGGTGGAGGTGAGTTGTGGGGAGGAAGCAACAGGTCATGTGAGGGTGGCCTCTGACCACAGGGAGCAGCCAGGATGAGGCAATGAGCCACAGTCGCCAGACATCCTATGAAGACTGGGGGTGCTGATAATTCCAGACACCTCAGAGGTAGTGGTATATCAGAGCAAAGTACCAGGCAGAGCAGATCAGCAATCTACCCAAGCAAGCCACCCCTTGGGCCTTGCCTATACGTCTATCTTGAAGCTACCTGGGGGAAAATATTCAGGTCTAGGCTTTTCACATTTGTTTTGATCCCTCTTCAGTGTCCCAGGGCTCCATTTGTCTTAAACTAAAACCAGGATCTAACTTTTCACTCAGAATTTCCAACCCAGGCCACTCCAGCTGCACAACATTTCAATTCTATTATTTAAGGAATGGTTTGACATATTCCCCAATTCCATCCAACACCTCCCAAAGTACATTTCCACAGTATGTTAAGTGCACTGCCAAATCTACCTGGGGGAAAATATATGACTTATGACTTTACTACCTATGTTTATGCCTTGTTAGTCAAAGTCAAGAAAATCCTCAGGGATTTGAACTTCAAAGTCCATTGTTCAGAGAAAATGAAATGGAGGAAGAGGTACAATCCCATATTTGTGTTAGAGGAGGGGTAGCTGGAAATACAACTATAAAGGGTCTGCTAGGTTGATCTCCAGGAGACCTGTCTGCCCTTAGAGCTAGACATGTTTTAGTAAGTGGTCCCTCCTGCAAGGGACTCTGGTGTCCAAAACAATGTCTCCTCTGTTTGATCATCTTCTGTCAAAGATGGTAAGTGTGCTGTGCTTAATTCAGAATCAGTATTTTGGCTTAGGTACCTGCCTAGTTAGGTCACAGGACCAGCAAATCCAGTGCCAGGTACAACACTTGCAGTTTTAGTGGAAAGAGCTGAGTAAATTCCAGAAGAACTGAGTTCTAGGTCTGGCCCATGACAGAACTTTGTGTGGCCTGGGCAGGTCATCTCTCTATGTCTCTGACCTGGAGAGGGACCATTCATTACCTTAAATTCACTTAGACCAGCCCATTATTTCTCTAGACGGTGGTTAGAGGTAGGAATAAGCAGAGCTAGGTTGCATGTCTTGTGGAAAGGTAGGAGTAGTAATGCTCAGTCAGTAATGCTGCCAGATTGTGAGGTGAAGAATGTTCCCACAGGTGGGTAGTCAGACTAACACCTGACCAAATATGTGAAGCTATCAATGACCATGCTGGCATGGACTGGCCAAGGTCAGGGAGGGCCAGCTGAAGGGACTATCACTGTTTTCTAAGGAGTGAAAAGGCTCAGGCCTAGGACCTTTCTGATGGCTTTCCTGGGAAGTGTAGATGGGATAACTGATTGGGAAGGGTTTTCTCAGGAGCTTTTCTCCATCAGCCTATATTTCTGCCCAGGCTAGAGAACTGAACTAAAATGGATGGTTCTCTAGCTTTGTTAGAATCGCCTGCAGAATTTATTAAAACACAGATGTTGGGCTCCACCCCTAAAATTTATGTTCACTATGGGCAGTGGTATTGTCTGAGAATGTATTATTCTAGTCAATCCCCAAGGACTGATGCTGCTGCTTGTTGGGAACTATAACTTCCGTGCCACTGAAAATAACCATATTTTATGTGGTACAATGGTAGATAGCATACATACATCATCTCATAAAATGCTCACCACAGCCCTGCTGGGTAGATGCTGGGCAGTCTGTGAAACTCTGTTAAGGGTTAAATTGTGTCCCTTCCTAATGAATTCCTAGTCCCTGTTACCACCTTACTGGGAAATATGGTCATTGTAGCTGCAATTAAGATGAGGCCCTATTGTAGAAGGTTATCTTCCATCTGATGTGACTGGTATTTTTGTAAGAAGACACAGACACATGGAGAGAGAACATCATGTGCAGAAACACACATAGAGGAAAGACAAGCATGTGATAAGAGAGACAGGGATTGGCGTGACTCATCCACAAGTTAAGGAACACCAAGGATTTCCAGCAAACACCAGAAGTCTAACTTCCAGTGGAAGGAAAGGTCCCTCTCCTACAGGTTTCAAAGGGAATACAGCCTATGGACACCATGATTTCAGACTTGTAACTTCCAGAATTGTGAAACAATAAATTCATTACTTAAGCCCCTAGCTAATATAACTTTGTTCCAGCAGTGCTAGAGGAATTAAAATCTACTGGAAACCAAAGTGGCCTTAAACTGTTTCCTCCAGATGACATCACTATTCTTCAAGTTCTATTAATCAGGAAACCCTTCCTGAGCCAAAGAGAGCTAAGAGCAAGAGGTGGCCCAGGGCGAAGACATTGCCAGTGGGGATGTTCCATTCTGGGTACTGACAAACCAAATGAATCAGATCAATTTACCTAAGTAGGAGTGATGAGGAGCTAACAAGTGGAATCAGCAGAAGCAGTGAGTGACCTCTGATGATAGTCACTATAGTTTCAGTCACCCTTTTAATGAAGATGGGACTTGGCCCACACCTCCAGGAAGCAGTTGTTCCAAGTTCAGTTTTGAAAATATTCCGTCCTTCCTAAAAACACACTTTTCCACCTCATCTGTGGACACTTGTGTTTTGGACCTCTCTTTGCAATGTGGAAGAACTTAAACAAGAATAATCCTAAATAAATTACTATCCCCATTTTACAGTTGAACAAACTGACTCAGAAAGTTTATGAAACACATGCAAAGTCAGATAAACTGGAAAGATAAGATTTGACTCCTTACTGTCTACTTTATTGCTGCATTTATATAAGTTCATGGGAAAGATTCAAGCAGAGATTCTTGGAGTGAGATGGATTCTATTGTTACTGTTTCACCTTCCAGTGAATGCCCTATGCAAGGGCAGGGTGTTTTGTAGGTAGTGATTCTGACAAGCTTCTGAGAAATGATTGTTCCCTCTCTGCATCTGGGGCCTAAAACTGGACTCAACCCTGCATATCTATAATTCAAATTTTTGGTGACTACTGAATCCAATCTTTGTCATATTGTAGGTGCTCAACAAATATTTATTGACAAGGTGAAAGGATTCAGGCAATGTTACTGTTAGGAAGTATGTGTCGAGGAGCAGTTGTAAAGCCATTCCTTTAGTCATTTATTGTTTTGTTTATTCATTCAAGAAACATCTGGTACGTCCTTGCTTCATTCCAGCAACTGATAATGTGAAGGTGAATGAGAGGCATATCCTTCCCTTTAGAAGGTCAAGGAATAACTTTAGAAGGTCAAGGAATATGAATGATTCCTGGAACACATGCTCTAAATAAACAACTGGCCCTGGGAATGAATAATTTGTCTTACAGTTGTCTTATGCTGGGTTATGTTCATTCTTCAGTAGCTTTTTCCTGGGGTAGCAGTATGTTTAAGAAATGGAGTTTGGCTATCTCTGTGCTGCAAATTAGTATTCAGTGATCTTGAGCACTCAACCTTCATGGGCTGTCTCCTCTTCCACAAAGTGGAGGTAATAACAGTCTCTTGACAATGCTGATGTGGGAATTCAGAGGAAATGAGATAATCCGTGTTATTCCGGTCACTTGGTTTCTGCTCACAATAATATAACTAATATAAACGTAGGGACTGGGTTCTTTGTGGAAAAGAACAGTATTGTAGGATTTGATAACAAGTTGAAGGAAAAGGCCAGCTATACAAGAAGTTGAACTTATAATGACCCTTTTCAGTGGTGAGGCCCAAAGGTCCTTGGAGCACCAGGCCCAGCAAGATCTTACTCCATGATAAAATGATTTGAGAAACTTTGCTAGAAGTTGCCATTGTTTTAGATTCAAAATGTGTATTAATATGTTAAGAATGTTAGAAGAGTTACAGTGAAGAAATCTGTTTAAATTTGTTTAGCTCATAGTTTTCTAACCTCTGCTTCCCCGCCCCCCCCCCCCCCCCCCCCCCCCCCCCCCCCCCNTAGTTTTCTAACCTCTGCTTCCCCGCCCCCCCCGCCCCCCCCCCCCCCTTTACTTTCTTCTGTTGCCACCTTCCTTGACTTTCAGGACTATCCTGGTGCCTCGTTAAAATTCTGGTCCCTCAGTAGAACTGACACTGACTGAAATATTACAAAGAGCTCATTGAACATTTCTAGAAAAACACAAAGAAACACAGCAATAGCCCAGTTTCCGGGAGTAAGTGTCTGATCCCACCACAGCAGCTGCTTGTGCTTGATTCTGGCCCAGCTGCTTTCCTTTGATCCCTACAGGGCTGCCCAAACCTACAGCACAATAAATGGCAAGAGGAAATCTGCTGCTCTCTCCATCAGAGTCAATGGAAGTCCCTTAAGCTAGCAGTCTGATGCTGGTCCTCTGAAGGACTCTTGCCTTTGGGCACCTCCCCCACATCAGTCTGAGAGGCCGCTACTGCCTCTTTATTAATTATTTTAAAAGATTTATTTTTACTTACTTCTGCATACAAGAACTGGGGTGTAGGCCAGAGGTATGGGTGAGAGGATTTACCAGAGACAGAATGGGGAGCAGAACCCCTTCTTAAAAGGAAGACTCAAACCAGGGCTTATGAAACTTTCCCTATTTTACTGACAGAAAGACACTAGATATGAACAATTAAATAAGCTCAGGAATAACTAGCAGAAAAGAAACTGAGATAAAGCCACCACAAGATCTCATTCACAAGGACACTTTCTCAGCTTGTTTCAGCTTGTTTGGAGATGAAATTCCCAGTCCCAGACTATTGTTCCAAAAATGTCTGTAGTCGGGACTTCCCCTTCAGATAATGACTCAAGTCAGCTAGATTACTTTTTAACAAAACAAGCAAAATTAAAGTGCTAGATGAAATGTTTTTAAAAGAGAAATAAGCACTGAGTTATTTAACTCTTTAAGTTTGACTTAGACAATATATATTGCTACATCATCTTTACAGACACAGACAGGATGAAATTATAAAACATGACTGAGCTTATACAACCTCCATTCCTCCTCTTTCCCTGAAACATTAGTCTTGCAATCACAAGTTTCAACCCACATGGATGAAATCACCTAACTCTCCATCGGAGGAGCAGGGAATTCCATCAAAGGTGTAAGTTGTTCTTTACACCAGCACACACAGAAACCATTTTGCATAGAGATCTTTGGCATTTTCACCTGTTAGAGTCTAGGGGAGTTATTTCCAGCATTTTGGAGGGCCAGCAGGAAGGAAGAACTGGGCAGGATTTGTGGCAGAGGCAAATGCTTCTCAGCTGAAACAGTCAGAAGCTTCAGCAAAATTTGGCCTCTCACCTGAAATAAAAAGGTATGGGAACCGCAAAATGTATATAACCACTCAGAAAGCAGAATTTCTTGTGGGATTGAAGATTTAGTGGCCACAGAGGAAAGGCTGGAAATAGTTAACTCTAAGACTTAGGGGAAGATGGAAACCTAATATTTCAAATATTCACACTTACAAAAACTTTCTTTGTTCTTTCACATAAAGGGGAAGATGGAAGCTTGGCAGTTATGACTCTCTCCTCCATGTGGTGCTGGCGCCCAGGTGACCTTGAGGGCTGCATTCCTCTCTCAAGACTGTGCTTGGCAAGAGCTGTTAAATTGAACAGTGACTAGGGCTTCCCTGGTGGTGCAAGGGGTTAAGCCCTACACTGTGGGGCTTCCACAGCCACTGCAGCACGAGTTTTATCTCCAGCCAGGGAGGAGACCCACATGGTGCAGTAGGCCTCGCCTGCCTTACCCGCTACTCCCCTCAGCAGTGTATTTCAGTTGATCTGCCTGTTCTGCTCCCCACTCTGGCTCTGGTGGATCCTCTTACCTCCTGCAACTTTGGCCTGTACCCCAGCTCTTGTCTGCATAAATACAAAATTTAAAAAATAGTAAATTGAACAGTGATTAATGCCCTTTTTTATCATTAAACCTCCATGGGACTTATGAGCAATACCTGTTAAGAAAGCTATCAGACTTTGGGTGATGGTGGTAAGGTTAGGAAAATTTTTTCAGATTTGAAAACAAAAATATACTGAAGCAATTGTCCTTAGTGTTGAAATATCCCCTTTTCTCTGATGGTGTTCCTTTTTAAAAACATTACTGGGGATGGGATCTGAACAGTTTAGTTCACTGAGGTTCTGTGATGTGCCAGGCAGAGGAGAGACAGCTATGTAAACACTACTCCCTGGGAGCTTAGGAACCAGGGGATACATCAGGGATGAACAGATTATGTCAACATCATGCAGTCAGGGGTAGGGAGTCTGGGGGCCATCAGGCAGCATTCCACGGTCTCCTGCAGGAGTCCCTTCATAGTGCCTATTAGGAACAATGACTAGAGACACTTCTCAGGCATGAATTATCACTCGAAGAGTTCAATGTAACCACAAAAACCTCCACTGTTGAATGTTTAAGGGTACCTCTGTATCACCTCTCTTCCCCTCCCTTCTTTTATTGGTAATAGCAACCGAGATTCCTTCTGAAAACTTGTTCTTGTTTCAATAGCCTTTCTGGGGCATTAAACACTTTTCCCATAGACCACTCCATGCTGCGGTAAGGACTTAGCATGTTACCTAAACAAGATTCTCCAAGGAATCAAAAGCTCTTACACAGACAAGGGTGAACATAGTTAAAGCTGATTTCACCCTGATGGCAAACACCTGAAGGGCCATTCACTAAGCCCTTCTAGGCGTTTTCACAGAAATGCTTGATTCTGTTGCTTCTGAAGCCTGGTTTGCTGAGACCCTCCTCCCCACCCTAACCCCCCCACCCAATACACACACTTACATAACCTCCCATTTACTAGAGTCAAGTTTCTGTTACTAGTAACAATGCAAGGTCCATGCCAGGCAAACAAAGACTCCCCTAACAGCCTTCTCAAGAGACAGATACTGAGTTCCTACTCTGCAGATAAACAGACTGATGCTAGCATAAGCAAACAATCCATATAGGAACCCATATTTGAACCAGAATCAGAATCCAAAGCCCAGGACTTTTCCTGTTCACATCTTTATGTCACCAATCCAATGTCTTGCCATTTAAAGATAAGCTTTGGCCTCTAGGTCTCATCTTTAGTATGATTTACAGTTTACAAAATGGTTTCACACACAATAACACATGTAAGCCTCATAGCCACCAAGGCAGTAGATATTTTCATGACACTGGAAAGTAACTGACCCTAAATCTGGTCAGCCCTACTATCCCCCATCCCGTCCCTCCTTAAAACTTTCCTGTGATTCACCACAGCCTGAAAAATAAGTCCAAAGCCTCAGCAAGGTGATCCAGGCACTTTGAGACTCTGGACCCAGGGCTCAGGTATACAAGTCCTCTATCATATTCTGAGCTTCAGGATCACAGAACATACAGTTTTCCAGTAGGCAGGCCATGCAAGCTTCTGCTCAGAAGGTGCCCCTCCAATCATGTAATTTCCCCTTTCATTTCCCAAGTTGTGACAGCTAAAACAGCTGCTTATCCTCCATACCTTTTGCCCCCATCTCATCCCTGGTGAACCCCTGCTTACCTTTTGTGGTGCCAGCAAGCACAGGGCAGGTTTTCTATCGATTCAAGCAGAAGGATAAAGGAGATTCCTGGAAACCTCAGTGGCTTTTTCAGGCTTTACTGGTCTTTCTATGCCAATTGTTATGGGGCAAGCCTCACAGGTTGGTATGGCAGGGAGGCCGGGGGACTGGGAAGCTGGCAAGCCCAGAGACCCCCAGCAAATCTTTTCTCTTTCTCTTTGGGCTCTCTCTGGTGTTCTCTTGCAGCCTCTTCCTCTGGTAGCCATTCCGCCCTGCTCATTCTCTGAGTGGCGCAGTCCTTACATTCTCAAGCTCAGGTGTGCGCACTTACGCAGGCCCACACCACACTCCAGGTGTCCACAATCAGGTGCCTTCCTTGAGCCCACGCTCCCAAGCAACTCCTGCAATCCTCTCCCTTTTATAGTGACTGGACTTAGTAGTGGCCATGGAATTAGTAAATCCCATTTCTGATGTATCAGTGTCCTGTTTTGCATGTGTGGGCAGTGTTGAGAGCTGGGCCATTGCTCTTATGCTGGAGTTAGTGTCTGGACAGTGTCAGAATTGCCGCTAGTTCTCCCAGTGAAGTAAGCTGAAGGTCCTCTCTGACTCCTTCCTGAGATGGGAGTCCAGCCTGAGTCTGGCAGGAACAAATTTACTCTTGGGGTCTGGATGAGGTGGCGCTGGTGGTTCTCCAGTTGCCCCCAAGCTGCCAGGACTTCCCTATTAAGGCCCCATTAACACACCTTTGTTCTGTTCCTGCCACAACATTACCACGGCCCTCTGCCTTTGGAACTTCTCTGTCCTACCTCCATTTCCTCCACAGACTACAACTGCTTACTACTTAGCAGCTGTTAGTACTTACAAGCTGATTAGTATTTAACAGCCGTCAGGCCACAGTGGACCATAAATTACTTCATAGGATTACCCTGTTAGGTTTCCTGCTCAAGGTTATTTGTATACTTACAAGAAATTTCCAGAGGCATTATTAGTCTTTCTCAAGCTTCACTAACTTGATACTAGATGATGATTTTACATTTTTGAACTTATTTAATTCTCACAGAAATTTGGTAATTATTTATTCCCACTTTGTAGATGAAACTTCTGGAACTCAGAGAAGTTAAGTCATTTACCCGAAGTCACATAGTAATAATAGGAACTGGGATTCAAGGCAGTTCTGTCTGGGTTCAGGACCCAATGGGGTTTAGGGAGGGAGTACTGTCTGTAGCCTGTCTCAATAACTGCAGAGATGTCTATCTTCTTCCTCTACTTTCTAAAAGCCATTTCTGTTAGTTTAACTTCTCCAACCAGGGCAGCAGCATGGAACCTCATTTAGAGCAATGTCTCTCATAGTATTCTATTGGGTATATGTGAGAGTAAGAGTTCACAGTCTTGTGGGAGCATTAAAGAAGGTTATAAGTCCATAGGAAGATGAGTAAAGAGGATTCTGGCTCTTGAGCCTTATGAGCCAGAAGTTTTGAAGAGACTTAAGAGGCATCTCTGCTACAAGTCCCCAACCTTTCCATCCCTGGAGCCTGTGGTGCAAGGGGGCCAAGGCCCACCAGGTGGCAGCAGAGAAGCAGGCAGTGGTCTGCACTGCTGTTAGGGTTACACTGTCAAAGAAGAATGGATGTCCCTAGGAAGTGGGAGTGAGGGAAGGTAGGGCCTGGCATGGGCTGGCTATAGCCTGATGCCTGAGGCCAACTCCCAAAACAGTGAATAAGAGCCTTCATAATCAAAGGGAACTTTTGGATGTTTTGAGGGAATAGGATGTGGTAGGATTCTCAAGTTAAGGGGCCTTATGAACTTTAACTAGAAGAAGCCATGGCTGGTAACTAAGAAGCTACAAACCCAAGACCCATAGGTAAGCCTATGAACTTGTAAAATCTGATAAGGAACACCATTAGTGAGGTTCAGAAATCAGATGAATTGAAGAATATGTCCCATCCAGGTCTCAGTGTCCCCGGCATGCTGGTTTGGCCTCTAGCCTTCTCTGGGGGAGGGGTGATATTTGGGGTCTTCACCCTGGAATGATGTCTGGGAGTTCTCAAGGTCCCTAAATGAATCACCTCACCAGTTTACTTGGATAAGTCCTGGGAGATTCCCCTTACCCTGAGATTCAATTCAATACCTCCCTTCTCTCTGGTCTTGCTGTCAATCATCCAAAGGCCCAGGTGAATTACAGAATCTAGCTTAGCACAGACCTCATCCTCCTGACTCAATTGCGTCCTTTCTCTAGCAACACTCAACACAAGACCTTTCTGAAAGTTACCAGGCCTAACTACAAAGTTCAGGTTGAAGGTGCTTTCCCCAAATCTGCTGACACCAGGGGCTTTGATCCTTCCTGACTTTTGTATAAACTCCCCTGAATCAGTTTCGGTTCTTGGAACTTAGACTAAATCGTATTCTATTATTCTGCTCTGGGGTCTTTGCACTGTTCTCTGTCTGAAACGTGTACTGTTTGTTCTCTGAAATCTGCTTTCCTTCCATGTTTATATGGCTGACTCTTTTCATTTAGCGCTCATTAAAATAAATAACTTCCATACAATGAAACTCAGGGACTAGGGAAAATAGAGTCATGCCTTTTTCTTTTTAAAGTCATGCCTTTTTGAAGTGAGGAATGAAGTTGGTTTCTTTCATGCCAATTAAGCAATCACAAACCACCCCATCACAATCCAAAACTCATGACTAACATGGGACTCAAGTGCAGAGGAAAAAAAAAAAAAGCAAGAGGCAGAGAAGCAATCTTCACAAAGAGGGCCAGGCTGCAGAAGGAGGACTGTCCCATTCAGGCAGGTAAGAACATTGCCTCTCACCTGTGGTTGTAGTTCCAATCTTTCAAATGGGGTCTTGGAGATTCTGCTGTATTCTTTCATTCTGCCTTGGTGCCTCCTTGATACGTGGCTGTTAGCAGAATTTCTCTTCATGTTTATAATTCTCTTACTTCTAAGGGTTCACAGAGTGCCCTCCAAGACTCTCTCTAGACTGAAAAAGAAGCAAAGCAGAGAAGACATATGATTATTCAGGCTGGTAATCTGTTTATAAGCCGCAGTGTCTTCAGTTCTCTTGGTTTGGGTGGACTGATGAGCATTTGCTGTCCCTCTGTGGTTTTCCAAGACTCTACGCTAGAAATACAGATTTAAAAGAATAATTTAATGCAGAATTAGTTGTTTTGTGTCTGGAATTTTGAATACAGAAGTTCAACAGTACATTATTCACTTGAGATGATCAATGAGTTCTAGGCAATTTTTTTTTTTACAACTGGGAAGGGCAAATTACATGTGAAATGTCCTGGTGGAAAGGCCCTACTGTGCTCCCAGCTGTTTTTAAATGGTGCTCACTAATGCAACTCCATGGGGATCAGACCTTTTAGATTAGAAGAACAGTAAGAGGGGAGGAGAGAAATGCAGAATAGCAAGAAGAGAAGTTTCCTCTGCTGGTTTTTAATGAGTACACTTTCATCATTACCATTGCAGTTCATGAGCTTTTTGGTGTATGTCCTAGTCATGAGATTTGAATGAAGGAGAAACAGAAATTGATTTTTATGGAAGGGAAAACAAATTGTTAGACAAAGTGAGGTCAGCAGATTTCTTCAGCTTATTTGGAGTGGGGTAAGCATGGACAAGCCCAGGAAACTGAATGGGTTGGTTTTCTTTGCGGGTTTAAAGACTGCCGTGTTTAGCCACAGATGCACATCAGTCATCAAAGTCTTATATTTATCTAAGGATTGATATCAAATAATACTCTAGAGAAAAATAACTCCCTTTATCACTTACAGTCTTGGACCAAGGAGTAAGGAATGAATAAAAATGCTTTTTTTATTGTTGTTTCTCTATAAGCTTATGGTATGGAATCAAATTGAAGGCAAATGAAGAGCATTTCCTCCCAATAATAACTTAATTGGAAAGTATTTTGCTTTTGTTTATAGACTCTTTTTTGAACCTAATTTTCAGTTGGTAAAATGGGTGGGAAACCTAAGCCCTTTCCAAAGTCCTAGCTATCAGTGAAAGAAGCAGGTACAAATCCACAGAGAGAAACCAGAGGTTCAGCTGTGGCTACTCATCACCAAGTGAGTATGTGTTTTTGAGTCTTCATGAGATAATGAGCAAGGATACTCTGGATATTTTAAAAGATACCCTTGTGCCCTGCTCTTAGGTGTCCTGTGGCCTGACCCCTTGTACAAGATGCCAAGAGACGAGACTCACTTCCCCTATGGCTACACCAAGAAGGGGCATGGCTATTCCTACATCACAGCTGAAGAGTAAGTTCAAAACCAGACCCAGGGGAGTTTCTAACTTCCCCTTTGCTGACACAACCTACTGACTTCCACCAGTACATACCTGTTCACAGGTATATAAAAACCATGGCACCCAGATGAGGAGTCCCTTTGGTTCTATGAGCGGTTCATGCAAACTTCTCTGAGGCCAAAAAGGCAAGGAGATCAGAATGGTAAAAAGTCACTTACATCTTACTGGTTTTTGTCTGCATTCTTGGCTATTAGGACTTCTGCTATAGGTTATCAAATGAAAAAATACCTTTCTGAGAGCATGATGACCTTCCTGAAGTCAATTTGTTTTGTTAGCTCTATTCAAGCTCCTGGAGATGATTTGCAAATGGAACAAAGGCAAGTTGCCAAAGGCAAGTTGCCCAGACCTACTGAATCATCCTCTCAAGTCAGTGCCTGGAAAACTGCATTTTCACAAGTTGCGTGGGTGACTTATGTCCTCAGCGAGAACCACATGCAAGTCTACTTGTAGACTGACTCCAGGAGATGATGTTCACAACTTTGGCACCGTTACTTTATCCTAAGGACAAACATTACTTGGTATTATGACTGAATTAAAAACAAGTATTTACAATTAAGTATTTCAAAGAACCATTGGATCAAATGGGTGACAACATAGTGGAAGAATTAGGTAAAGTATAATTTCAGCAGTTGTAAGTGCTGTGATGGGAACATAGGCTTCAGGGACACACTCTGCATATGTTGGAATGGGCAAGGGTGTGCCAATAGAAGAGGGGCCAGACAAGAACCAGGTTTTTTTTTTATTTATGCATACAAAGAATTGGGGTACAGGCCAGAGGTATGGGGGTGGTGGTGAGAGGATCCATCAGAAACAGAGTGGGGAACAGAACAGGCACATCAACTGAAATACACTGCTGAGGGGAGCACTGGGTGAGGCAGGAGAGGTCTGCTGTAGCGTGTGGGTCACCTCCCAGGCAGGCAGCAGGGATGAAATTGGTGCTGTAGTGGCCATGGTTTGCTGGACATAGTGCATTGCTTAACCCATTGTGCCACCAGGGAGGCCCCAAGAACCAGGTTTTAATATGTACTTGCTCTAAAGTGGTCTGCCACAAGATTCTCAATATAACATGAAAAATACTTTCCAGAGTTATTTCAGTGACTGCAATATTTATCTTAGTATTTCCAATAGAACTCTAACAGCTTCTTAATATTACATGAAAATGACTTTCCACACATAGTTTTTTTTTTTTTAAAAGATTTATTTATTTATACATACAAGAGCTGGGGTACAGGCCAGAGTCATGGGAGGTGAGAGGATTCACCAGACAAGAGTGGGGAGCAGAACAGGCAGATCAACTGAAACACGCTGCTGAGGGGAGCAGCGGGCGAGGCAGGAGAGGTCTGCAACGCCATACGGGTCCCCTCCCTGGCCCGCAGCAGGGATCGAACTCGTGCTGTAGTGGCTGCGGTTTGCTTCATAGTGCGTTGCTTAACCCACTGCACCACCAGGGAGGCCCCACACATAGTTATTTGAAAGAATGCAACGTTTACATTAATTTTACCAGTAGAACCCTAACAGAAGATTATTCGTATTTCATGAGAATAGCTTTCCTCACAAAGTTATTTGAAAGATACCTATAACTTCCTGAAAACCTGCTCTCTCTTTGGAAATAACTGCAGAAAAATCTTTACTAGAGTAAAGTCATGGGAGTAAAGAAGATATGGACCCATCACAGGTACCAAGAAAGAATTCATGCTGTAAGCATGTCCCTAGAAGACCAGAGTAGAATTCTCTAACATCCCTGCATGGTCACCTGGGATTACAGGGGAGCTATCTAACACAGCATCCTAGACCAAACCTATACTCTTTGGAATGGAACTTTGCTAGGTACTTAAGAGGGATATTGTTTCAACTTCTGTAATACTTGTCAGATTCTATCTCTATCTCTCGGCTGAGAGAGAGGTTCTCGCAGAGGACATAACTCTCCCATGCAGCTTGTGAAAATGCAGTTTCCCAGGCACTGACTTGAGAGGCTGATTCAGTAGGTCTGGGTTGGGGGAGCAGGATCTGTACTTTAACATGCATGTCAGGTGGTAGTTGGGTGATATGCTGAGGAATCCTGTCCAGCTGGGTTGTGAGTTCTTTTGGTTGTCTGACATTTTTGGCTCTCAGTTATTTGGTGTGTGTGAATACAATGTGACAGTGGGTGAAGAGGTGGAACAGAGCTCTGCTTTTGTGAAGATGTCCAAGGGGATGACCACAGACCTGGTGGGTAAAATTAGAGTGCATGCCTGCTGGGAATTGAATCAGCTGCTTTTAGTCATGAGAGTTCACTGAGTGCTACTTGTGCCAACTTCCTTTCAGGAAAGGGTGATATGGCTGGAAAGGCAATGGCTCTGGAAAATGGGAGGTCTGGGTGTGACACAATTCTAGCACCCATTGCCAGGTATCTTGGGGAAAGTTGCTGTGAATGCTGGTTCTGCCACTTTCCAGTTGTGCAATTCTGGGTATTTTACCATTGTAAAGTCTTGGGAATGTCAGCTATAAGATGGGCATGAAAAAACTATGTAAGAGGGCCTCCCTGATGGCACAGGGAACTAATCCTACTGTCTTACACGCTGCTCCCCTCAGCAGTGTATTTCAGTAGATCTGCTTGTTCTGCCTTCCGCTGTCTCTGGTGAATCCTCTCATTCCCCATATCTCTGACCAAGACCCCAGTTCTTATATGCATAAATAAATAAAAAATAAATCTTTAAAAAATGATGTAAAAAAATAACTTTTAAAAATAAATGACAAAATAAAATGGACATCATACCTACCTCAGAAAATTGTTGTGAAGATGAAAAAAAAGCTTATATTTGGGGTACCTGGCACAAATAGATGCTCAGTGAATGGCAGAGTAGCCACTAGGCTGGTGGTAATGCTGGTGAATCTCGGCAGGTCTCAGATTTATGATCTATGAAGTGAGAAGATTGATCTGCATAACGAGGGCAGAGTTTCCATCCTGTGCTATCATTCCATAGTTCTCTCTAATGCTATTTGGATAAGGACAGGTTAGGCTTGATGTCTTGGCAGCCTTGAGATGCAGGTGGTCTGAAAGAGGTTTTGGGTAAAAGTCTGTCTAGGCAAAGGCTCAATTACTTCACCATATAAATCACTCAGCTCTGCAAAGCCTTCTTTAGCAAGTCACAGATAAAAGATCACTCTTCACTCTGGTCATGCTGTGATATGAAAAAAATCAGGCAGATGTTAGCTAATTGATAACTTATGCATTGATAACTTAAAGCACAATCCCAGGCCCATTTCCAGTGAATTGTGGTAATTGATCCTGGCTTCCTATGGGTCTCTGGATGCAGGGCCTAAGAAACTGGCTTAGATGACCAGATTGAATCCTGATGCTGAGAAACAGACTCTTCTTAGTAAGTAATGTCACAGCTTTGCTCTAGCTTTAGCTCAGACACTTCTCTGCAGGGCTGAGTCTCCTTGTTATTTTTTAGTAATCTGTGTCTGACCAGTTAGGACCTACCAGTTAGGAGGTACTTATTTCTTTTAGTAATCCACACATGGTCAGCTGGAAAGTATTTACTAAGTATTATAGAGTGCCTTTTCTTTTAGTAATCTATGGCTAGTCAGCAGGGAAGTGCTCAATAAATATCTACAGTGCCTTAGTCCAAATATCAGCTGACCTTTCTGATTTAGATGCCAGGCTGGAGAGAATAGGCCTCTTATCTCAGTCTCCCCAGGGCTCTATTTCAATTCCATTCTGAGATGCCACAAGATACTCAGGTGAGACCAGAGTAAGCAGCAAACACTGAGCCATTTGGGCCAGTCCTTGCTGACCCTGCACTGTGTTCCTGGAGCAAACAGTGACAACACAGGAGTCTGCCTAGCTAAGCATAAACATGGGACATGTGTCTCACCAGTTTGACTGGGCTATGGCATCCCTGTGCAACTGTGTTTGTCCCAGAAACCTGTGAATCCTAGGAGTCCTACGGTCTTCTTTTCAGTCAAAATGTGCCAGCTCTAAGCCCTCTTAGTTCCATGCTCTCCCTTCTCTTCATTATCTTCTTTCTGTGCTCAACTAAGACCTACTCTGGAAAGTTGCCAATCCCCTCATTCTAACTAGTTTCAATGATCCACAAGAGGTTAAAGTAACAGAGAATTAAGCTATTAGCCTGAAGGAATAAAATTTTAATGATGGTATGTCAGGTCTTCAGTTTTAATCACAAATGCAGAAAGTGATTTAGGGGACTAGCCTTATGCTGAAAATCCACATGCTTGTAATTAAAGAAGAGAGGAATGGTGTATTCATTTGCAGAGACTGGTGTTATGGGGGAGGGTCAGGGAAGGATTAGAGAGGGGAGATAGGCATGGAGTGTAGGGAGGAGTTAGGGGCAGAGAGGTCACAACTCAAGTCCATATCCTAACTCTTTCTTGTTCTCCTTCTGTATGACCATCAGCAAGGCACTCAATCTCTGCATGACTTTCCTTGTCTGCGAGTGGGGGTGATGAATGGTGCCAACCTCCAGGGTTTTTGTGAGAATTAAATAAACTAACATATGTAGAATGTTTAGTATGGCATTCAGGTTATAGTAGATGATGTCAGTGCTAATTTTCATTTCAATTTTGTGGTCTAAAAGTTGGGGGTTGAGTGCCACACTGTGGGGCTTCCACAGCCACTGCAGCATGAGTTCAATCCCCAGCCAGGGAGGGGACCCACATGGTGCAGCAGACCTTTCCTGTCTTGTCTGCTGCTCCCGTTGGCAGTGTATTTTAGTCGATCTACCTGTTCTGCTTCCCACTCTGTCTCTGGTGACTCCTCTCACTCCCCACACCTCTGACCTGTACCCCTGATCTTGTATGTATAAATAAATAAAATCTTTAAAAAAAAGTTGGGGGAAAAAGATTTAAACTAGCCCTGATGAAAAGATAATTCAACCCCAATAAATATATTATCTACATAAGGATCAGTTGCCATTGCACCTCTTGCTTCTGGAACTTGGCACCTGTCAGAAAGGCTCCCAGAGAAGGTCCTGTCCCTAGATACAGACACTGAGAGGCTGCTGGCGCCTAGTGTGGTGTTGGATGGGAAATGACTGGGGTTCTGAAAGTGCTAGCCTGGCCTGACAAGGCCCAGAAGAGAGAACACTGGTGTACATTTCATGAGAATCTAGAACAAGTTCCTGTACCAAGATGAATTTGTCTATCTCTTGGGTCAGAGCTGCAGGGATTGGCATCCTGACCGTGATCCTGGGAATTCTACTGCTCATTGGCTGCTGGTATTGTCGAAGAAGAAGCGGATACAGAACTTTGAAGGTTGGTATAGTTTCCAGTGGTGGGAACCCTGTAGATTCAGGGCCCTCTTTGCCTGAATTTCTAGGGAGGAGGGGACAATCACTTCTAGCTCTGATCCTGCTTCTGACGAGTCTTTCATTGTACCTTTGCAGCTCTCCCTTTGTTTCTGGTCAGACACAAATGCCAACTAGGAACTTGGCCTGTTGGATTCCACTCAGCAAATTTGATTACATGGCTATTTTGTATAGCTGAGCACTAATAGTTTGTGGCATGTAGGGCTATGTTTTGTGCTCCTCTTGCAAAGCAAACAGTGCATATGAGACATTCAAGGTCTTAGAATTTTTCTGGGGAGTTTCAGTGGTTCTGCTACTTCAAGTAGCAGTCTGCTCCTCTCACCTTGCCTCTTCACCCCTTTTCTCCCAGGTTGTCTAGAATCCTGAGTCCTTTCAACTCTGTTACACTAAAAAATCCAGCAGAGCCATGACCCATCCTGCCATCTGTGTAATGAAATAGAGCCATGTTTAAATTCCCTTGTTAACTCAGAGTCTAAAAATGCCTTCATTTATTTTTAAAATTAATATTAAAATATTGTTTTGAAATTTTCCTACCTCCTGAAAAGCCCGGTTGAGAATCAGCAGTCTAAAATATTTAGACAAAATTATGTAAAACAGTGCATTAAATAATTCATTTAATTACCTCCCTGTCTCTTTGATGATTGTATTTTCATTTTTTAAAAAGATTTATTTATGCATGCAAGAACTGGGGTATTATAGGCCAGAGTGGGGGGCAGTATGTGTGTGTGAGAGGATTCACCAGAGACAGTGGGGAGCAAAAAAGGTGGATCTACTGAAATAGTCTGCTGAAGGAAGTAGCAGATGAGTCAGAAGAGATCTGCTGGGCCATGTGGGTTAGCTCCCTGACTGGAGATTGAACATGCCACAGTGGCTGGTGATTACTTGATAGCACTGAGACTTTAACCTATGCATCACCAGGGAGGCCCTCAATGTATTTTCATTTTAAAGCAAACAAAACAAAAAATCCATAAAGGGTTCTGAGTTTCTGACTTACTCTACCTTTAGCAACCTTAATTAAACTTTAAAATATCTCTTTCCCCCTTTAAATGACTAGAGAATGGTAAGCTGTGTTGGAAATAAGATCTCCTATAACTTCTCCTTTGGCTAGCAATTTCCCTTACTCCTGAAAATAATATGTTTTGAAAGGAAAGATAAATCCTCCATTTTGGTATATGTCTTTCTTATGCAAACTGTTGTGGTGCTTAGTCATGGAGGGCATCACCTCCTAAACTTATGCAATTATATACATTTCAAATCTCCCATTAATTTAGTCTTAGAATGATTTGTCATTATCATTACAACATGACTTGGAAGCTCATAGCTACAACCACTGCATTTTTACCACAATATATGCATTTATAGTGTTTAAGCTGTTTTGCTGTTATTTATGGAAAAGGCAGTATAGGCAGCATATCCTGCTGTCAAGTGACTCATCTGCTTGTCCTTGCTGTGATAGCAGCTCCTCCCTCACTAGCTCTGATCTACTCTACTTGCAATCATTCTCTGAGGTCTATTTGTTAGATTCCCTCTTTTTCTCCATTCCTTCAAAAATTTTTGCTGACTAATGAGTGTCAGGCACTGTGCTAGTTTCTTTACCATTAATTAATTCCCAGAACAAGTCTGAAAGGTATTATCTTCACATTGTAGATGCAGAAACTGGGAGTGGCAGAAATATGATGAAAATCCCTACTAAAATTTCAGTTTCTTCTCATTTTCTCTAATGGATTTAATTATTACTTCACAATCACCGAATCATAATGAATTCACATTTCAGGATAAAAGCTCTCATGACAGTACTCGAAGTACCTTATCAGGAAGATGTCCTTGTGAGGGGTTTGGTCACCAGGACAGCAAACTGCCTTTTCAAAAGAACAACTATGAACCTATGGTAAGTGTTCACATGTATGACTGCTTTGAACATTGTCAAATGAGTAAAATTATTGCCATTTAAAAAGAAAAGAAAATGTTAATGTACTTAATGGCACTTAGCTGCACACCTAAAAATGGTTAAAATGGTAAACTTTATTATGCATGTTTTACCATAATAAAAAAATGAGGGGCCTCCCTGGTGGCACAGCATGTTGAGCATCGCACTGTGAAGCATAAGTGGCACAGCACTATGAGTTTGATCCCTGGCCAGGGAGGGGACCCACATGGTGCAGCAGACCTCTCCTGCCTTGCCTGCTGCTCCCCTCAGAAGTATATTTCAGTTGATCTGCCTGTTCTGCTCCCCACTCTGTCTCTGGTGAATCCTTTCACCCCCTGCACTTCTGGCCTGTACCCCAGCTCTTGTATGCAGAAATAAATAAATCTTCAAAAAAATAAATAAAAAATAAAAAATGAACATTAAAAAATAAGGAAAGCATAGAGAATTTCTTAAACTATAGCCTCTCAGAACCAGATTTTCCAGGGTCAATAATGGAGAGACCTACAGGTAAGATCCAAAGGAAGAAATTGGTTTTGGATATATTCTTTTATATGTTTAGTATATTTATCTTTCTATCAGAATATAGATTTTTTTCCAATTCTTTAAAAGATTTTAAAAAATTACTTATGCACAGAACAGCTGGGGTGTAGGCCAGAGGTGTGGGAGGTGAAAGGATTCAGCAGAGACAGAGTGGAAAGCAGAACAGGTGGATCTACTGAAATACACTACTGAGGGGAGCAGTGGGTGAGACCAGAGATGTCTGCTGTGCTATGAGGGTTAGTTCCCTGGCCGGGGGTCAGACTCATGCCACAGTGACTGGTGAGGACTGATAGCAGTGAGACTTTAACCCATGTATTACCAGGGAGGCCCCCAGAATATAGGTTTTTCTAAGGGAGAAAAAAAATCTATTATTTATTTCATAAAAATGTAACATTCACATGTAGCTATTGAACATTTGAAGCATAGATGTCTGAATTCAGATATGCTATAGTATGTACTATAGTATGGTATAGATTTCAAAGACTAAGGCTGAAGAAGATAAATAATTAATAATTTTGTGTTAATTACATATTGAAATATTTTGATATATGTAATTAAATATAAATTTTACTTGTTTATTTTTTAGTGCAGCTACTATTTTTATTTTTCACCTTTAAAAATATATATAAAATTTACAACTATATATATATATTTATAGGAACAACTTGCCATTCTCAGGAAGTCTTAGAAAAAAATTAATTTTGGGGGGAAGTAAAACAAACATTGGAGACAGGTGTAGCATAGTCCCTCAAATCACCAACCCCCCTGTGTCCAGACCCACTGGGCCAGTATTGACAGAAGGTGAGCCCAGGTGTCCTTTGAACATATCTTATCCAGCCTGGAATTCAGACAGGACAGGCATTAAAATCTCAATTTCCTCTCTCCCAAGTCCAGGGACACTTTAAGGGTCCTTTGTACCCACCTGCAGGAAGTTGGAGAGCTGATATTGTTGAGAGCACTGACTCCAGAGAAAAATTACTGTATTTGATTCTTAGCTCCACAACTTACTAATTGTGTGGCCCTGGGCAAGTGACTTCCTTGTGCCTCAGTTTCCTGACCTGTAACATGAAAACAATGAATACACTCTTAGAACTGTTGCAAACATTAAATGAAGAACACATCTGTGTTCTGTTGATGGTGATGATGGTCCTTAGATAACAACTGCAAGAACCTTTGTGCTAAAAGTGCAATGTACATTAGTGTCTGTAAACAGTACTTGGAGCTTCTACAGACATAATACTCCAGGTATAAAAATATGCTTTTAATATTTGGGGAAGTTCCTTAGTATTATTTTTTCTAGTTTTCCCAACAGTGTTCCAACATACACACTAGTGAAATTTAACAATGACCACTTCTTGGGTGGAAGCTGGATGTGGACACTTGCAAGTTTTAGTTCAAAAGTATAAATACGATAATGTTGTGACTTAATCTTTCCCAGAAACATGCACTGTAGTCAAGTTCATACTCTCATTCTTTCAGATTCCCAATGCTCCACCTGCTTATGAGAAAGTCTCTGCAGAACAGTCACCACCACCTTACTCACTGTGAGAGCCAGCAAGGTCTCTGAGAATGCTGAAACGATTTCCCTCATCTTGTTGCTTGAATTTAATGTGGTCTTCTAATCATGTGCTTCAGAATGCTGTAGAAATACTATACATTTTCTCTAGTAATAAATCTACTGTTAAGTTCTTAGTAGAGCTAATACTAATCAAATGAGGAATGATGAAATAGTAAAATAAAAAAAATAAATGCTGTAATGCATGATGATATCTGTGTCTATAGAAATATTAATAAACCCATGATGTTGTTTTCCTGTCCTAGCCCCACTACCATCTCTTACATTCCCTTATCCCTTTGTTTCCTCTCCTTCTTAACCACAGAGCCCTCATTGAGGACTGATATCCATTTTTTGGAAAATATTATACATTATCAAATTTTTATATAAATATCTAGTGTTTGTTTTTATCATCCTGACTTGCCTTATTACACATTATTCTTTCAAACTCCCTCCATTTTGTTGTAAATGGCTGCATTTCATCCCCTTTTATGGTAAAAGATTACTTCATAGTGTGGATATATTATATCTTCTTGTTTCTAACAATTGATATTATAAAGCTGCTATGAACATTATATAACACGTTTGTGTGTGTGTGTGTGTGAATGGTTTCATAATTTTTTGCATCTATGCCCCAGTGAGATTGTTGAGTCACATGGTATTTCCATTTTTAGTTTTTCAAGGAAACCAGATTGCTTTCCATAATCATTGCACCAGTTAATTTTCCCAACAGCGTAATAAGCATCCTCTCCAACACTTATTTTTGGAGGTCTCTAATGTTTTAGTTTTACCCTGCAACTTCTTCTTAAAAGTGATGAACGTCTGTTGACCCTGTGGATATTCTCTTTGGTGAATTGTCTTCATATCTGCTGCCCATTTGTTATTTTTTTATTGTTAAATTGTTTTTTTATGTATCTTGGATAGTAAACCCTTATCATTTGTATTGTGAGAAATACTTTTCCATTTAACAGTGTCCTTTAAAATTTCTTGTATTTCCTTTCACTGTATAAAAGCTTTCTGACTTGAGGTAATTTTAATTGTTTTGTTTTTATTTCCCTTGCTGTAAGAGTCAAGAAACCAAAAACATCTTTATCATTGATGTTATGAACATGTTGTCAATGTTTTTTCTATATTTTGTTGTTGCAGATGACATATATAAATCTTTAATTCAGTTGGAATTTATTTTTGTGTATTTTTATTCTTTTTTGTGGCTTTCCATTTTTTCCAGCTCCATTTTTAAAGAGATTCCCATCTTAAGGTCATAGCTGCTTTGTCATATATTGTGTACTGATATATGTGGATTTATTTCTGGGTTTTGTATTCCATCCCTTTGATCCATGTATCTATTTTTGTGTCAGTTCCGTATTAGTTTTAGTAGTTGCTTCATAGCTAAGCTTGAAATTGGATAACACAATACCTCCACTTTTCTCTCTTTTTTTTTCAGGGTTGTTTTTACAATTTGAGGCCTTTTGTAGTTCTCTATCAATTTCAGTATTTTTTATCCTTGAAAAATATTAATGGTATTTTAATAGAGCATGCATTAAATTAATATATTATTTTAGGCAAGGTAGCCATTTTGATTTTATTGATTCTCTCCAATGATGAGCTATCCTTCCAAATCCTTATATTGTTGTTTAAGTCCTTTCATAGTATCTTATAGTTCTCATCATATATAGATTTTTTACCTCCTAACTTAGGTAAATTATGAGATATTTATGATTTGCTGAAGCAATTATAAATGGAGTTACTTAAAAATTCTTCTTGTTCATTGTATATAAAAGTGCTATAGACTTATTTTTTTTTAACCTGCCACTTTATTGTTTCTAATAATTTTTAAATGAAGTCTTTAGGTTTTTCTATGTATTATTATCTCATCTATGAAGAGTAGTTCTACTTCTTTTCCAAGTTAGACTCCCTTTATTTCTTGTTTCTGTCTGATAGCTCTGACAAAAACGGAAATACACTGTAGATCTGCTGAAATATATACCTGCTAAGGGGAACAGCAGGCAAGACAGGAAGTCTGCTGGGTCATATGTGCATGAGCTCCTGGGCCAGGGATGGAACCCGGGCCTCAGTAGTGATAGTGTGGAGACTAGACTCAACCCCTATGCCACCATGGAGGTGATTTATGGCCTTTTGCCTCTATATTAATTGTTCTGTTGCTTTATAATAACCCCTTTAAGATTTCCTTTATGTGCAGCTTGATATTGATAAATTTTTAGCTTTTTACAGTGAAGTTCCTTACTTTTCCTTCTGTTTTGAATGTTAATCTTGGAGGGTAAAAGGTTCTGGGCTGGAAGACTTTTTCTTTGAGTACTTTATTTACTGCCAATCCCTTCATGCTTGTAATGTTTCTACTGAAAATTTCGTTGGCAGTTTGATGAGTTCTTGTAGGTTTCTCATTTCTTTTTTCTCTTGATGTTTCTAGTATTCTGCCCTTGGCTTTGGCTTTCAACAGCTTTATTATGGTATGTTTTAGTATATCTGTGTCAATATTATTTTGTTTGGAATTTCTGGATTTCTGGTTGGTTTCAAAATTGAGATAGTTCTAAAATTAATTTTCTATGCCCTTTACTTTCTCTTTTCCTTCTGGGACCCCCAAAATATGAATGTTATTTATCCTAAAAGACACTATTTCATTTTTAAAAATTGTTTTACTACATTATACTTTTGAGCTCATTGAGTTTATCCATTGCTTTTTGTGGTTTTGGTCCTTAGTTGTAATTTATTTCTAATTGTTTGCTGCCTCGTACTTTTTTTCTGTTCCTGCTTTTTAATCAATTTTTTAAAAAAAGATCAGTGAGCACTGTTATAATTGTTACCTTGAGCTCTGTTTCAGTCATATTCTATAGTTTTGCTGGATTTAGACTCCTCTCAGGGTTTTTTTTTTAATTGCTCCAGCATTTGTGGTATGTCCTTTTGTCTTATTTTTTAGATGTTATGGGTTGTATTTGGGTAGACTTTAAGACTCTTGTCTCTGCATTTTAATTACTATTAATCGGAGAATTGTTACATGTGAGGTTGTAGGTATGAAAGAGGACCAGGGCAAGAGGGCAGCAAAGGATCACTTCCAGTGAGCACCAGGGATTCAAGCTTCCTACCGTGTTCGAGTACCAAAGGTGTATGGAGGGGATCCAGACTGATTCCCTCATTAAGACTGCTTTTGTTGTAAGCGTCCCTTCTATTCTTGTGTCCATATTCCACCACAAATTCATGAAGAGTAGATGCAATGGTGGGCATGGATTACAGTTGATAATGTGGTCATAGCTGGAGTTGTTTTCTTCTCTTACAGCAGAGCTTTATCCTGGGGTATGTGCTCCTGTTATTATTAACAGGCACTTAAACTCTAATATATGCAAGTGTTGTTTTGGTTGTGGTCCTGGGGTGGGGATGGCAGGTGTTTTGACTTCAAATAGTACTCTCTTCTCTAAGGTGACACGTTTCTCTGATGATTCAGGCTCTAGCTGTTCTATATTGAGAGCCCCAGGTACAAACCAGTAATCTTGCTCTGCTTCCTTGCTCTTCCACTTCACTAATGGTGTGCCCCTCTTCTGGGTGCCATCTCTGGGTTCCCCTTTATCCAGTGCAGTGCCAGATTTCAGGCATCCAGTACTGGCATTAACCCTTGAGTCAGCCACTATAGGGTATTCTACACAGCAAGGGCCCCTCCCTCTTGTGTGTCATACTGACTGCTCTGGTCACCATAAACACTCTTCACCTAAAGGTTTTTCCTATCCTTTTCTGCCAGACCTTTGCTCCCAGTGAGACTCAGATGTGGTATTTTGTTTGTTTCCCTTCAGGGGTTTTGGCTTTGTTCTACTGCAATCTAGCTGTGAATATATGGAGGAGACAAGTCTGGCATCTTCATTGACACCATCTTGCAAGACCTTCTCTACGTTATTTTCTGAAGGCAAGGACTCAAGTGGGTGCCCTGGTACCATCCAGTTTCTTTTAGTTGAAATCTGGCTCATAAAAACTACTATTCTGATTTTTGAAGAACAACCTACTGACCAACTTGAATTCTAGAATTCCTGCAGGTGAATCTGTGCTATAGAGTGCTCATAAAGAATCCCTTTACAGGTTCAAACTCAGCATTACATGTTTTTACATCAGGAACATTTAAATAAATTTTAAAAAGATAATTTACATATACCCTAAACCTGTCAGAAGACAGGTAAGACAACTTAGTATCTATCTCTATGATTTATGACTAAAACAATCTAAGAACCTCACCAAAAATAAAACCCCAAACCACACCAAAAACCCCAACTACATCTACTAGTAGTTTAGCACTAAATTCAGATTTTGGAGAGATAAATGTTCATGTTATTCATTGCTATTCTGTTTTTCTAGTCATTTAAATCTAAAGTTTCTCTTTTCTCACTTTTGTTGGTATCATTACTACCAAGTAACAGGTCTTCATGCCATTGGCTTGACTCACTAGGAAGATCATATAGTATCTCTATTCAAGTGACAGCAACTATTATTTAACCTTTATGATGTGGCAATTATTGGACTGTTTTATATAAATACTCTCATCTAATGTTCACAAAAATTCTACAAGGTAATTGTCCTCATATTTTGTATAACTGTTACTACCTTTTCTTCAAAAGCTTAAGGAGCAATGGCATTGTTAAAAAACTCCAACTACTTCCCAGACTATTTTTCAGTTGGCCACCATCCAAACTAACCTATTTACTAATCATTTCCTATTGGTCCTCTTAATCCATTATTCCATTGAAACTGCTGGATCTACCTATATGCTCCTTGGGCATGCCTTTTAAAAAAATTGAGATAAAACTGACATCCAACACTGTTTGTTTTAGATACACACCACAATCATTTTATACATGTTTATGCTATGAAATTATTACAGTAAATTAACTTTCATCACATTACCATTTTTTGGGGTAACTTTTAAGATCTATTCTCTTACCAACTTTCAAATATACAATTTTGTTAACACCTCTGTGCTTTTCTGATACTGACCTTTGCAAGCCTGATTCTAAACAAACTTCTTAGTTCCAGCACAAATGCTACCTCTTATATCAACCCTCCCCTGGATCCTCTCTGCTAAACTTAGTTTGTTACTTCTCTAACATTTACTTTTAATGTTGTATTTTTTGTGTTGAGGGCAGTGATGGGATCTTACTCATCTGTTTTTCCCTACATCTGCATTATGTGGTTCTCAATAGATGTACAGTTAATTTACATCTCTCTGAATTTTAATTATGATTTGATTACTTTGAGAATGTTGAAGATCATACACATAAAATACACATTTTTGATTTTCTAGCACTTCTTCACATTCTCACATTCCAATTTTGTCTTCAAGTTAAATTATAATAATCTGAAATATTCCATGCCCTTCTGCTTTCTTGTTACCCTACTAAACATCAAGTACCATGTTGTGCATAGTAAATACTTACTGAATAAGTAAAAATACCTGGGACTGATAAGAGCTTTGTAACAACGAGACTTCAGAGTCAGGTGATGGGAAAACAACTTCTGGAATGACATAAGGTAAATTGTGTATCACCTTCATATTATATTTTGGATGACTAAAATTGCCACCAAATTTGTTAATCCTTTATTAACATTATTAAAGATTTCTAAATTTACTATCAACAATGTACTGTATTGAGTAAACATTTTCATTTATATTAATGTACACAAAGCCATCATTAATCATAAAACTGTATCAATTATTAAATATACCAATATAATTTGAGGCTTGATAGGGAAAAAATCTAACTGGCCACTTTATATTATACATTTACACTTAATATTACAGATGGCTGATGTATATATAGCATATTTTGTGTATATATAGTATATTGTGTGTGACTAGAAAAATTTTTTCTAATCACAAAAGAAAAAAATTTTCCAGGAAAACTATAGGAAATGAAAGCCATGAGAAAAGCTAGCATATTTAAAGGTTACTTCAGCATGTTTCCACATAGCATCTAAAATCATACTTAATACAGATATCCAAAAAGCCTAATTCTATACTAACTGTGGAAACATACCCTTCTAGTATCAGCATGCCTTTCAAGTAGCATTGTGGTGACTTTTCTTCCTTTACATGAATGCCTTAATGGATGACCTTTAAAAAATACCTAATGATAACACTGAACACAAAGAATTTAAGAATTTGACTTTGTACTCTTGGCCAAGATCCCAGAAATACACATGACCTACCAAATTGGAGACAAGGAAAAAGAATTAGGATTTATTATTACATAAATCTAATAATTTATTCAAAACTCTAGTAAAAAAGGGGTATTTTTAGTTTAAAACATAAATTAGAATTTTAGTGTAAATTACCTAGATTTCTTATTCAACACATATATATTGAATGTCTATACTGTGTGCCAGTTACTAGAGTGACAATGATGAAGATAAAAGATAAGGGTCTCTTTTAAGAAGGATGACAGGCATTAAGTAACTGCACACAAATAGTTTTATTACATAAATGCTGTGCTCTCCTCATTCTGTAAATACCTGCAACATCATGGAGGCAATGTAAAATGCAACGAGAACCTGTAATGAAATGTCAAGTCAAAGAGAACATTGGCAAAGATCTTAAGGTGTCTTGAATTTCTAGGTCCTAAAATAAGAGTACAATGAACAAGAGGGGAGAGTAGGTTGAAATGAAGCTGGAGAGATAAGCATAAGTTTTAAGGCAGTCTGGGCTTCACTCTAGAAAATCACCAAACCACACAGAGTTCTGAAGGTCATATTAGGAGTTTAGATTTTAGAGTTAGAAAAGAAGTAGTGGTTAATAATTAGTTTAGTTTCTTTACTGGAAATAAAATCAGGCCATATGGAAGATCTAAGGAAACAGTTTATAAAATTATTTTGAGATAGAAGAATTAACAGTTCTAGGCTTTGTTTTAAAAATCGAGTACACAAATGCACTGAGTACAATGTTCAATGCAATGCATTGTATGTACAATGCAAAATGAACTTCAAACATCACTCATTTCCACCTGAAATCCAAGTTCCTACTAAATTAGCAAGGGAAAGGAGAAATGTTACCATAGAGAAGATCACAGACATCATTGGCAAAGTTACTGTGTTAAAGAATAAATAGGTTTCCAAGAGTCTTTACCAACTTTCCAGGAACATCCTTACTGTCTTTTTCACCTTGCTAACTAATTGCTAAATTTCAATGGAAGTCTTTAGGCTTACTCATTTTTAACCATAAATTATAACTCCATGTGATAAGGTTTAACGGTACTGTTACAAATGAAGAGTGGATGAGTATACAAACAAGTATTGTCCAAACAAGATAATGGATATAAAGATACAATATGTATAAAATCGATCTTTTATTTAACATGAGGCATATTCTGAAATACCACAAAATCAAACCCTGAGAAGTAGATGACCCATAAAAACTGCTTCACAGTTGAATTAAAAATTACTGTGTAATATAGGGCCTCTCTGTATGAACATTGCAACTTTCCATGAAATCTCAAATTATTTTAAAATAAAAAGCTAAAAAAAAATAAATAGAGGCAAAATACATTAGCTTGAAAGAAGGTAACTTATTTGGTCAAACTACATTTTGGTGGTGGATTAAGAAGGGGAAAAAAATTGAGACCTACAGTAAAACTTAACAGAATTTTCATGCAAAATCATAGAAAAATGATTTAAAGCATCAGGTTCAAATATTGGATCTACCACACCCTAAGGGGTGACCTAGGATCAATCTCTTACCCTTTTTAAAAGTACTGTGAAAACCAAATGAGATGTGAAAGTAAAGTTTGTAAATTATAAAGCCTTGTACAAATGCTAGTTATTGATTCAAATTTCCCAGTCTCATTTTCTTTTGGTAAACGACTATCTTCATGTTTATATCACATTCTTTTAAAGGAAAAAGAACACACTCTAAAAATGCTATTCAAACAAAGAGATACAGCAACTCAGTTTATTACATGCAGATTCTTCTGCATTGTTGCTAACAGTTCACTGGTCCAAAATTACTAAAATACTTAAAAAACTATACATTATGTAAACAAAACATAAATAAGACAGCATAGTTCTTTGTACATATAGTTTAGTACAAGTTGTAAGGGATTTAGGGATATGTACAATTTTACACCATGGACTGCATTTTCACAATGCATAAATATATATATATTTTTACAGAAACAAAAATAAGATTTCACTAATGACACAAAATACCATATCATAGATACGCTGCAAATAGTCCAAATTCAAGAAACGTGTCAATGCCAAGTGTGCAAAAGGCTAGCTTACTTCAAACTAGTCAATTTTGACTTTGTTATACAGACAGATAAATCCTGACCATCTATTTTAAACAACCAACCTTTGAAAACATATTTATACCAATGAGTGAAATGGAACACATTTTACCCTCCCCAAGAAAACAAAGCCTTGTTGCAAGCTAATGAAAAGATACATTAACACACACACACACACACACACACACAACTATGTATAGTATGTTTTCAACAGTATAATAAACAGTTAAAACTTATGGGAGTCAAAACAATGCCCCATTATTTAAAAACTGGCTCCTTTAGTCTAAATTCAAGATGCAGCTGTGTCAGGCTTCTCTAAGCCAGATGACTGAAAAGCAGGGAAGACAGAGGCAGGATTTCGACTGGCAGATACAACAATGTGAGAAAGAGATGAAGAGAGTGAAGAAACCTTAGATGCTGGGGTATTTATGGTATTTAAGATGGCTCCTTCTGGGCTGACCAACAATTTTTTGACAGGTGTGTCCAAATGAAATACTGAAGTGCTACTTGGCAGTGGAGGATTACTAGAGCAAATGGCAGAAACCAAAGATGTCTTAGCCAAAAGAGTAGTTGGCGGAGACTTAATTACAGAAGTCAATGACACTGTTGATGTAGGAAGTGGAACAGAATCTTTAACAGTTGTGTTTACAATTTGTGGTGTTGTATGTACTATGGGTAGAGAACTTGCATTCCCAAGAGAGTTTACAATTTTTGTAGAGCTTCGTAGAGTATGTTTTACAGGTAGTCCACTTAAAGAATTATTTGATGCTAGTGTGATCTTCGGGGCAGGGTTATCTACTGGTATAGGCTGAATGCCTTGAGCACTGTTAAGAACTAAGGGAGGTCCATATTTTGGGTTAGCAGATATAAGAAGAACATGGCTGCCAGCTCCAAGACCTTGCGGTGGAACAATAAATCGGGTTCCATTAATCATGATCTGAGTACCAGGTGCCAAAGGTGTACTGGTGTTGATCACTATTTTTTGCTGAATATAAGGTTCACTGAACTGACCACCTACCACACTAGTTACATTTGACGGTGCTGTAGCAGTGTGAATGGCAGCGCCACCTGGAACAGAATTGTAACTAGGGGTTGATTTTACTAAAGCAGGAGACATTTGCTGGTTTGGCAGAGATCCAAAATTAGAAATATTAATTATTTTACCTAGACTTGGTGAGAGGGATGGCAATTCAGTCTGAGGTTTATTTGTGTTTATATTAGTTGGCACTGTAGCTGAAACCCCTGGTGACTGAAACTGGACAGAAGTCCGAGATTGTCTTTTAGAAAGAGATACAGAACGTGTGGCTCCTGGTACTGTTGCCACATGTGGAACTGTGTTTATTATTTTTGGGGATACAGTCACAGGTGTAGACAAGGCAACAGTAACAGGGATTTGCAAAGCTGATGTTAAACATTTAGGAGACACTGTCGGTTGTGTAGTTGAAATCAGAACAGATGATGCAAGATGTCCTGTTTTCACAGTTGATATAGCCACAGTGTTTCCGAGATTTGATGTGCAAAGTCTATTTGACAAAATAGGCATAATTCTTGAAGAGGTATCATTTCCACTCACTAAAACAGGAGGTCGTGTCCCCACTGAAGCAGAAGTTGAGGTCACTGAAAGAGAACCCAAAGATACATTTGCTCCTGTTACTGAAAACATGTTTACTGCTCTTGCTGCAGAAACCACTGATTCATTAACAGGAGTAATATTTTGACTCACAAAATCTGAGTTTACTGGAATTGAATTACCACTTGTTGACAATGGCAAAACATAGCCCTTGGTAGTTTTTTCTTCTCCTTTTGAAGTTACATTTTGCAGTATGTTAATTGATGGCATAGTTGGCACACTGCCTGAAGAATTTACAATAGCTTGACCTATGTTTAGTCCAATTTTCACATCTTTTATCTGAGACACAGTTGGTGATGAATTTATTTTTATTGGTGCTCCCACTGTAGATGGAATTAGTACTATCTGGGGTTGCTCTGGAGTCTTAACATATGATTTATTTAAGGGAGGGGGAAGAGTTTGTTTTAATGATTCTGCCACAATAGTTGGGGTAGCAGTGCCACTGGGAACAGGAGCATTAATAAAAACTAGTTTCTGGGAAGAAACACCTGTAGATGTTGGTGCAGGTGTCACATTAATTGTAGTTCCACTGCCAGGAGAAAGAATAGATGGGGCTGACACCAGCATAAGTTTCTGAACTGGAGTACCACTGATTACATCTCCATTTGTTGCTGCTGTTGCTTCTGATCTTGTAACAGGGTAACTTTCTGTGACATAATCTACTTGTTGCTGTTTAGTTGGAGTATGAGTAACATTTGCATTGGTTTGTCCAAAATTTCCTGCTGATATGCTAATTACACTTACTGAACTATTTGCTGTTGATGGTAGTAGAGTGCTAGAAGAAATAGAGGACTTTAAGGGAGAAGAGGACATGGGGGAAGTTTTATCTAGTATGTGTCCCAAATTACCACTGCAGGAAGGTTGGCCTAATGAAAGACTGAGATTTTTCCCCAAAGACGGATTAAAGCCAGCTGGAATGGAAACAGAAGTTGGTGTTTGGCCAAAAGGTGGGAGACTAGATGTAGTAGTTGTTCCAGCTACTGGTGAAAAAGAAGAGGATGATGAAGTTGTTGATTTTGGCACTAGAAATGCCTGAAGTTGAGGAGCAAAAGCAAAAACTGAACTTGAAGATAAACTGTTTGGTGAATTTTGATCTGGGTTTGTTTGTACTTTTACAAGTCCAGTGTTCCCACCTCGTGTCCTAACAAGAATTGACTGTGAGTCTCTTATACACACAGTTTTCAGTTCTTGCTTTGCTTCAGAAGAATCAGCAGTTTGTTGTGCAAAAGAGTTGAGGGAACTACCAGGATTTGAAGCTCCACTTAGTGTTGTTGCTGATAACAGAGGCTGAACTGTTGGGGAAATGGTGGGTGAGGCAATGGGCTGGGGGAACGTGGCTGCTGAAACTACATTCTTGACTTTTTCTGCCTCAGTCTGGTTAGACTTAACTGATGATGTTAGTAAATTACTTATGGAGGTTACAGGTGACAAAGGCTGTGGTCTAGTACTACTCACATTTGACAAAGGTGTAACTGTCTTATTGAAAACTGTATTTGGTAGTTGAGTAGAAATAGTTCCTGTTGAGTTGACAAGAACTGATGCTAAAGAAGAGTTTACATTTGATGTCTGTGGGAAAGATGAACAATGTTGTTCTGTACCTTTTTGCTGAAGTAGTGGTATTTCTTTTGCAACTGCTTTTCCTTCCTTGTGCTGGATCACAAAATTTTTAGGTAAAATGAGAACCTGCTGCATAATTTTTTCTCCTGTTTTAGAATCCAGCACAGGTTGCATCTGAATCTTTACAGAGCTGTTATGAAGATCTACGGGTAACCACTGACCACAGGGCATTTTGTATACCATCTGTAAAGGACCTTTTGTACTGGTATGGCAGGTTAGCGCTGGCTTTATGGGGCTTGCTTCTGAAGGAGATACAATTGGTTTTTCCACAGCAGGAGCACTCCTACCTGTGGAAGAGGGCAGTTGATTTGTTAAGGTCACTTTGTTCCCAGTATTCTTTGCAAGCAAGGCCTGAATAGGTTTGGTCCCTTTCTGAAGAGTAGATGATAGAGTTGAATCCACTGAAGCAACTGATTCTGGAAACAGTGGCTCTACATGCTTTGATTCATTTAAGCAATCAATCTGCATATCACCTTCTACATTCTCAACTGCTGTCTCATTTGTGCTTAACTTTGCTTTCTTCCTTGGGGAAAGCTCTTTTTCTTTTGTGCTATCATCCAGAAAACTAGTTTGTTTGGACTGTCTTTTAAGTGTTTTAGGCAGTGTCTTCAGTACATCTTTAGAAGGTAATTCTTTTTTCAATAACTTGCTTCTGGCCGTAGGAAAATCTATTTCTGACAATTTCATATCATCTGAAAATTATAAAAAAACAAGTAACTTTTTTATATAAAACAGCAACAGAACAGCAATAATACCAATTACAAAAAGAACATCAATATTTCAACTGGCAATTAATTAAATCTACAGTGTGATTCAAAAGTCTGATACCATTTATGGAGATAAAGGTAAAGTGATCTTTGACTTGGTAATGTTAGCTATTCATATATCATAATTATTCTCAAGAACAACTATTATTAATAAGAAAATAATTTTTTTGGTTAAATTCTCTAATTTTGCTGTGAATACAAATGAAAAAGGGAATTTTACATCTGTTAAAGAAATACTTAAGCCAGCAATTAAGCCTCATAATTTTCATTTGAAAAGGAATTTAATCTGATTTAATCCTTTCCTTCTAGATAGTGAAATCTTGACATTAAAGGAAGAGATGTTTCTCCATTCTAAATGTTCTTAGAGATGTAAAGGATGAAAATTATATAGCTTTTTCTGGTGTTTAATTACAGAAAAAAAAGTATGTTCATACATGCTCAAACTAGGTTAATGACAAGTTACTCTTTTTAATTTACCAAAGATATGGAAAACAACAGGTTAATATTTTCCTAACCACAAATTTTTGTACTTATCTCTTACATAACTAAAGAACGTTATTTAACTAGACTCATAAAGTAATATAATCTGATGAGCTGAAATGAATTACAGATGATCTAATCCAGCCTCCTAATTTCAATATGTCACCTCTGGTCTCATTGGGTCATCGCTCTTTGTCATTCCTCATTAAATAAAATCTTTACACAGTTATCCATTATGGCTTATTTGTAAATGCAAAATATTAGGAAAAAATTTGACACACTTTGCACACACTTTGCACATTAGACCTAGACTCTAGTATATATTATAGTAATACTGTAGTGCATTGTCTTCCAAATTATTTTCTCTGTCACTGGTATTTCAGTATAGATTGTTTAGTTTAGTTTTTATTATGCACTGTATCAGTAAGGAAACACATGGCACAGTTAAAATGGGATGATACAGAGACTGTTATAGTTGTGGGTGGAATGTAGATTAAGCACTGGGTATAGTGCAGGAAACTGGAATTAACCTGGAGTCTTTTCACACTTCAGTATAAAGGCATGAGGAAAGATAAAGACTCAAACTGTGAGGAGTTATTAAAAAAGGAACCCTTGAAGACAGCAGTGACCTTCGGTGGAGGGAAAACAGTTTGAGAAAATCTTGTAGGGAGCTAAGGGAACAAATACTGTATTTTACGCTCACTCTTTTTATGTGGGGATGGTAGACAGGATTTCCCAGAGGCCTAAGTCAATGGGAAGTCACAGGACAGGTACACCATGATTGTTATTCTCATGTGAGCAGGGTAGAGAAATGGGAGAGGGTATCTGTAGAGGCAAAAGGAAAATTATCTAGTACATGCACATAAAAAGATGCTCTGTGTATCTGTATGTATTACTCATTTTTTAGGAATATATATACACATACATATATATGCCTTCATTAATCATTAAAATGTGGGAAAATGCCCCAATTTGTAATGACTCTTTTAAATTATTACACAGGATTCACCTGAACTTAATGTATACATTACAAATGACTTTTTATACTTTCAAAGTAAATATATAATCCAGATACTAAGATATTAAAATGGTTATGTTGTAATTCTTGATTTGGACAAAAAAAAAATCTTCACAGTATTATAGACTTGCCAAGTTTCATTTAAATCAAACATCAGAAATACTGCTTTGAAAACAGCAATAATAAAAAGAGAATGAATCTACCTCAAAGGGATTGCAGATCAAGGATATGTGTGGTCTGAAAGAGTAAGGCCATGCTTGCAAGTTTGGAGTCAGGTACTGGTTTCAGAGATTCTTAGAAATATTAATATTATAATGATGACAAAGAACCTTTTATAAGGACATAACACACCTGGAAAACATACCAGATTTACCCAACCTATGTATTTTCATTAACCAGATTATACTTTATCTCCAAAAAAGAGACTTAAAGATCTCTCTGTGTTTTTAGTTGATAGAGGAAGTTTTAATGTCTACCTGAATCAAAGTGATCCTTTTCCAGGATAGCGAGAGATTCTGTCAAGTCTACAGACTTACTAACTTCTAGTTTAGGAGATTCTTTTTCAGGATCTCCTTCACTTTCTTCAGTAGTCCATAGTTCTCTAGTAAATATATCATGATCAGGCTGTCTTCTAAAATCATCATAGTCTTTCTTTAGGCGGCTCCTGAAATAAAATGTCCAATGCAACAAAGTAACACACATATATTAAACTCTTGGAAGCTAAACTAAATATTAACATTTTTGCATAAGAAACGTAAAAGGATTATAACTGAATTTCAGAATGAAGTATTTGAACATACCACCTATTTGTCATTTTAAAGGACTCTGTTAGTTTTTTTAAAAAGGTTTTTCTTTCAAGTTGCAATGATAGAAATATGTTTGAGAATATTTAATTACTTGTAACAATATATTTAAAATATTTTAAAAACCCCTCTAAATAAAAGTACTTTTTTATGAAGAGAGTAATAAACAAAATATTCAGTCTTTAATCCTGAATGTAATCATGTCTACATTTTTTGAACTTCACTAGAAATTTTTATTTAAGTATAAGGAAAGGAAGCTGAAGTAATCTTTCAAAGATTTTTTTCCACATAAAAACCTGTCTATGTAAAACTATGGGAAGATGGAAACATTTCTAAATGATTATATGATATTTTAGAGATTCTTTATTATACCTTTTGCTTTCAAGCTTACCCTCAAGTGTTTTGTTTAAAAAATCTGACTATAGTTCTCTAATTTATTTTTGTTACAAATTCCTATTTGCATCTTTGTCACTTAAAAATATATTAAGACTTGGGACCTCCCTAGTGGCACAGCAGGTTGAGTGCCGCACAGTGAAGCATCCACTGCACAGTAGCGCAAGTTCAACAACCCCCGGCCAGGGAGGGGACCCACATGACACAGCAGACCTCTCCTGCCTTGCCCGCTGCTCCCCTCAGCAGTGTATTTCATTGCATCCACCTGTTCTGCTCCCTACTCTGTCTCTGGTGAATACTCTTACCCCCTGCCTCTGGCCTGTATCCCAGCTCTTATATGCATAAATAAACAAATCTTTAAAAAAATATATATATATTCAGACTTTGGGCTAATTTCTTAAACTTTCTAAACATCAGTTTACTTATTTGTACAATAGGAAAAACAATAGCTCTTAGATAATAGTGTGTGTCACCTTAATAATTACTCTCACTTTGTTTTAAATTATTGCTTAAATTTTACCGAGCAGATGAGAGTGATTAAGCACTAGAATGGATTAGCAAAGGATAATAGTAAAATGAATCTTTTTCTTTAAGATTAGAATGGAGAAATATCTTCATGGAAGTAGAATGACATTCCCTCGTTCTGTCTTCTCAGTCTTAGCTAATGACCTTGTTTCTTATTTCTTGGAAGACGGAAGTAATCAGAGAACATGTATCAAAAAGCCCTTCTTTTGCATAAGTAGAGGAATTAGCTTAGATAGAGAAAATATGAACACAAATGAAGGGCTTAAGTGGTAAATGAATTGTGAATATGTGTGGAAGTTCTAGTTTCTTAATATTCCCTGAAATAAGCAGCAAAGCCTTTAACTTGTTTTCATGGCACCACCTTTTTCTTGGTTATCTTCTTATCTTACATAACATTCATTTTTAAATCTCTTCTGCTTAGTCCTAAGCATTTCCACCATCTCTAAATGTTGGCCTTTCTGAAATATAATCTCTCTTCTTCATCTATGCTCACATACTAGGTGATTTCTAATAATCTCATAGCTTAATATAATTTTCACCTAATAACTTCCAAATTTACATCTTTAATCTGGATTTTCCCTTGAACTGGGAATCAAATACTAAACTACTTTTTCAGTAACTCCAACTAGGTAGCTAAAGAACATCTAACTTAACATGTTGAAATTCAAATTGCTAAATTCTCATCTTTTCCCAATCTGGTTCTCCTTCAGTTACCCCTATATCAAATTCTTCCAATATGAATTTCAAGAAACATCCAGAATATTAGTATTCAGAACATAGTATTATCTTCTGCACTACTACCCTGGCAAAGCCACTTTATTTTTTATTAATATAGTATAACCGACTTCCTTGTTTTCACCTCTGATCATAAATCACAACACAGCAGGCAGAGTGAGTACTTTAAAATAAGGTCATGTCTTTCCTCTGCTGAAAAACCCTTAAATGGTGTCTTATCTCACTAGAGAAAAAGTAAAAATACTTAAAGACCTATGCATTTTGGTTACCTTTCCCTAACTACCTTTTTAAAAACTCACTTAGCTCTGGTTATCTCTTTATATTCTTCTAAATGCCAAACATGTTTCCAGCTTTAGGGTTCTGCTTCATTTCCCTCAGATATTTACTTTGTTTACCCCTTCATTTCCTTCAGGTAATTTGTTCAAACATCAGTTCATCAGGAAACTTTCTGACATCTGGTAAAAGAGCAATCATTATCTCCTACAAATGAGTCTTCTGCTATTCTCCTTACCTTGTTTTCTTTTACTTCACAGCACTCACTACTATCTGACATGAGTATGTCTGCTTCCATAAGAATGTAAGCCACAATTAAAGTTAGAAATTAGTAACAGAAGGGTAACTAGAGAAATTCACCAAGTGTGAAAATTAACAAAACAAATATGGATCAAAGAAAAAAATCATAAGGGAAATTGGAAAATACTTCATAGAAATGAAAACATGCCAAAACTTAAAGGATACAGTGAACACTGTGCTAAGGGAGAAAATTACAGCTATAAATGTTTACATTAAAAAATAAGAAAAATGGGGCCTCCCTGATGGCGCAGCAGGTTGAGCGCCGCACTGTGAAGCATCTGTGGCACAGCAGCGCAAGTTCGATCCCTGGCCAGGGAGGGGACCCACATGGCACAGCAGACCTATCCTGACTTGCCCGCTGCTCCTGCAGCAGTGTGTTTCAGTCAGCCTGCCTGTTCTGCTCCCCAATCTGTCTCTGGTGACTCCTTTCACTTCCCTTGACTCTGGCCTGTACCCCAGCTCTTGTATGCATAAATAAATTTTGAAACAAGAAAAATCTTGAAGCAGTGCTCTAACTTTATAAGGAAATAGGGGACTCCCTTGTGGCCAAGGGGTTAAGTTGCAGCACCATGAAGCTATAGGCAGCTGCTGCAGCATGAGTTTGATCTCTGGCCAGGGAGGTGACCCACATGGCACAGCAGACCTTTTCTGTCTCACCCATTGCTCTCCTCAACAGTATATTTCAGTCAAGTTGCCTGTTCTGCTCCCCACTCTGTCTCTGGTGACTCCACTCACCCCCCTCCCCCGCACCTCTGACCTGTATTCCAGTTCTTGTATGCGTAAGTAAATATTTTTTAAAAAGGAAACAGAAAATTAGCTAAAACTATAGTCAGAAATACGAAAAGATCAGAAATCAATGAAACAGAGTAGAAAACAACAGAGAAAAATCAATGAAACCAAGTTTGTTTTTTGAAGGATCAACACTATTGACAGACCTTTAGCTAATAAAAAAAAGGACAAGACTCAGATTTCAAATTACAAAATCAAAAATGCAAAGTGAGGCAATTTACTACTGATTCCAGACAAACAGAAAGGATTATAGGAGGACTATAAATAATTTTATGTTGACCAATTAAATATCCTGGATAAAATGAACAAATTTCTAGAAATAACACCTACCAAGATTAAATCACCAGAAAATAAATTAGATCTAAAACTAGTAAAGTGATAATAAAAATCTCTCAACAAAGAGACCTTAAAGTTTTACTAGTGAATTCTATCAAGCATTCTCAAATTTTTCAAAAATTTGAGAAGTACTATTTTTCCAATCCAGAATTACCCTCATACACAAGAAGAAAGCTATAGACCAATATTTCTTATAAACAATGATGCAAAATATCCTCAACAAAATGTAAGCAAACTGAATTCAGCAGCATATTAATAGAATCACTCATTCAATTAGGATAGTCTTTTCAACAACTGGTATTAGGAGAAAATATTTGCAAATCATATGTCTAATAATGGATTAATGTCTAGAATAATTTCTAAAACTCAACAACAACAAAAAAACAGGTGATTCACAAATGTGCCAAAACCTGAATATTTCTCCAAAGATATACAAACATCAATAAGCACAGGAAAAAACAATATATTAATCATTAGGAAATACAAATCAAAACTACAATGATACTACCTCTTATCCATGAGAATGGCGCCAATATTAAAACAAAACAAAAACAAATGGTGAGATGTGGAAAGGTCAGAAACCTTGTGCACTGTTGGTAATGTAATATTTTATAGTCACTATGGAAAATAATAAGAAACAGTGGTTCCTCAAAAGTGAAAACAAAGAGTTACCATTGACCCAGCAATTCCGCTTCTAGGTATATACCCAAAAAATTAAGAGCAAGATTTTGAAAAAGATATTTATATACCATTTTATAAAGTAGCACTATTCATTACAGCTAAAACATCAACTCACCCAAATGTTCATGGATAGAGGACTGGAAAAGTAAAATCTGACACACACATATTTAGAATGGAATATTATTCAGCCTCATAAAGGATGGAAATTCTGATATATGCTGGACACTGGATAAAGCTTAAGAACACTGTGTTAAGGGAAATAAACCAGTCACAAAAAGACAGCTAACTACTGTATTATCTAACTTAGATGAAGTATTTATATTTTTTTACATGAAGTATCTAGAGTAGTGAAAACACATTAAGAGTTATGGGGGAAAATAGGGAATTATTATTTAGTTGATTCAATTTAATAATTTCAATTTCATGAGATGAAAAGACTGCTAAATGGGATAGTTTTAACAACATTTTGAATATATATAATATCACTAAGCTGCATACTTAAAAATGGGTTAAGATGATAAATTTGGCTTGTCCATCTTACCACAGTGAAAAAACAACAGAAAAAAAAAAAAGACTAAGTCACAAAAAAGGGGTTCTGTCTTTCAACTTTCTCAAGGCTTATGAAATGCTTTATGCATAGTAGACACTCAAAAACATCTATTGTGTTAAAAATCAATGGAAAACTACTAAATAATTTCAGAACATATTTTCATAATCATAAATTAAGAGCCCTGAAATAACTAAAACAGATTATTAAGTTTGAATTACCTGTTTCTTTGAAAAGCTTTCATTAACTTTGGTTCCCATGGCAGCAATTCATTTAAAAGGCGTATCAATGTACTATGCAACTCTCTTACAGCTTGCCTCCGATGATACCACTTGCCCTAAAAACACAATTTTGAAAGTAAATCACTTAGACTTACTAAAAAAGTCTAAAATGAATGTCAAGCCTTATTTTCTGAGTAAAAATTTGAACTCCAATACCCATCAACTAAGGATCTTTCTCAGAAGACTCTGCAGAAGGGGGAAATTTCCTGTAATAAAGTTCATTTGATTTAAAGATTCCCAATTCAACAGGAGAATTCTAGAATCTATTTAGTCAAACAAGGAAGCAAAAATTTAATCAAGTTTTAATTGGATCAATTGTGAATATACTAATGAATCATTTATATATAAATTTATTAAATATGTAAATGATACCACTCTCTGTAAAGGTTTTATTTTTCTAAAGGGGGGAGGGTTAGTATTGTTATTATATACAAAATTAGTCTTCACAGTAAACTTCCTTAGGAAGTTTTACAGTGATTTTATTTAAAAATATTTCAGCATAGAAAGCAAACAAATGGTTATCAATTTCAGTACAATAATGCTATACTATGTTAATTATTATTGACTAACCCCTCCATTTGCTAAGTATTATCCTAATTATTTCATTCATTTACCAGGAGGGGGAAGGGAAAAGATGGAGAAGCGGAGATGTTGCTGAGCATGAGAGTAAGCACATGCTTCATCAGCTATGGAAATCCATCTGAGGTGTGTGAATTTTTGTTCCACTTCATAAGTGAAACTGAGTCAAAGATTGACTTTTTTAAGGTCTGTGATGAACCCAGATCTCCCTGATGCTGAATTCCAAGTTCTCAGAACCATAGCAAATATTAAAACTTAGAAACTCTTAAAAACTATCACAAAAATTCTATTTGACATAGGTTATAAGACCTCTAGTAAAGATACATTTCACCAGTATCCATAAAATTATCTCAATATTACAGGAAGTATAGATTATAGAAGTTATATTTCTATCTAGCAAATTCAGACTTTTCCGCATAAGCGTAAATCCACACTACCATCATCACCATCATCACACTAGAATCGTCGTCATTTATTGCTATATAATCTTGTATTTTTTGAATACAGCATTGAGATATATTCATATACCATACAGTCTACAGTTTTTCTTTCTTTTATAACAAGACAGAATAACAAATGCTGTGGATCACATTTAATATGCATAAAATTAAACTTCATTCTAAAGCAACTGAGTCTATTTACACATATATAGAACATGGAGACTGAAAACCTACTGTTCTCTAGTGTAAAATGTACTATAAATTAGGCATAAATTTCCAGATATAGATATGTAGATATATCTATATATCTTATCTGCATCTGCATCTCTGTCTCTTCAATGTACTGGGTCATAGAAATTTTAGTCACATAAAAACCTACAAGACTAACAGTATTGTTGCTATTTTCCCCAAAACCTGTGCTTTAAATCAATAGATGTTTATCCGTTGAAAAATAAACATTTCGAACACTGAGGCTTTTATTATCTTAGAAGGAGAATTATTTATTAGAAGAGAAGGAATATGTAGGGTACATATGCAGGTGTAGGTAATTAATATGGAACCTAGGCTCACTGTTGTGTCTGCTTGTTACAACAAATCATAGTATCATGAAAAAAGTATTTTTTAAGAAAAGTATTTTTTAATTTCATTTAATATACTAATCTGGACAGACCTCTTGTCAAATGTTTTCTGAAGGTAAACACAGGACCCAACTTAACATTTGGTTATACTTCAAAAGTTTACTTCTCTTAAAGAAATGTTAGAAGATGGTATAAAGTATTCATGACAAGCAAAACTATTAAATGATAAACAATAAAAGTGAACATGAAATAACTTTCATCTTGGGAACTCTAATGAATAATGAATAAGATGTAAAGGCAGAATGATAGCCACTTTAATCTCTTTGTGGAATGAGGTAAGGTTTTGTTTCAATAAAAAACTGATAATCAGTAGATGAAATGATATAAGTAAATTTATTCTAAACTAAAGAGCGTAGAAAGAGGAAAGGTGTGAGGTAAAAGTATGGAGAATGTCCTTTTTGTGGTATAACTGGAAATGGGTAAGGAGCATCAGGAATGCAGAATCCCTTTCAACTGAGGGTTTAATGGGGAAGAAAGATAGATGCAGTTAACCTGGGCAGTATGGTTGCAGTGTGGACTAGTGTGGTGGTGATTGGGTGGAGAATGCAGAACAATCAGCAATGTTATTGAACTTTAGGACTAAGTAGATGAGGCACAGAACAGGAGACTGTATAGTTGAATTCTGTTATTTTGAAATATTTTGTATCTCTATTAATTACAACCTTGATTTTTGTAGAAAAGAAGATAAAAAAGATTAAGAAGATTTTACCTTTTGGTTACTAAATTTTTATTAATCCAATACCCAGAAAATACATGGCTTAACTAGGTGACTATACAGCAAAGGGGTCATAAATAATGGAGAATAGATTTCTAACCTTTATGTAAGTCTGTATCACCAGCTAATCTGTTGGAAATTAAGTCACAGGGTTGTCTAATTTTATATATGTTTTTGCCTACATTCCCTTTCTTTCTATGGCTATTCTTAACTTTATGTGGCATATGCAATAGTGGTAGTAGAAAATGCCTATTTAACCATTCTGTATTTGGAAAACAAATGAAAGTCTATTATTATAGAAATAGAAAGTAAAGGCTGGTAAAATGATTTGACTAGAAAATACATATAAATGATACAATGACCTCACGAAAGGGCATACCCACACCTTGCTATGGAGTATGTGTGTCCACTGTTTTCATGTTAATCAAAAGCTTCAAATAAAACCAAGAACTACTGCTCTCAAACTAGTATTTGATGTAAGGTTCTTTAACCAACTTGACAATAAAAGGGATATATAGCTTATTTTATTATCACTTTCTTTGGTCAATACAAACCAAATGGAATTAAAATAATATGTCCCTTTCTACTGAGTGACTATCTAGCATTTTTTGAAGAATGCAGATATGGTAACAATTAAACTGGATCTAATAGAAACATCTATCTAAAATGAAACATTTTCTGAATTTTAAATCAAGTAATTAACTAAAAGCTTGCAGCAACAGTTTCTGACTAATCAACTTTACTTACGTACATAGATAAGGACAAAAACCGAGAGAACAGCTATCATGTTTCTTCGAGGATGAAATAAGGCTAAAAGGAAACTCAGAGGACATAATTTTATAGAAGTGACTGAAATAAGACAGGGAATTATTATAGACAGAAGTGGACTTTCATATTACAATTCTAGGTCCCCTGAATGCTAAAATCCAATCTGTATTTTTAAAAAATTATTCAATACTCTCTTCTCCACACAGGCAATTTATAAATTGTATGGTGTAAGTACCTAAATTCACATCTAGGTTTCTCTGTAATGTAAAAATTAAAATTTTCAAAATTTTAATTACACAGTATGTAAAATTAGACTGATCGAAAGTTTAAAAGTGAATTAAAAAATGAGGAAAGCAGCAAGTTTCTCTATCTTCAGAGAGAGAATATGAATGTAATAAAAATCAGAAAGGCTCTTAAAATCGATATATAGCACTGGTCAATACAAAAGTAAAGATAAAGATGGTAGGCAGATGGAATAATGAATACAACATGTATTACATATATTTAATACGTAAATTCAGTCCTAACTTCTTTCTAAAGAGGTATGTGAATATGGGAATATATTAACTGTTTCAATTATCACAATTTTCAGAGATAAAAACTATTTCCTAAGATAATCCCAATGTGTTATATTAATTTAATAATTCAAACATTTCTGACAGTCACTTAAAAAAGAGGAAAGGAGTAATTTTCTTTTATGAATTTACTATAAAATTTACTGTTTTAACATAAGTATGAATTTAAAGCATATATACTGAACCAAAGGCATATAAGATAATCTAAATTTGAAGCTTACCTTTCAATACTTTCTCATCCAATGTCCACAGCAGCTGCAGATTGCCAGCTCCCTTTCCATGAGATGTCCTAACTTTCAAACAGTGGAGGTTTTATAACCTTATTGGGATTACTACAAAAAGGAGCTGGTCTATGGTTACAAGATAAGTTCTATATTATATTATGCAGTTTTATAAGTTTTTGAATGTATTACATTAATAACCTAAAAAACCTTTAGGAAAAAGAAACTTGAAAAAACCTTACAAAACTACACAATATTATAAAATAAAAAGCTAAGTCTGTATGTGTGAAATGAAAGGGTAGGGAAACTTACCTTACAAACTAAACAACTCCATTCTGTTGCAGTATTCTGGGATGTGTATGACAGCACCAGCATAACTCTGGCTGCAGTGCTGCAAGGAGAGGGAGCTGGCAATCTACTGATGCTGGGGACATTGAACACCTAAGAGGAAGGAAAAGAGGAAAACAAATAAATTCCAGTTTTATTAAGTTTCTCATACCGTGGACATATTTTGCACATTTTAAATAAATTTAAGTGCTCTGAAAGTTAAATTTAAATGAAAATAATGTATTTATGCAAAACAGATTTTCTTATAACATATAGACAAAAAAGTTGTTAATAGTTGTAGGAAGAAAAATTAAAATCATATAAATATATACAATTATGATTTTTAAAAAATTGAGATGGTATATTGTATAGTGTAGAGATGACAGACCTTTTTCTAAAAAAGAACACAAAAACAGTGTATATAAGTATCAATACTATCTTTCTATAGGTTTTTACTTATGTTGTTAAAATACAGGAACCAGGAAAATATGACAAAATAGTTTTTTGTGGCATGGTTCTTGTCAGACATAAAACTCATGGTAGAAAGGGATTAAATAATATATCATAATATTTTATAAATAAAATGCAAATAACTTTTAGTATAGCCAATGAATTCGTACACACAGATGTCTCATTTAAGATTACTAGCAATAAAAAGAAAAATAAAATTACTAGCAATATCCAAAGATGAGCTGCAAAAATTTGAATTCATGTATATACAAGCATCACACAAGTCAATTCAACTGCAATTATGTATCTTAAGAAACAAATTGAGATTCTCCTTAGTTTAAGTAGTATTAAATGAAAAGGTGTTACCGTATTTAGTAAGAATTTACTTTTTTCTTATTACTTTCTTATTTTGCCTAAAGAAACAATCAGTCATATATTACTAAATATTCAGTTTTGATAAAAACCTTGCATTTATCTTCTTGGTACACTGTTCCCTGAAAAAGTGCTAGCTTTGTTATTAATATGAAAAAGTTAGAAAGTATTTTGACATAGCCAGATGTTATAACATGAACTACTACTGTAGTATTTTTTCTTGAGATACTCTCACCAATTTTATTTTAAAGCCATTTCACATTAAACCACACACAGCATTCCCATTATATTCCTAAAACAGCATTTAATTAGAAAGCATGGTGACAAATAACTACATTGAAGATAATACTGCAAGTCAGTATCAGTGGCTTTATAGAGACAAAAAACCTGGGTGACAGATCACATTCCTAGTAATTTTCTGGGGGGGGGGGGGGGGAAATCTAACAATATANAAGTCAGTATCAGTGGCTTTATAGAGACAAAAAACCTGGGTGACAGATCACATTCCTAGTAATTTTCTGGGGGGGGGGGGGAGGAAATCTAACAATATATATGTAACCATTTTGTAATTTATGAAGAATGAAACCTGGACAAGAAGGAAACTATTGGGTAAGTACCTGAATTTGATCCTTTTAAAAAAGGTAAATTGGTGGTAGCAAAGAGGTTGATTCAAATCTATAGCTTCTATCTCAAACAGTTCACTGCATAGCCTGAACAACCATATATACGTTTGGCATCATGAGAGCATAAAAAGTTCCACTAAGTGAAATTAAGAATGGGACAATCTTAAAAAGAGGTATAGTATCCTATTTATTTTTACTTTTTTTGGCTCAATCACAGTATCTAGCAGAGTTGGCTCGCAGTAATAATTTAAACTACAAAAGCAAATTTTTTAGCTGAAGTTTTTCACTATGGGATGTGAAAGATTTTTTAAAATCACTAAGTATGTTCCTAGACTATATGCCATCCAGATTTTCTAAACACATAATAAACATTACTATTATACTTTTGGATGCCTAAGCGCAACTTCTGTAAGTTTTTTTAAATTGTGTTTCACCCTGTCAATAATCTACTCTTGTCCTAATTAATAGGACACTGCTATTACCTGTTAGACTTACCTTCATTAAAAGAATCTCATTCTATGTTAATATCTTTATCTATTTTAAAGTACTACAGAATCCAAAGGTGGACTCTGTGCCCTCTATTTAGGTTCCTTTTTACTCTGTGCTAGATCTTGTGTTAATTTCCCTTCAATATATAATGCATCATTTTTCTTTTTCTATTGAATCTGGTATAATGCTAGGAAGGGTTAACTTGCATTCAATACTCTCAATTTGTTGATATAATCGTCCCCAATTCACAAAAGGCATTATATTACCTTTAAATTTTAGGGTTTTCCTAAAGACTTGGATATCTTGTAAAGAACGTTTAAAAAAATATGATTCGAGGCTCACTTCTGGCCTGAAGCAGATCATAGATTTAAATTAAAGGACACTCATCGGTGGGGGTAGCAAAGTAACTATCGAGTAGAATACAAATTTATTTGGGGCTTTAAAAAATATTTGACAGTTAAAATGTTACTCATTTAAAATGTTTGAGTAAGTGTATGTGATATACAATTCAAAAGGGTCTATAGCAAACTATAAAAGTCACATTATGAAACTTTTAACTATACAAGACTCTGTCACCTAGTTCTACTCTTGAAGCTCATTCCATGCTGGGAAAATACACCATTAATTCTCCACCTGATGTAAAAATGCAAAGCAACCCTTTTCCCCTTTAATTTAGAATTTTCTTTGGAAGAAGAGAAGTTTTCAAATATCGTTTTTATGTAAGTCTCCCTGATGGGATTCAAGTTGCAGCAAGTAGAAATAGTGAGCACTATTAACCAAGTTAAAAATCCAACAGTTAACTGGGCAGAGTCCTTAGTAAATGTCAAGCCCCACCCCGCAAAAAACATACCTGAAAGCAACACTTCCAATAGACAAATAATATAATGCATTCTCAAATAACTCTGACTACAATTAATTTAAAGCTTTGGCTTGCCAATTAGATATTGTTCTAGCCCACATTTTCTGACATCTAGCTTTCTTTTCTCACTATTATTTTCAATGTCAGTTAACATTTGATTCTTCACGTTAACTGCATGTCTACTCAATCTCAATATATATACACACGGGTAATTACGAGAACTGAACAAAGATCCAGAGTTTGGTGACTTCTGAATAAACACAGCTTGAAAATAAATGATTAAATTTTAAAGAAGAGGAACTAGCCCAGCCAACCCTGATTAAAATGAAAAATTTGTCTCCATGGTTGGGGATAAAATCTTAAGCTATGTAAGGGAATTCCTTGAGGATAAGGACTTAAAATATGACTATTTACATACAAAATGCACTCCCCCACCACCAAGCTGAGATGGTTTTGTTTTGTTAACTATTACATGGTCTACCTAAAGATCTAGAATAATATACATAATTGTAAAAAATTTATTGAAACTAATTTAAGGATTATAGAGATTTTGCAAACACATCTATAAGCTAAACCCCTTAAATAATATTAACTAGGGCATATTCAGGACTCTGTACCTAAAGTTAACTTTAGCAAAATATATTTTTTACTCTAAGCAGCTTGTTATAATTTTGATTTAATGTCTAACTGTAAGAAAATGGAATATGGAATGGGGGATAGGGAAAGTCTCATAGTTCATTTATAAGAGTAAAATTACAAGCATTAGAAATATTAATGTGTGATAATATCTTTGCTTAATTATGCTTTTATTGTGAAAAATTATGCTTTTGGGGGTTATATGGATTCATACAACAATTACATAATTTGATTGTTTTTCCATTCCTTACTATACATCACTTTTTAAGATTTTATATACATAAAACACTATCTTTCTAAAAATGAATAAAAAATATACAACCATATTTGTAATTTCTTTATTTCCTATACTGAGAGATAAAAAGTAAATTGTAAACATACTCAACAGAAATAAATCATACTGAATTTGAACTTAAGATAGATGAGCTGGATCTGAAACTCAGCTCAAGACTTTTTAAACTATCTGATTAAACTGTAAGAGCAAAGGTTAGTAGTGAATTTCCCAAGTTCCATCAAATATGAATGTGAATCAAAAGTATATGATGTAATAAAATGTTCTCAATTATGGGTTATGGTACATGATTTAACTGATGTCTACTTAATTATCAAAATATCAACATGCTCTCTCCCCAAAATAGGGTGGCAGGAACAGACAAAATGAGCACACTTAGGCAAACACAGGCTTATGCCATAGTTTTCCAATCTTAGTTGATATCTCAGACTAGGTAACTTCTTTGTTGTTGGTGGTGGGGTGGTCTGTACTTTCATACGCGCATTACAATGAAGTTTACTTTTAGCCATTTTACTGGCCTTTATCCACTAAGTGCTGTACCACATTTTTAACTGTAACAATCAAAACTATCTATTCTTCTGGGGGTAGGCATACCAAAATCATCCCTGAACAATAATCACTGACTTATATAGTACTCTGTTGCCAAAAATGGGGTGTCATCTTTTCTAATCTAAGCTTCTGATTTCTCTAGTGTTTGGTCTGTCTTATGTACAGCCTTTGGTTAGGTAAATATATTATCATTGTATTATAAATATTTTAAAATTTAGATTAATATTTATTTTATTCATTACTTTAAATCCCTTTCTAATTCTTTTTAACATGACTTTTTATATAATCATTATACATGCATTTTTTTTGTTTTTAAAATTTAACATTTTACAAATATTTCTATGTAATAGCAGTAATTTACAGATACTTTAATAGCTACATGACACCACATATATATTACACTATTGCATTAAGATTATTGTTGGTTTTGCCATCTCTCTACTATTGGACATACAAACTTTTTCTAAATTTCCATTATTAGAGGTAGTTTTCTGAACACACCACTGTGTAAATTATCTTGATGGGGGAGGATGAGCAAGTGGATCTAAATAAAATTACAGCATCAATAAGCACAGGCAGTTTTATACCTTTTCGAACATAGTAACTATGAAATTTGTAAATGTTTGAAGTCTGTCTTACATCCTGCTCAATGTTGAGATGTTTAACAGCTAAAAGATGTTTTAGAAAAGATACAGGCTTATTTGTAATTTTAGTTTGTCGATCATGTTAAGAGTATCATTCATCATGACAAAATCCAGACAGTTTTGTTATAACTATTTTTTTCCCAAATCTCCACTTCTCTTAATATCCAATCTCTAATGCAGTTCTTTCCCTATTAAATAAAAACACTGAAATCATTCTGAAAATCAAAACTAATATAACACATACAGAAATTAAGCAGATATGAGAAAAAAGGGCTCACATGAAAAACTAAGGAATATAACTACTCCTGTATAAGCATGGCAAAATCTTCCAATTTCATCTATTTAGAAAGCAATAATGCTTAATTAATTTCAATAAGATCAGGCAAATTTACCATTACCCTAGCTATCTTTCTGAGAAACTAGTAAAATTTCTTGGATTGAAAAAAAATTTCCAAATAATTAAGCATTGTGTACATTTTCTCTCTGGACTAAAACCAAAAAATAGGAACAACAAAATGTTATTTCTCTTTTAGATTACTGAAGAATCTTATGATTGAAGTTATAATGAGAAAGATAAAATTAAAGAAGTTTTTCAAACTACAAACTCCTATTATCTCAACTAGATATCACTTTAAACAAATCCCAGGTAATTAGGTATAACACTTCAAGGTCTACAGGATGTTGAACCTTTTGTTGAATAAGCCCTGAACAAATTATTAGTTGTCTTGCAAGAGTGAATAAATAATCTAGATTTTTAAAAGAGTATAAATCTTCTAATACAATGAACAGTTCAATGGGAAAACCTTTAAGAGGCTAAGAAAGTGTTATAATGGAATGTTGATGTGGGTGAGAAAATGGGATAATTCTTCTTATTGCTTTGGTAGGAAAAACTATCTAGAAGCCCCTTCAGAGAAGGTCCTAAGGCAGGAAGGTGGTTATATAAATTCATGTTAAATCTTGCATCATATATATTATTCTGTTTCATTAACAGCATTTACATGATCAAATAAATGTTTATATGGAATATATAGACTCTTTGTTATTAAAGCCATTATTGTAGCTATGAAAGCTGATAAATGACATAACTATTTGACTATTGAGAGATATCCCTTATAAAAATTAATATTAATACTTCCTTTATCTTACAATAGTGAAGGAAGCCCAAAGTAAGCAATCAGTGAAAATGGCTATCACTATCACCAAGGTCATGCAATTCATTGATAAGAAAGTTCCTCAGAGATCCTTACTAAGAGCCCACTTCAAGAAAGTATGATTACTTGCTTTCTAATTGTTTACCAGTGAGGGCAAATACACACACAAGAAATGAACACACACAAGAAATGTCAGACGTCTTGACAATGAAGAGACAAACGAAAAGCAGAAGTACAAGCAAATAAAAACTTTCAAAATTTGTAGCATAATGGCCTTTTGCTACATTGTCTATTTTGAGTTACTTATATCAATAACTTTTTGGGTCTCAGTACAAGAATGGATATTCATAAGGATGATCCTTAAGTCATCACAAAGAGTTATGTTGTGTTCAGTATAGTACAAGGAAGCAGGAAGTCTTTTAATACGAGTTTTAAAGGTTTAAGTTTCAGTTATCTAGAAAATTCAGTTAAGTGGAACACCTTATTCCCAAATGATGCCAGACAAATAAACTGGTATTTGATATCAACATAAACACTGAATAAAGCTAATTTCTACAAATAACAACTATTACACTAGGTATTAGCTTTTATAAAAGGTAAGGAACGCCATTGCAATGCAAACTTTTTCTATTTCCTTTATGTAGTGTGACCGTTTCATTTATTTATTTATTTATTTATTTATTTATTTATGAGAACAATCTTTTAGGAAGCTTAAATATAAAAGGAAACAGCCTATGTGTTATAATCTTAGACGATCATCCCACTAAGTACAGTTCCAAAAATTTCTGTTTCTTGAAGAACATAAAACCAATATGCAAATAGTAGTGGTCATGGAAAAGTAAAAAAATTAAAAAGAAAGTTTAAACCAAAATCTAGTCAATGAAATGCTATACATAATCCCACAGTGTTAAATATTTGTATTTTTTGTTTTCTTTTACTCTTCTTCTAGTTGTCCTGTGAAAGAAGGCTATATGCAATACTTTGTATCAATGGAAGTGAGATGTATGCCTTCAGGAAAAACTCTGTAAGATATGTAAAAGTATTTTTCTCTCATAATATATGATTTAAGTATTTTTATCAACTGTGTTTAGAACTACTCCAAAAAACCAAAATCCTAATTTATAATATGGGAAAATATCAAGATGCATATTTATATTTAACTGAAGCTTGAAAAGACTAAAAAATTTATTTACCAGAATTCTGTTTAAGGTCATGATGTATGGCTATCTCATTAATAAAGTCTCTGCAAATAACTATAAATAATACCCTGATTAAAAGACTATTCTTTTAGTTCTTAAGAAATAGAATCAGTCCTTCAAGATCATATACAACATCAAATATATTTAAAACAAACAAACAAACAAACAAACAACTATTGGCTCAAAAGAAAATATTCTCATATATTATCAGTGGCAAATTTTAAAATAACACTTGGGTTCCATATGAAGAGACTGCCATATACTAAAAGTATATATTTACATACATGAAAATAAGGGTCTGAACCATTTTTAATGGAAACAGTTCTAAAACAAACTTTTCTGCATTCTCAGACTATGATTGAACATATGCTTACGTGGCTAATTGATGACTATAGTTATGAACATTTTTCTGTCCCTTAGATTTTTTTCAGATGTCACACAAGAGACTTCTGATATCCTTAAGGTTGATTTATCCCTGTATTAAATAACTCCAGAAGGTGGGAGTTTATTTTGCTCCCTTCAGAATGCTGTTAATGTTATTTTTCCTACAGAGCATATAAAAAGCACTACAAATCTGTTGTTATGAAGTTTGCTGTATCATTACCCTCATTTTGCACATAATTCTAGATTAATAGGTTCTGACAAAGACCTAAAAGTAGCTTCATGAAATCCTTAAGGCATAAAACAAAAGTTATTTTAATGATGAGTAATCTTCAATGTTTAAAGTTTCTGACATTTATTTTTTGGTGTGTAACTAACCGTTTTAAATTTGTGATATACAAAATATAAATAAATGCCAGCTAAAAGAGCGCTACTGATTTATTAAATGTTTTACCAAGTGTTGAGTGAATAAATATATAATATGCTTAAACTGTTCTCTCAAGAACAAAATGAAAGTAAAGAGTATTTGTTTAAATTTAGAGTATATATGTGAAAGTTAAGAAAAGATTTCAATGGATAAAGGCTCTTTACAAACACATACTGGTTGACATGTATCATAAACATCTGTGGTAGGATTAAACAATTTACATCTGTTACTTATGTCACAGTTAGTTAAAATTTTGTTACTCAGAAAAAAACCTGTACTGAAAGCATATAATTACTAATAATATTTGCAAGATAGAAACTACCTAAAAATTACCAGTCAGAAAACCAACCAGTATATTGGGAAATATCTAAAATACCTGACATAGATAAATCAGGCAAAGGAAACTGATTTACTTGCCTTGGCACCATTTTTGTCTACTGAAAATGAAAACTAGACCACACAGGAGAAATAAAAGAAACAATGTTTCTACTTTTCATTGCAAATTTTTATGTAATCAAGAACAAGATAAAAAAGGCTTTAGAAGAAAGCAGGAATAAATTTTAATGCTGACAATAATAGATAGAACTTTTGGATCAACACCTACCGATTTTTTTCTACTGTTTTCCAGATCTTTGAGTTCATTCTCGATTTTTGTGATTAATTCCCTGAGTTCATCAAGATTAGTGCAAATAAGCTAAAATAAAACACAAAAACACAGCTTGATAACACATAATATAAAACACCCAAAATGTGGTAACAGAAGTTGTTTTAACACACACTGAAATCACAATTATTTGTCCCTGTAATAGCAAAAGCAAAGAAAGCTTGGCAGTTTATATTTTAAAAGAAATTTAATTGTTATGATGTATGAACTTCAGGCTATTTAAAAGAAGTATAAAAGAAGCTGAAATTTCAACATTGATGGTTTCACCCCATACCCCCATCTCTCAGTGTTTTATAATCCAGTACTTTCTTATCATTATTAACTTTCAGCCCAGAATGACAAAGATCTGGAAACTCACTCTAGATTTCATAGTTACTGAATCACCTTTAAGAAATGCTTCACATCATCATGGATGGAACAGAGGGGATAATGCTGAGTAAAATTAAGCCAGAAGAAGAAAGACAAATACTGGTTTCACTTATAAGTGAAATATAGAGAAACAGAACAAAAGGTCAGACAAAACAAGACCAATAAAAATAACTAGAAACCTGACTATATAGAATTCAAACTGTGAGAGAGGAAAGAGGATAGGAGAGCACACAGTGGGGAGGGGGCACAATGGACCATGGAGGAGGACTATGGGTGTGCACTGGTGGTGAGTGATGCAGCTGAGGAGTGTGATGCTATGCTTCTGAATCACATACAATGTAACTTCTGTAATAAACAAATTAGTATGGGGGAGGGGGATACTTCATCAGGTAATCGCCTAGTATTCAACAAATATATCCCTGAAGAACTGTCATTTTACATTTGTTTTGGTTTGCTGGCTATACAATTTAACAAGATATATTATTGCCATTGAAAGTAAAAATAAAGAACTATATGTACTATATTCAAAGATGTGACATTTAATAAAGATTCCTAATACAGTCTTAAGTGGTCTCCACAGGTAGAATATATTTCCTAGCATAATTGTGTGGCTCATTTTAGTTTACCTTGGTAATGTTGGCAAATGGCCAAAATAACTGGTTTTTAGTTATTAATAATCAAACTAATTACTAAAGTTTTAAACAGTAAAATTTCAGCAACAACAAAAATATTAGTAGCTACATTTCAGTTCTTGTAAAGTTATACTGAGTTTTTCCAATAAGTTCAATGTATTTATTTCTTTAAATTTTAAATTAAGATAACTTAAGCTCATATTTAAAAAATTCTAATGTGAACAAGAACTAGGTCTCTAAAACAAAACAACAATGACATAAAGGAAAAAATTTAGATTAATTAAAGTTGAAATGTTTAATACTAGATAATAAAAAAAAAACTACTTGTAAAGTATTAAAGCACCATTCAGTTCTATCAGTCCCATGTTTGCTACATTATTAATTTTTGAGTAAGAACATTGTTTTTCTAAAAGGCATACTTTCAAAAATAAACAACAATAAAAGCAAAAGTGGGTTACAACAAAATCACTCCTAGTGACTGAAAGAGACTAGGAGCCCCTGAAACTTCATTATTAAGATTAACTTATACAAAATATGGTTGACTTGCCTTTAATCTACAGAAATGGCAATATGGTTTAACCTAATAGACTAAGAAAAATTCATCACAGATATGACTAGTATTAACAATTATGTATTAGAAATAGCTATATAATTTCAAACCCAAAGCAGGGAAAATATGTATAATCTGAATCAATGTTTCAGAGCAGAAAACAGATGTAGTAGGACAGTATAGCTGATATTTATTACAAACTACACATTCCAATTGCCAAATCCAGAGTTATGAAAGAAACTCTAGTTATGGTCAAGAATTGGAAGAGCCAGCTATGTAAGTACCTCTAGAACTAGATGTCTTCAACTTCTAAAATATCTACAGAGACTACACTTCCCAATGTATAATTTGCTATTTTAACTACCATGTCAAATCTGTCCCAGAGCTTGCAGATGGCTAAACCCCTTTTCACTGAACTTAGTGTACTAATTAATAACATACTTTAGATTTCTCATTTGCACATATGGCAAAACTCAGAGGAATTTTCACTTGCACTTAGCTGTCTTACTATATAAGGAAGAAGAGTACATTCTGCATGTACTTTAAGGAACTCATAGTAACAATGAAAACATAACCCCCCAACCAAACATACCCTAAAAAGTGTAACATTTTTAGCAGTTATGAGATCAACAAATAATGATACATCATTTAAGAAAAAGATAACACAGTTCTGAGGTTAAACCATAAATTAATTTCCACAGCTTATGCGCTACATAAAATAACACTTCAAGTGCTTTAAATTAGTAAGTTGTACTAAATCAGTGTTTCTCAAATTTAATATAATAGATATAAACCTGGAATATTTAGTAGGTCTGTTCTGATGTGGGAGCTAGGATTCTGTATTTCTAACATTCCTAGGTATGGTTTGCAGATTATATTTTTGAACAGTAAGGTATTCAATGATTATGAATGACAAATCTCATAGTTACTAAAATACTCTGGTACTATGGAGTAACTAAGAATGAAAAATTCAAAATGATTAATTTCCAATAGGGGATGGAGTGATGAATTAAAAACACAATAATGAGATTAAATGACAAGACTTTTAAACACAATTTTTTTGATCTAAGAATCAAATATTTTAGCACTATTTACAATGTAGTTATATTAAAATGACTTAACCAAATAACAATTTATACTGTCTTTATATACTAATACATACTTCTCTCTACATATCTATGTAATATATGCCTAATACTGATAATCAAATTATAGTGTCAAGTAAAGCCATTAGAATATTCTTGTAAAGGCACATAATTATAACTTTGTTACTAATAACAAAGGGAAAAACGTTATTTAAACCAACTCTGTCTTTTACAACATAAGGGATATATGTGGCCTTTAAACTCAGCTTCAAACAGTACTTATAAAAATAGAATCAATAAAAAAATAAAATAAATTCAGTAAGTAAAGTTCACTTTAATAAGGTGAACAGATGTGGTTTTTTAAGCAAAGCAAAACACCTTATTAAGACCTCTTTTTCTCATTACCTTAAATTTGAAAAACATATATCTGAGGTTAGGGCCTCTAGGGGTGAAAAAGAAAGCTCCACATAATCTTGGATTACAGTCAGGTCACACTGTTAATGCTCCTGAGAGGAGGTTTTTAGTATACTGCAGAGGTTACAAGAAGAATTTTATTCCCTAGGAGGGACCTCTATAAATTTGTCACATTCTCCATCAAGTTAACCTTTTATTTGACATAACCCATGGCAAAGTCACAGTCATAAATCTTGGCACTAAAAAGGATCAAAAATATTTGATTTGGTCCAAATCTTTGGCTAGGCTAAAAAGGTGTAACTCCAATTCCTATAAAGCTAATTAAAACACAGAAGTAAAGAAACTTAAGGGAATACATTAATAGAGTAAACCACAGAAATTAGAACTCATCTTCCTCCTAACTATGTCACATTCGTTACAGGGTCTTTCTAAATAAAACAAATCTAACAATAATTAAACATCATAGTTTTAGGATTTAATATATATGAAGATTTTCCTTCGACTAAATGATAAGTATTAAAGGCCCTCTCTTCAACTCAAGAAGCAGAAATAACAGTATGTATGTAATGGAAGAGGGTATATTATTCTATAGAGATTAAAAGAACTCCATGACCAAATTTTATGAAAATAGTGTCATTCCTTACTTTATCACTACTTCAAGCTAGAAATTATGTCATTTGGATATAAACTCAGTAGGTTTGAGAGGTATCTACTTTACTTATCCCCAAAAAAGGACATGAAGTAGCATACAAACATGAAATACAGTAAATTATATTTAAAAGGGAAAATGAGGCAGAAGAGTCAAAATGAAAAGGTCCAAACACACATTACAGTCAGTAACATTCTAATAAAATTATTCTATAATTATAAAAGTTGTAAGGGAAACCCTAAACACATGGTGGTAATTACAAAATTTATATTGTATTTAAAGAAAAATTATCTATTAAAAATATGAAGACAGAAAAATTCCTTCTCATTCATGACCATGTCAGCAATAATGATTATTTAAAAATCTCATAAGCATATCAAGTATAGCAAGAAAATAACTTGAATATATTAAAGTATTTTTTATTCTAGGATTAAAAATAGATGCTTCTCTCAATGCACTAAATTTTAAGGAAGGAAATAAAAAACTCATGCTGTTAAAAGTGAAACAGTTTAAGTGGATATACTCATTTTAGAGGTAGTTCAAAATAATATAATCAAAAGGTCCTTGGCACAGAGAAGCAGTTAAAACATTAATTTTAATTTTGGTTTCAATTTGTTACATCGAAGGCAGCATTTTATTATGAAATAACTAATAGCTTAGCCTAGCTTCTACACTGGCTAGCTAACTAATGTAGCAGTTTCAGAAGTATGTTAAGGAACAGTGAGTTTAAACTTAAGTTTGAAAACAACATTACTATGTAAATAAAGCAGGATCCTGGATTTCTTCCGCAAAGCAGACTTGAGGTAAATCATACATGGAACAGGAACAAGTATATATTGTATTTAAGATGCTGGTAACAATGAAAACTGAGTCATGGTAACTAAGACTCCTAAATCATTTAAAAACCCATGATAATGTGACACACTGAAGTTAAAAATATTTTCTATGGCTTTGTTAAAACTGTGTCTAAAAGAGAATTTATGTATTAGATTTCTCTCAAATATTGAACAATTCCAAATACTGACCAAATTAAATAAAAGGCTTTTTGGTAACATTGACTATACTTAGAAAATCACTTTTCAACCTTTCTTAGTCTTTCTTAAATTAACAAAACTGACAAAGAAAAATAATTTAGTTGATTTAACAGTTACAAGTAATTTGATATAAAGCTAAAATCACTAATAATTCTAAATACTAAAAATATGTCCTTTTGTTCTCCAACTATTGCTAGCTAAAATAATCCAAAAAGTTCCTCTACGATGCTAACTGTGTAACTCACCATAATAGTACAGTAGGGCCAAGACTATGTTTTCCCTCTGATTAAATATATGATGCAAACAATACTTGGTTTTTCACCTTTCAAATTCTTGAAAGCTTAGTCATGAGATTAGATTTATGAAATACGATCAAATCCGAGATTTATTTCAAGGTCTTAAGTAGCTGGAAACAGCGGCAAGAAGTCAAAAATACACACTCTTAAGCCAATTCTTAACTGATTTCCTTACTCAGAACTCAGTTTTTGTCTGAAGCATCTGGCATGCTTATTTGAAAAAAATAAACAAGAGATAAAACAGTAAGTTCTATCATTTAATGTTTACAATAATACTGTTCAAGTAGGAACTATTATTACCCCATTGTACAGGTGAGGAACTGGAAGCGCAGAGATGTTAAGTAACTTACCAAAGGTTATAGTTACTAAAGAGTAAAGTTGGCATTTAAACTCATGTAGTTCAGTAAGCAAATCCATATGCTTAATTAACCATTATTTGGATTACTGTTATACACCTAGACCAACAGAATCAAGGATGAAACTTGAAGGATAAAACTCAGGAATCTTCATTTTAATAAAGGCATCAGATTATTTTTTTATATTACCTAAAGTTTGAGAACCACTGGTATGTTTTTAGGAAAAAGCTGCATAGATATGGTTATTCCCCTTACAATATATAACAATAAACTCAACCCACATTTGAATACCTACAGGGTATATTTTAAATAAAGTTGGGATGATTATTTTCTCATACTTAGGTATAGTGATGTGTATATATGTAAACATGGATTCTTTCTGAAGCAAACAGATATGCTTGATTTCTAGCTTTAAAAAACTCAAACCACTATGTCACGTTAAAAAAGCAGTTGGGGGGCCTCCCCTGGTGGCGCAGTGGGTTAAGCAGCGTACTATGAAGCAAACCACTGCAGCACCAGTTCGATCCCTGCTGCCAGTTCGATCCCTGCTGCCGGCCAGGGAGGGGGCCCCACATGGTGCGGCAGACCTCTCCTGCTGTGCCCGCTGCTCCCCTCAGCAGTGTACTTCCATTGATCTGCCTGTTCTGCTCCCCGCTCTCTGTGGTGA
>JAGFMF010011403.1:3416614-3455250 GCA_019455555.1 Galemys pyrenaicus
AATCCTCTCGCCCCCCCCCCCCCCACACCTCTGGTCTGTGCCCTAGTGCTTGTATGCATAAATAAATCTTTAAAAAAAAAAAAAGCAGTTGGGATCTAAATGAGAGTCACTCTTTTAAATTCATTAGGCATTAAAAAAATAAACTTCATGACTTAATACCTGCATACATTTCTCTATTTTGCTATTTAAAATCCAGTCCTTTAGCAAATAGGTCAGGTTTTGCAAATGGGATCTAGTATCTAATCACTAACAGTTTTATTATTTTCATTAGTATATTAGAATGAGTATTATGAAGAAAATTTTTTAGCTAACCATTTCTATACAAGGTAAGTTTACGCTTAATGATATAAATGTAATATTTAAGTCAAATTGGATAATATGAAAAATTTGTAGAATCTGATGTATTAAATATCATCTTCAAGAGTTTTTGTAAAGAAATGAATTCACTTTATAATTCTTACATGCGGGGAACTTTTAAATAACTGAAAAAACAAGCTACATAAAATTATACTAAAAAGCAAAACTAAGTTTGGCTTGTAACAACAAAATTTACTAGTGATTAATGCTATCTCCTATTTTTCACTTATTTGAGCTATTTTCTGGGAGAAGTTATCAATTTTTCTTTCTGAGTAATACCATGGTATTCATATTGTAAACTTGGCATAAGATCCATTGTTATCATAACTATTCCCCACCCCTAGTCAAACACACACATGCACATATGTACACACAGATACACATCACATTCTAGAATCCCTTAAGAACCTGGAAGATGATTTAATTAGTTTATTTCAAACAGCTCAATCTAGCAAAACATGTACTTTTGACCTTATGTTTCTGTGAGTGGTGAGCAAATGATCAATAAACTGACTAAAAGCATCTCTTAAGACTGTTTTTCTAACTATGTTGTCCTTGGCAATTGTAAAAAATAACATTTTATAGTGCATGCCAAAATACACTGCTATAAACCAAACTTTCATGAAACAGTATTTACTGTTAGTATATACTACACATTCTTATAACTTTCTTTTCTATCTAACTTTGCTATCTTAAGAGAGATATTTTGGTCAGGCAATTCATTAAATTGATTTCATGCATTTTTAAACACTGTCTATGCCACTTATTACATATAAAAGTCCATCCACTAAGATTGCGATGGAGACAAATATATAGTGGGCCATATCTATCATGAGATCTGTAGTTCCAAGATGAACAGTTTGAGGTATTGAAGGAAAAAAGTGAGTGGCAGAAATAGCAAAGGCTAGCATGACATCAGTGGAAGAACATATATTATAGCATTAAATAATATGTACAACAGTGGTAGAAAGACTTCTAAGTATATAGTAAATATACATATTTTACCAAATATGCAAGGTTACTTTATATAGTTTAACAGAAACTTTTGTAATTCATTTTAAGAATGTCATTAAAAATACTCTAAAATACCAAGAGATAAACATGTCTATTTTCTTTCATTGTTCATTTAAAAACATTAAATTTTGCAGATTAGTTTCTCTCATAAAAATACTACCTAAAATACAGTCTTTACTGAAAAACAGATGTTTCTACAATTTTGAATATATGTAACTGTTAAACTCACAAATACATTATCTGTACTTTTGTAGTTTAATTTCATTTTAATTAATGTACATTTAATTTTAATATCACTTTTATTTTTTGATACAGAAGTATTAGATTATACTTATAAAAATTTCATAAATTGGGCAAATTAATAAAGTCATTTATTGAAGAAAGTACAACCTTAAAAATAGAAAATAAAATTATTAATTAGGGTGAGGTGCTATATATTCTATTGTCAGCTGCAAATGAAAACACGTAATGAGATGAACTTCAAAGTGAATATTAAGTTAACTGAATCATCTTTTAAACATTTTTGCAAAAAGTAAAAAGTAGTTGTATGTACTGCCATATGATTATATGAAGCTAGTCGTAAGATTAATGCACTAGCATTTCAAAATTTACCTCTATTTACTTATATTAAAAAAAAACAAAACTTTTAACTTTTTTAAAAGTTGGTAAGTCCACCATTTCACAGCCTCTAAATAAATGAAAATAGATTGCTAAGGGAATATGACCATGTACAAATTATGATTTGCTCTTGGAAGACTTTCACTAACACATTAACTTTTATATATTTCTATTAAACTACTTCTATAAAACACTATAGCATATTAAAAAAATGCACACACACAGATATTTTTGACTATCAAGAGAAAAAAATATAGGTAAATTTTAAAATGCTACCAGATTAAATTTTAGGGATGTCTGTCTGCACTTGCAGGGAAAAAGTCATAGTTGAAAATAGTTTATTGAAAATGTTACTGTAGCATTTTGTTAATCTCTTGGGGAAAGACAAAAACAATAAACAAAAAAATTAAACTAAAAATTTTGAGACAAAGTTGAAACATTTACCTGAAATTCTGGTACAGTAGGTGACTTTGTGACTGTTTTCCTCTTCTTTGTAATTGCTTTTTTAGATATGGATTTTTTTCCTTTCAAGATTAAAAAAGAAAAGCTTCATAACACTGTTTATAGAACTTCATTAACAAAAACCAAATTACACAGAACCTTGAAAGTTAAATTATAACTAACAGATGGCTTCTAGTGAGTCAAATAAAAATGAATCAAAACAAGTCCCTGAAAAAGCAAACATTAAGCTACAACTACCTGTAACAGACATATTAACAAATGCTGTTTTCTTTCAGAACCAAATTTTATATTCTCCAATGAGGTGCACAGATTAGAAATTATTGCACTAAGATTAACTGCTCAGTTAATGTCTAATACACAACTTAAAATGAGATTACATAAGGAAAAAAAAAAAAAAACACTTACCTTTAACAATGTCTCCCACAGTCAGTAATTGCATACAACTATACTCTGAAGACTATGGTCTTTAGCCAACCTAAATGTGAAAATCCTCTCGGTAGCTTAGGAAACAGGTTTTTCTATCCTTTTGCTCTCTGCACTCACCTAATGGGCTGGCTGCCTCTGGCTGTATTCAATACCCAGTTTTAAAACAAGATAAACATCTCCCTTTAAAGTGAACCTAGTCATTTGTACAATAAAAACTACTAAAAAAATAAATTCACATTCTTAAAGAAATTCAGTTCATAACATAGTTTCAAGTATATCTAGTGTGAATTTAGCTGACAAAAATTACACATATGTACATATCTTCTATTTTTAGTAAGAAACATGTTAAAAATAAAAAAAAGTTTTCTCCTATCTGTAATTAGCAAAACCAATTAATGAACTGATTGTTAATAATTCAACAAACAAGATACAGAACACTGTATAAATAATGGGAACAACAGTCATAAAATGAAAACCCTGTCCTCTGGTAGTTTATAATCTATGTAAGGAAAATTTAATTGAAAAACTTAAAACTAGCTTAAAAGTTACTATTTTTTTCAAAAAGGAAAATGAGTATGTACATAAAACACCTTAGCTCTACATAATCTCTAATGTTACTTTCTAAAATTTTCTTATGCAGATATGATCTCCTTGCATGAAAACAGTCTATTTGATTGCAACATTTTATTCAACTCACAGCACAAATCCAGCTCACAACAAAACTATTTTCTTCTGTATTCCTTTTTAAGCATATCAAAGAACTGTAAGCTGGATAATTTCTAACTTCTGACTCAATAAACTGAATATTATGATTAAATACTGCAAATTTTGAGTTGCAGACAGTCACATGGGTTTTACTGTCTTCTTCTAACAGTTATCAGATAGTAATCATTTATCTGCTTTTAATTAAATTAAAATAACCTAATATGTATTTTTCCTTTTTCATCACTATTATTTGTTTCTGTGTTTACACTGTAGTTATACCAGCACATAACTCCTATAAAAACAGATAATGTGGTAAGCTGCTTGAACAAGGAATATTCAAGGAAAAGTAACTAAACTTTTGCTCTCTTTGTAATACAGCTAGTGACTGATATCTAAACTGGATGTAATATTTATCTCTCCAGGGAACTCATGAATGTGAACACCAGGATGGCTGACCCTTGAGGACCTATATCTGGGAAGGCTATAAAACAACTTGAAAGAAATCAAATCCTTTCTTAATCCCCACCCCAAAGGTTTTCCCTCCCTCTATCTCACCCCTGTCCTAGGACTGTTCTAATTAGATTTTTTAAAAAATTGATTTTGTATTTATAAGCACAACAGAGATCACCCTTGATAATCCCAATGAACTTCATATTGTTGCCACATAGGCATTAAATTAAATTTAACTCAGGTACTAAATTAAATTTTCACTCAGGTAATTTGAGCAGTCCCTTTATTTAAATGGAATAAGAAACTGAGGTGGTTACTGGCTATTTCCTTCCAATCATATCATTAGGATACTTTAAATATTGTTAAGCAACTGGAAAGCAGTCTTATGTAGTAGTTTTAAGTATTACCTTGATCACTTACTAGCTGCAAGACCTGAGCAAACAGCATTATTTCCTTGTGCAGTTTCTTCATTAGCAAAGCAGGGATAATATTACCAATCTTGTTTTAAATGAGTCAAAACATGTAAAACCTATCCTTTTTAACTTAGTTTTCCTTGCCAAATATATCCTCTGTGTTATCAATTTACTTTGTAAATGTATCAATTAATGTAATATTTATCATACATTATAATTTTGTCTGTTCTCTTCCTTACTAGATTGTGGATTACTGATGAAAGAAACCACATTATTCATAACATTTAGCACGTAAGTTAGCACTTAGTAATTTATGTAAGTTATGAGAAATTATCCTTAAATATAAGAATTATTCCATCAGAAAATTGACTAGTCTTGAGATAGAAAGATAGGTAACTGTTTACAATTGTGAGCATCCAGTTGAGTACATCTTATAATGAGGAAAAGCATTGACAAATATAATTTACACAAGTTGCCAAAAGTTTTATAGAACATGACCTGGGAGAGGCAGCAAAATAAAACAAAACTGCCAACATTTATTGAGCACTTGCTATGGGGCCAGACACTTAGTAATTTACATAAATTTACCTTAGTTAATTCTCAAAACATTTTTCAAGGTAGGCAATATCTCGTTTTAATGTGGGATAACTAAAGATAAAGATCACTTAAACTTACTCACGAGTTACACTCTACCATAGTCAGAGAGTCTAACTTCAAAGTCCAAACTATTTCCATTATGTAATTTTAACCTCTCAAAAATCATAGTTACCATTTATTGATTCTTGCCAAAGTGCCAAGCACCATTGTCAGAACCTATGCATTTGCTATTCCAAATTAGTCTTTGTAACAATACAGTAAGATGATTTCCACAGATTAAAAAACAGGCTCTGAAATAGGCTATAAAAAAAAACTGATGAAAAATTTGCAGTTAATATGTAGTACAGCACTAAATCTGTTTCAATTCAAAGCCTCATTCTTTTTATGATATTATATTCTTTGAATCTTTTGCAGGGATGTAATCCGTTTCTGGTTGATTTCAGAATATTTATTTTGATTAGAGTTTAAAGACTTGCAAACTATTACTTAATACTACATATTCTCAAAATATTTTTTGAATGCAAATTTTCTAGTATTCTTCAGTAAAGGTCAGTTCTTACTTTTTATTACATATTACTTTAAAAACAGAGCATGGGATACTACAAAACCACTTGATTTTTTACCTGTTATTGTTTTAGCTTTAGGGTAGTAAAGTACATAGGGCAAGTTACATTACTGTCCTGGTCCCATGTGGGTTCCATTCCCTTACCATTTACTTGATCATACCCTAGAGGTCATTAATCCCCACTGCCCTAAGTCACCTGGTTCATAAAACAGGATATAATTCTTAGATCTTGGGAGTTTGAAGTCAGAAGTCCAGCTTAAAACATACACAGAACTTCAACACAATCTTTAAGCCTAAAACACATACATGGACAAATAGTGTCAATTTGTACTTGGAAATTGGATAAGGAGACCTTAATGTGACCGAATAATTATAGGTTCACCTAGTAAAACTTTTTAAAAACTATGACTAAAACAGTTCAGAAAAAACAAAAATATATTTCACATTATAACACACGACACAAAATTCTAATATTCTAGAATGTGGAGATAAACCTCTTAAAAATGAAAGCAGGTATAATCTACAAAACAACTCTTCTTTCCTTAGTCTACATCCTTACCCTTCTCTCCTTTCCCTAGTTTCCCTGTCTGTCTTACTTCTTGGTCCCTGACTTGTCAGAAACTTCTACTTCAATGTTCTTCTAGATGTGGCCTTCATATATTTAAAAATTATCCCAACACATTCACTATTCTTAATCATTACTAAAAGTAAAAACCCAAGAGCATTTGTATTAATAAATAGTGATTTGGAAAGTGCTGAAGTCACAAAATGACTTCTTTTGTTTATTAAATGTGGAAGTCTTGAGCTATCATTTATATCCTATAGCAATTTCTGGAATATTCTAGCTATACATAAGCAATATGATTTTAAGAAAATGCTAACTTTTCTTACCTACCAATAATTTTTTCATCACGCTGACAATTTTTAAACCCTATAAATAAATCTTGAATACTTATTTGTTTTGTTCCCATTTATTTTAGAATAGTGAATCAGTTGTCAATTTCTGCTCATTGTTGCAAAATCTCAGGTTATTTTCTTCTGTCCATGTGATAAATAAGCCACATAATCACTTCTTAATTGGACTTAGAATTTCCTCTTCCTAAAGTTTCTACCTTTTCATCTAAACTCTACCAGTTCTTTTCATAGCTTTTTAAAAACGTTGTTCTAATTACCTCACAAATTCCTCTCTCCTAATCTTGACAATTTCTAGCTGTGTGACTCTGGATAAATAAATCTCACTGTAACTCAGTTTAATATCTCCAAAATGGGGAATGTTGTCATAGAATTTATGTAGTTTTTATGAAGACTAAATTAGACAATAAGTATAAGTTTAGATTAGCACCTGGAACATAGTAGGCATTACATGAGCATTTGCATTGCAGGTAATAAGTAGAGGCAATAATATAAAAGAAAACCACAATGAGGTACCACCTTACATCAGTAAGAATGGCACATTATTAAAAAAACTAGTAACAACAAATGTTGGCAAGGATGTGGAGAAAAAGGAACTCTACTACATTGCTGGTGGGAATGCAAACTGGTTCAACCACTGTGGAAAGCTGGATGGAGGTTCCTCAGTCTACTAAAAATGGAGCTACTATATGACCCAGCAATACCCCTTCCAGTGATTTAGCCAAAGGACACAAAAATACTGATTCAAAAAAATACCTGCATCCCTATGTTCATTGCAGAACTATTTATAATTGGTAAGACTTGGAAAAAAACCCAAATGCCCAAATATAGATGATTGGATCAAGAAGATGTGGTACATATACACAATGGAATAGTATTCAGCAATCAAAAAAGACAAATTTAGAGTCATTAGTAGAAACATGGATGGAGCTAGAAAGGATTATGCTTAGTGAAAAAAGTTAGAAGGCAAAAGAAAAATATCAGATGGTTTCACGTATAGGAGGAATATAAGGGAGCGAAATAAGGGATTAAGGCAAAGAACAGTAACAATAACAAGAACAAAAATCAAATCACAACACAACAAAAACATAGAGACAAAGACAAATCAGAGACACTTTGGGGAGGAGAGGAGGGAGAGTGAACTGAGGTGATGGTGCACTGGTGAATTGGTGGTGGGAATTCCATGGGGACTACAAATTATGTCAAATATACATGAATAAGGAGAAGAAGAAAAAATTATAGAAAAGAATATGATGGGGACTGATCCTTTCACTCACTTATATCTTGTCATATAAGTGGCATGATACATAGTTCTATAAAGCTATTAACACAGAACTGAATATCTTTATTGCGTTCATGGACCTGAATGTTTTCAAATAATATAGATTTCATTCTGTATAAAGCAGCTCATTGCTTTTCACGCATGACTTCTAATTTCAAGCTTACTTCCTTTTACTAGGTTCATGATTTAATTATTTAAAGCAGCAGAACATGTCTAGAATAGAGCATCCCAAGATGACATATTCCCATCATTTAAACAGCTTTTAAAACCTAAACTTTTCAACTTTTTCCTCAAATTTTTCTCTATTGCTAAAATTTTCAGTGATGCCTAGCTAAATTATACCTCCATGTTTCTCCTTGCATTATTCACAATTTTTTATATAACCAGTCTCAATTAGTCTTCAAATTCCTTCATCTGCTATGAAACTTTCCCAGACCACAATAACACACTGATTTAGCCTCTAACTTGAGTTGTTATGCAGTCTTTACATTCTTAACAATTATTAAATGACATTATTCACCATTTTTGAACATTAATTTCTTCAACTAAAAGAGAATAATATAATTAGTCTTATTTATTTTAATCCATGTAGAGGCGCTACCACAAAATGACAGTGGAAAATGATGACGACGTGATGAAGGAAAAACTCTCCAAACTAACTTGGTCAAAAATGATTAACTTAAAACATGGTAATGTTGGGCCTCCCTGGTGGCGCAGTGGGTTAAGCAACGCACTATGAAGCAAACCACAGCCACTGCAGCATGAGTTCGATCCCTGCTGCTGGCCAGGGAGGGGACCCACATGGTGCGGCAGACCTCTCCTGCCTCGCCTGCTGCTCCCCTCAGCAGAGTACTTCAGTTGATCTGCCTGTTCTGCTCCCCGCTCTCTGTGGTGAATCCTCTCACCCCCCACCACACCTCTGGCCTGTACCCCAGTGCTTGTATGCATAAATAAATACATCTTAAAAACAAAAACAAAAACAAAAATGGTAATGTCACCACAACCATTAATGTACCTTTAATCATTTTTGTCTTTTTTCCAGGTTTTATAAGAAATCTTATTTTAAAAATTTCTATCATATTAGCCAACTCCAGATCTGCTCTACACAATCTATAATTCTACTGACAATAACCAAAATGTCCAATGATGAGAAAATGAACTCAAAATACACAAAACAGAATGCTATGCAGTCACCTAAAATTATGCTGCGGAAACTTATTTAATGCACAAATATGTCCACAGCACACTATTTATGTGGGGAGAAAATGAATTGTAAAATAGTATGCATAGAATAATCCTATTCATAAAAATAAATGTATTGAAGAAATATGAAAAATATATACTGGTGTTAATCTCACTTACATATTGGTGGCCATATTACATGTTCATTTATTTTCTAAATAAATTTCTACATGGGTCAGTCACTGTGCTAAGTGCTATGGATGCAAAATGAAAAATAACTTTTGATACTCAAGAATATCACAGAATAGAGAGAAGATGATCAAAATGATCTAGAAATACATGCAACTATTTATAAACTAATTTTGTAATTATTATGAAGGAGATGTATCTGGTATTGTAAACATGAGGAACAGGGGAAATTCTAATACTTTCCTATTCTGTGTTGTTTCTACTCTATTCTAAATAAAATTAAATTTAAACTTTAAAAAGCAGAAAAAACCTCCAATACTGAAAATAGACAAAAATAATTAAAAGCTGCAAAATTTCCCATAGTACACTAAAACTAAAATCACTTCCAAAATTTTCTTTGTGCCTTCTACTGAAAATCATCTCAGGTCACAATAAAAAAGGCTGAGTTGGCAAGCTCACCAAAAATTAGAACTTAACAGGTTTCAACATAAATTGGACCAGATTAGTCATGTTCACATAAAACAAACCAGATAACCACATAAAATACAGAATCTAAGGGAACGTTCATAAGTCATGGATGACACAGCTTATACTATATTATACTCAACATAATACTACTGTCTAGAAAAAAAAACAAACTCTGTCTCAAATAAGCTTGAAGACTACTAGGTCAAACAAAGCAAAACACTTTTCTTCAAAAATTTTCAGAATCCTAATACATAGGGCAGAATCACTTATTCACAATCCTGAAGTCCAAAAGTTCTAAAAACTAAAGTTGTAAAAATAATTTATATTAGAGCAAAACCTGACCATAACTATTATATGCTCTTCGTAGTCTTTCATCTCATTAAATCTGAGTAATTCATGTATTTTTCTGTAAGAATTATGTACTTGATTATAGAGGCTGCCCAAATTTCACTGGGGATGATATTTAATAAACATTACATTCACCAAATCCCTTTCCATAATAAAGTCTGAAACATATGTGGTACAAGAGTTCCACAAAATACTCTGTGGGCATTTACTAAAGTACAATGTGACTATTTAATAGGAACATTTCCCACACTTGTGATCATAGAGCTCACTTTTTAAAAGAAAAATGCATGGCCAAGAGGCACATGAGAAAATGTACAACATCTTTCATAATCAGTGAAATGCAAATTCAAACGACAATGAGGTGTCACCTTACACCAGTAAGAATGGCACGTATCAAAAAAAAAAAAAAAAAAAAAAACAAGAACAACAAATGTTGGCAAAGATGTGGAGAAGAAGGAACCCTACTCCACTGCTGGTGGGAATGCAAGTTAATCCAACCAATGTGGAAGGCTGTATGGAGGTTCCTCAGTCTACTAAAAATAGAACTACCATATGAACCAGCAATCCCACTCCTAGGGATTTACCCAAAGGACACAAAAATACTGATCCAAAAGAGTACCTGTACCCCCATGTTTATTGCAGCACTATGTACAATTGGTAAAACCTGTAAACAACCTAAATGCCCAAAGGTAGATGACTGGGTCAAGAAGATGTTGTACAGACACAATGGAATACTATTCAGCAATCAAAAATGACAAACTAGAGACATTTATAGAAGCAAGGATGGAGCTAGAGGTAATTATACTCAGTGAAACAAGTCAGAAGGCAAGAGAAAAATATTGGATGGTTTCACTTTTAGGAGGAATGTAAAGGAACAACAACTACAACAAGAAGAAAAAAGAAAAAAAATAAGAAAAAGCTCAAGGAAATGAGCAACTACAACCAAAAACAAACAAACAAACAAACAACAACACAAAAGGTCAAAGATAAACCAAAAGGATCATGGGAGGGGGAGAGGGGGAGGAAGGGTGGCAGAGACGGAGATGAGGGCAGAAAGAGCACAAGGGACTGAGGTGATGGTGCACGGGTAAAATGGTGGTGGGAACTCCCTGAGGACTGCAAATGATGTCAAATATAATTAAATAAAACTAATAAAAAGAAAAATGCATTATTTTTAAAATAAGTGTTTAGAGTTAGGGTATCGCCAAAACTGACTACCAAACACCTAATGTCTTATATTTAATAAAGAAGCTGAGACAAATCCTCAGAAAGACAAATGTACTGAAAGTAATATAGACCAAATGTTTTTTTTATAATATTTTATGTAACATTTTATGACAATAAGGAGCTTAGTAAACGATGAAAAAATAAAATTGGGTTTTGCTTACCCAGTATTAACAAGGAAGAGATAAACTGTATGTGCCAGAACTATGCATTTTTGTCACTGACACCCTAAAATTTGCTCTGAAGATAAAATAAGTTATATAGGGAAGTATGTTGTTACTTTCTTCTATTTCATGCCTGTCTTTTCTCTCCAACTGAACAGACTAAGAGAGGACTCAAACTATGTGTTGAATCTGCTTCTGAAGTTTTTCATTAACTTTTCTAGAACTGATATAAAACTCCTATAAATTTTCTTTCATCTACAAACATTCTGAATTTCCATTTGAATAATGGAGCAAAACGACTTTTGCTTACAATATAAATTCTTTTTAATCCAGTGCTTAGTAGCTAATATTGTCATTGTGCTATTGGTACAGTCTATATAAGACCTACGTCAATATCCATTTTATTTTATAAACTACCATAAATCATAATTACTTTTGAATACAAGAAAAATAAGATATAATTAAACACTAAAAGGTTTTGATGTTAATGGTATTAATAAAACAATACATGATACTTCAGAATTAGATAAACATCACATTATTATTTAATATTTTATTGCTCAATTTATATGACTTAAGGGATTATGTATAAAATCGAAGACATTTTTCTGAAAGTTACTTACAAAAGTCAAACTTTTTATCGTTGGAGTCAATGTGGGCTATTTTGCAGTCTAGTAAATCTGATCTTGATAGTGAATTTTTGCCACATCATTATCAATGCTGCATTACATAAATTATCACCTGTTTTTATTTTCTCTATCCTCTTAGTAATTGATACATAAACTGATTCAAAGGCAGCCAACATAAATACAAAAGCACCGGAGTAATTAATAAACAGACCTTTTTTTCAAAGAAAGACGGTATTGATAGATTTTCTGTTGTTACTTAAATAGGCTTGTGACAGATATAGTAATTATGGGAAAAAAGCTGAGACCCAAAAAGATAATCTACTTGCCATGGTTTAAGAAGCTAGCTGAATATTAGTCCTGGAACTGATTATCTCCTCCAATTAGTGCTTTTGCCACTGCACAATACTGCATGGAAAATATCACTTTTCACAAATGATGAGAAGTATCATTTATGGAGAATTGGTTCAGAGAAATGTAAAATTATAATATCCAAAGATTTTTAATAGTTAATTAAATTTAAATGTAGCAACATTTTTTGCTAGCATTTAAAGTCTCTTTTGCTCTGGATTTTAATCCATGGAATAATGTAAAATTGGATCCTTAAAAACATACACACGTACACAAATGAACACATACATGAACTTTTCATTGTTAATCAGAGATTCCATGATGCCTAATTGAAAGAACCTGAAGTATGGTTACATGTAATTCTCAACCATTTCTGTTAGCTTACCAGATTTGTGCTTCTTGTGTTTTGCTTTCTTTTTGATGATCAATAACTTATTCTGGATCTCAGGTTTGTAAGACTTGAATGCAAGAGAATGAAGACCTTCACGCTTTCGCTGTAAGTTTTCATTCAAAACATCTTTCAGTTTCTTTTTTTTCTTTTTCTTCTTTTTTGCCCTCATTTTAGTTAGCTTTAGTTTCTTGTGGCTCTGCAGCGACTGCTCTAATAGAAAATCCCTTACAACTCTGTGGCAGTTAATTTCTGGATGATCACTGTGACTTCCATTTACATGTATTTGGCAAGATTTTAGAGCATTTTCTTTTAATGGACTGGGTTCAGACTTTACTCTGGAAGCTTCACCATATTTTTCCTGATTTTCTATAAACCTTATTTCACCTGGACTGAGAGGCCCTCCAAAGCTGGCAACTTCCCCTGGACTCCCTGGTTTCTCTAAATTTTCTTTACAAGAATCAATTTTTTTAATTTCACAGGGTCTGCGAATTCTTATTTCACAGTTGGACTTCACTTCCATTTCAACAGAAATGTCATGATTATCCAAGTTCATTTTAGCAGGGCAACAAGTTGGATCAAAATTAACTTCCTGCTCTTTCTTAAAGGCAGAGAGCAAGCCTTCTCTACTACACCTATGTTCTCCATTACTTGTACTAACATAGTCACATTTCAATTTCTCCAGTTTAATCCGAGGTACTCTTTGTATTTTAATGGGTGGAATTGGAAATTCTGGGGCCTGAAAAGGTTTTTGTTTATAAATCCGTACATCAGCACCACAGAACTGTGGAAAATGTACATAAGCATTCTCCAAATAATCATAACCAAGGATAACTTCCCTGCATTCATGAATAGGCTGTCCAAGTACAGCATCTTGAACTTCTTTTTGTGTTTCATACACAAAGTCACAAAGACCCTTAAGTAACCACACTTTTTGGTAGAAAGGTAGTTCATGAAAAGGTTTTTCTTCCAATGGGTTAACTTCTCCAAGAACTTTAAAAAACTGAGGACACAACCCAAGTTTTTCAGCACAATTATCAGGATTTTCAGTCTGCCCTACAGCAGTGTACCACTGCTGTACTTTCTGTCTCAGTGCTGCTTCCCAGGTCCTATAAGGCAAAGTAGGTCTTCGATGTAAGGTAGGTCTGCGATGGGGAGGACTTAATAGAGAAGTCATTATTTTAGATAGAAAAGCATTACACTGAGGCATCAGAAGACAACGTTCCAACTCATAAAAGACTATTTCTGGCAAATTTAGAATTTGTTGGGCTAAACAAAGGAAATGCCCAATAGCTGGAATTTCCCACATGGTCTCCATACAAGTTGGAGCTGCTTGAGCTAGAAGTTTTCTTTCCCATTCTTCGATTTCCTTTTGACTAGCTTCTTCTGCTTCTTTTCTTTCCTGCTCCCGAAGCCTAAAGAAAATTTAACAAATTATACTATTGTTACTTAAAGTAGAGAATAACAGGAAATAATAAATTTTAAGTAATTATGTCATATTAATCAGCAGTCAAGAAAGCAATGTATTGTTCTAGTTTTCGGTATCATTACAAAGTGTCCCACTACATGTACCAATATTTTTCTTTTAGAAGAAAACAGGCAAACAACCTGACCCTGAGTTTTATTGATGGAGTTTATCACTGACATTATTGTCACTCAAAACAAAAATTTTCAACAATAATATGTATCAAGTGCAAAATTATGGAAAAAAAAATAAAGCATGTTTACTACACAATAGCATAATACAGAGCTTTCTGGAAGGAATTTCACAGCTGTAAAGACATTTATATCCTTTGACTCTCATGTATTCTTTCACAGAAAGTTATACTAAGAAAACAATTCAATAGAAGCAAAAATGTGTTTGTTATTATTAGCTGGATTTTAACACATAAGAAATATAAAGCATTAAACAAATGGAAGATAAGAGTGGCTATATCATATAACTAAAAATTACGAATATTAGATAAATACCAGATGGTTTCATGTATATGTGCAATCTACAGAAACCAAACCAAGGATCAGATAAAGACAAACTGTAAAACTAGACCTTAAAAGCAGACCATAGATCTGAGACACTTAAGACGGGAGTGAAAGGGAGAGGTGGGGAAATAGAGGTGGGGCGGGGAAAATCGTGGTAGAGAATGAAGAAGTATGAGCACTTTAGTGGTGGGAAAACTACAGTGATCAAACCTGAGGGGGAAAATCCTATACTGTGAAAAAATAAATTAGAATGTTTAGAAATTTATTTAACAATTACAAATTATGAATATCATGTTTAAACACAAAAATACTAGAACACAACATGATCTTGTAAACGCAACACAAAATAGCAATAATAAAAACATGCACACACTGAACAAGAGGAAAGTATTGAAAAAGTAAATGGTTCTGATATTCATGGGATTATGGGTGCAGTGCTTTTTTTCACCCCTTAAAAATTTCTGACTATTGTGCTATAAAATTTTAATTAAAAAAACTAAACCAGGGGCCTCCTGGTGGCGCAGTGGGTTGAGCAACAAACTATGAAGCAAATTGCAGCCACTGCAGCATGAGTTAGATCCCTGCCGCCAGCTGGGAAGGTGACCCACATGGTGCAGCAGACCTCTCCTGCCTTGCCCGCTGCTCCCCTCAGCAGTATGTTTCAGTCAGCCTGCCTGTTCTGCTCCCTGCGCTGTCTCTGGTGAATGCTCTTACCTGCCACACCTCTGGCCTGTACCCCAGTGCTTATATGCATAAATAATCTTTTTAAAAAAAAAAAAAAAACTAAACTAGGTAAAAAGACATAAGTATTTGTGAACTTGGATTATGAAATGTTTTCTTTGAATGACACTAAAAACACAAGTTACAAAAGGAAAAATAAAGTGGACATTATCTAAAAAACTTTTGCGTCTTTACATCATTACAGTGATCATAGCCCAGAGAGAATAGGAGAAATTTTTTGCAAATCATGTAAGAAAGTTGTATCTAGAAATACAAGGAACATTTACAACTTACTTATAAAAAAACAAACTAATAAAAAACCTTGAAAAAAATGAAGAGGGATCTGAATAGACATTCTCCAAAGAAGACATACAAATGAATACTCAACAAGTAGGAAGATAATGAACATGGCTAGCTAGCAATATAAATCAAAACCACTATAAAAATACCAATTCAGATGCACTGAAATGACTATAAGAAAGATAACAAGTGATCCAGCAATTCTACTTTTTAGAGAAATAAAAACATGTCTACATAAAAACCTGTATCATGAATGCTCACAGCAGCATTATTCCTAACAGAGTATGAACAAAGAGTAGAAACACCCCAAATATCCATCAGATACTGAATGAATAAAGTGTGGCATATTCGTACAATTGGATTTTATTTTGTCAACAAAAAGATTTAAATGGTGATACATGCTACAACATGGATGAACCTGGAAAACTAAGTGAACCAAGCTATCCACAGAAGACCATATGATAGAATTTATATGAAATGTTCTAAAATCTATATATAGAGAAGGTTGATTAGTAGTTTCCTAGGCATGTGGAAATTAGAGATATGGCATAATGTTAATAGGATACAGATTTCTTTGGGGCGGGGGTGATGTGAATATTCTAAAATTGACTGAACACATTTAAGAGCTTCTATATAGCAAAAGAAACATTACCCAAGACAAAGAGACATCTCACTGACTGGAAAAAAATTTTTGTACTCCATACAACTGACAAAGGACTGATCACAAAGATCTATAAAGAACTCACATGACTCAACAAAAAACAAAGAAAACAACCCAGTCAAAAATGGGCAGAAGAATTTAAAAGACACTCCCACAAAGAGAAAATACAAATGGCCAACAGGCATATGAAAAAATATTCAATATCCCTTATAATCAGAGAAATGCAAATTAAAACCACAGTGAGATGCCACCTCACACCAGTGAAAAGGCACATATTCAAAAAACTAACAACAAAAAATGTTGGAAAGGATGTGGTGAGAAAGAACTCTCCTACACTGCTGGTGGGAATGCAAACTGGTACAACCTCTATGGAAAGCTGTATGGAGGCTCCTCAGTCTGTTAAAAATGGAGCAACCATGTGACCCAGCAATCCACTCCCAAAGGACACAAAAATTTACCCAAAGGACACAAAAACATTAATTTAAAAGAATACATGCATGCCTATATTCATTGCAGCATTATTTACAATAGGTAAGACTTGCAATCAACCCAAATGTCTAAAAATAGACAAATGGATAAAAAAATGTAGTGTACACAATGGAATATTATTCAGCAATCAAAAAGATAAACGAGAGACATTTGTAGAAACATAGATGGAGCTTGCTCAGTGAAATAAGGAAAAAGAAAAATACTGGATGGTCTCATTCATAGAAGGATTATAGTAGATCAAGGAAAAACTAAAATAATTACATCAACAACAACAATGCAAACATGACAATAAGACAAAATGAAAATAAACAGATAGCTACAAAACTGAGACATTCTTCAGGGAAGAGAGCAGGATTGGGATCAAGGCAGGGATGGGAAGAACACAAGGGACTATGGCGACGGTGCATGAGTGACTTGGTGGTGGAAATTCTATGGGGAATAAACCCAGAAAAGAAAATAAACATTGTAGGAAGAAACAAATAAAAGGGGGGATAAAACCCAAAAACAATAAGTAACAAGAAATGGTCTAGGAAGATTTGAAAAAGAAACAAAAAGGAACTTCTAGAAATAAAAAAATATAAGCACAAAAACAGAGCATTCAAAGGATGTTAGAGCTGATTTTACACATGACAAGAACAGTAGAGCTGAAGAAATTTCAAAGAATTCAATACAAAGAGACAATAGTATGGAATATAAGAAAGAGATATAAAGTCTAACAAAGATAAAAATGTAACATACTATCAACTAGAACGCCAAAGAAGAATACAGAAGAGAGTGAGGATTGTGATGATGGTAAAATTTGAAGAGATATAGGCTGAAAGTTTTCCAAAACTGCTGACTGTAAATTCTCAATTCAGGATGTCCAAGAAAATAAAGAGAGTCATACTTGGGCACATCATAATAAAACACCAAAGATAAAAAGAAAATCTTACAAGTAGTCAAGAAGAAGGGAAGACTACATATACAGAAATGACAAAAGTTTAGTAATCTCTCAAGAGCAACAGAATAAACTGAAACAATGGCTATCATTCAGATGAAAATATCACTTTCAATTAGACAAAAATCATAAATGATTCTAACTAAAGTGAACATTTCTCAAGTATCTTCTGTTTCCAATCAAGATGAATTATCAATGAATCAGATTTACTTTCCCACCTGAGCCAACCAAAAGAAGCCCTGACATAAACTATGGTTTTCAAGAACCTAAACATCAAGCAACGAAGGTGAGTGATCTCTGAAAAATGGAAGGGACAAGGTGAGCCCAACCAGGTTATGATGCATGAAGGGAAAATCCAGACAGCGCCCAGTAGACTCCCTACTTGCAAAGGGGTCAAGAATCCAAAAAGATATCAAGGCAGTTAAGAAACTGCAGGACACAGTAATAAAGAGGAGAGAGCTGTATAAAGTGAGAACATGAAACATATACACAAGGGTCTTTCTCAAATATAATCAGACTACTGATTAATGCATACATGTAAGGAGACAACCCAAGACCAGGGGAGAAAACATAGCGTTTGTTGGCCACCAGTCATACCAGAAAAACTTGTAATTCATGGGACAATGGATAGAATACTCATAAGGTCATGCCTTGGTAACAGAAAATAAATATGCCTAGACTGAACATTGCTCTGGAACCAAGTAATGAATCATAAAAGAACCAAAATAATAAAATAATTTCCAAGTAATTTAAAAGCATTCAAAAAAAAAAACTCAAGAAGATTTACAGGAATAAAAAAGTAGTATCTGGTCCACCAAAATAATACTATGTTTGTCATCCGAATCCAAACTAACAGGTAAAGCACAAGACCCATAAAGAAGAAAAAATTAATCAAAATTGACCCAGAAATGAAATGAATGTTAGAACTAGCAAAGTCATTAAAACAGTTGTTGAAATGGTAAAACATATGATCAAAAATTTAAGTAGACACATAGATGACCCAAACTGAATTTTTAGAGATGAAAACTGAGATATGGGGAAAAAATACTTCTATAGTATGTACTTCAGGAAAAAAAAATATGTTCACAGGAAAAAAATTCTAAGATGCAAAAAGTATTGGAGGAAAAAAAATCAAGTTACTCATGTGGTTAATAAACACTAAATTACAAAATGCAACAATAATAATGGAAGAAATGAAAAAGCTAAATTATTAACTAACAATATTATATAAGCTAGATAAAGCAGAAAAGATCAAAATTAAAAAACAGATATACAGCATGTAACTTCCTGCTCAGTGTAATAGTCCAAGAGAATTAAATCTTTATCTTCCATGGATGGATGTCAACAGATAAAAATGAGGAGATAAACTAGCAGACAACCAAAAGCTAAAGGTGGATGTTTTTGATTGGACTTGAAGTTGGGTTGAACAGTCTTTCATCAGAAGTGATTTTTTTAAAACTATATAACCTGTGAAATTAAAAAAAAATTCTTAAATCAAGTTAAAAAATCTGTTTAATCAACTTTTCAAAGCTAAAGAATATTAGCCAGATGGGACTAAAGAGATGTATATGTTTAATTTATATTGTGTATCTTACCATGAAACTGAGTTTCTCTATACTTTATATATTGAGGATAGTCATTTCTTTTCCAATATGCTGCTGTTAGAGAAAAGTTATTTCTCATGAAATTTAACTCAGAGTTTGCTATAAAAAACTGCATCTGTTAGAATATCAGCCATCATAAAGTGGGTTTAAGATGCTTTGCAATAAAACTGATTAGGGTAAACCTGTAACAATCAATTCTGCTAGATTTTTGCTGATGTAAAACTAACAACAGTAACAACTGGGGAAGAAAATGAAAAGGGAAGTTGGAGCAGAAAGACCAAAACACTTTTAATGAGTTTCTGTTGCCTAAAGTATTGCTATAGTCACCTTTGCTCAATGTGGGGTTAATGATAGGGCAATTTCAGACACTATTCAACTTAATAGATGAAAACATTAAGAACATTCAAGGGTGAGACAACAACTCCTCAGGCTATTTTATAGTGAGTTAGTTTAAGAACCAACATACATAGTTTGCCATTTGTTGGTGAAAGTTAGCAGCAATTGGCTTACTCTTGGAAGAAATATGGTAATAGTGTTGATTAATATATATTTTGTTGGCTCAGGTGCCTTGAAAAGCCATGACATTTCTGGGGTGTTGCCTGAAGTTACTCAAAGACTGTGATCACACTTTTGTTCCTTTCAGGAAATAACAATGGAAATCTAGTCTCAGAGTATGAGTACTGAAGAGGTGTGAAGAGGAGCAACAAAGTTCAGTCTGTTGCTGCCTAGCATAAGGCAGAAATAATCCTTTAGGTGTCTCACACTTTAGTAGTGTAGTGTCTAAGAAATGGAACTTGCCAAAAAAGTCTACATTAAAGTCTACAATCTGTCAATTTTTAAAAAAAAATTTTTTTCTTACAATGTTTGCTTTCTTTTCTAGGTGTAGTCCCCACAGAATTTTCACCACCAATTCACCCATGCACTATCACCGTAGAAGCTGACAAACACTTAAAAATTTAAAAATGCTCTATTATGAAATAATGAAGCAAACCTCATTTGGGTAATAGTGACAATTTTTGAAAATCAGCTTTCAAAGTTATTCTCAATTTAAGCATTTGCTCAAAAGTACAGTACTAAAAATAAGACATGTAGTGCATGTTTCTAAAAGTCCAAAAGGTTTTCTCAAAAGACAAAAGATTGCCTGAGGATAGTTACAAAAATCACTTTGCTAATTAAAAAAAAAAAAAGGTGACCACCACCAAATATTTGAACAAAAGTGGTCCAATTTTTTTTTTTCAATTTTTTTTTTTCAATTTTTTTTTTTTCTCAGCAAGTTCCACCTTTTTTATGTTCCTCTTTAGTGACTTGAAAAGTGTTGACCTGATTCTGCATGAAGTATGAACCAAAGCTGTACCTGAGGTTATTTTGGTCACAGCGTTACGAAGAAAATTATGTTTCACAGTATCTTAACTTTATGAACTTTTATAGATTGTTTGCCATGTTTATCATGTATCAGGATATAAAGAGGTGAAAGCACAGTCTATCTGCCCCCCATAAATGTGTAGACTCAACCAAGATAATCCATTAACTGAGGAAACAATACACCATTTAAAAATTGTTGGCAAGAAAAAAGGAAAACAAGACATTTTTTATATCTTCAAAAATAAACAATATATATTATTGCATTTTTAAGTGTTCGATCAAGTTTTTTAGTTGCCAAGAAAATAATCTCTTCTAGATAGTTAAAGTAGAAAAAGAATGTACTTAAACATTAATAGGGAGCTTATGAAACTCCACTAAGGATTTGAGTGTCAAGCTTAGAAGATGTAAAGCTATGAATCCCAAACACACTTTAGGACTTTTTCTAGAGAAAACTAGACTGCTACCACTAATTGGGACCCCTAATTTGAGGAACCTAAAACAACCAGAAGCTGCCACTGTCACCTTTGCCAAAAGATAAACTCCCAAACTGGAACCTCATGTACTCTTGTGTGACTGGTAACATGCCTCTGTCTTACCTGTGAATGACTGAGAATATAAACTTTCTAACACTACTTTGGGAAGTCAGGACTTTTAATGTGGGGAATTACTACAGTGTAGGGAAGCTGTTCAAAAATGCTCAGTAACCACAAATAATAATAAGAGTACTACATTAAGTCAGTTATTTTGTTATAAAGAATTTGAAAATAAATAATTTTCAGTTTATATATTCACAAAAATGTACAAAACAATTTTAATTCCTTCCAGTGACTTTGAAGCCAATAAAATACCAAAAAGCTTATATAAACATATGAAATAAAAATGAAAGACACAATGTTTCTAATAATCCAAGCTACAATGAAGATGTAATACTTTAGTACAGCTAAAGTAGCCCTAATAATGTCACATTACAGGTTAAAAAAAACTTCTTGGAGAACTTTCAATTTAACTAATATATATATATATATAATGTATTATATACTTTCCTGCTTAATAAGCTAGTTATACAAAATATACTTCCTTAATTCCTTAATGGACCAAGGTCATCATTATAAGCCAAACACAGTGGTCACAAATAGCTTAAACTAAAGCTATTAACTTAAAACGATTTCAGCAACTGTAATTAACGAGTTCATTTGCTCAAATTTCACAGAAGTGTTGCTGTCTCCTCAATCAACAGGGCCTCTGTTGATGTACTAATACTTATGCTGTTCTATCAGTTTTTACCTAAAGATGGCCAGACTACCAACCTTATTCAATATGTATTACTCTTTGTTTGACATAGACCACCACCTGTCATCCTCTTTGTCTTGGTTTTCAATGCTGGCCAAATAAATAATAATAGAAGAATGCTAGGACTTTGGATTTTTGCAATCTGATATATGAAACCACTATTTTTATGGCATATATTTTTCTAAAAAGGAAAAACAACTACTGCGTCAGTATTAAAATACACAGTGAATACTGTATTTGTGATCACAAATCAGATACCTAACTATTGAACTTTAAATGTTTTTAAAAATAATTACTTAAAGGACTGCAGATGAGCAGGTGACTAAAAATTATCATATGTTCATCAGATAACTCAAGTATTACGGTATTAAAATACTAAAATTGTTCAGCTTGCTGCCAACTTGAATTTCTAGGCAGTTCTTGTATTTTAAGACTGTGTCTATGCAGGTGCCTTTTTCCTTTTCCTCAATAAACTTGCCCCCCCCCCAAAAAAAACAGATAGCATTTCTGAAATAAAGGCTTTTTAAAAACGAAATTAATAAGATGGAAACGTAACCTTCTCATTTCTTATACCAAAAGTTTTATTTTTGTGGGAAAAAAATTGTAGCCCTAGGGCTAGAGCATGACTACAGTATCATATTATCTTTGCAGCCTTCCCTGCCTTACAATATGATTTTTCCTTATGATGAGTGCAAAGTTTTCAGGACTTACTGTTATAGTAGCTGTATTTTCAGTTAGTCTTTAACTCTTGACAGGGTATTAGATTGATGAAATTATTAAGAATGACAGAATTTTAGATAGCATGATAGATGGTAACTGTATAGAGGGAGGGAAGCTTTGTTTAGCATTCCTATTTTTAATATTATTTGTTGCTACCTAAAAGTCACATTTTCCTTCTGAGGGAAAAGAAAATCTTGGGATAGGCTCATAAGACATTAAGCAAACTCTGCTTGTCTCACTAGCTATGCGATACTTGACAAATTTTAATACTATAAGTTCACTCTAGTTTAATGCAAAGAATAGACAGACTGGGACAAGGCAAGCATGAGTACTGTTAAATCAATTAAGATCATATTAGATTAAATGAGAGGTGAAGGAACTGAACAGAGGCAGAGAAGATAGAGGGAAAAGAACAGATTAAAGAAAGACTTAGGGAATAAAATTTCAGGTTTTGGGGATGGATATGAATTGTGGGTGAAGAAAAAGAAGGCATTTAAGGTCCTCCTTGGTGGCACAGAGCTTAAATCTCAGCGCTATCAGGCTATCACTAGCCACTGTGGCATGAGTTCGATCCCTGCCTAGGGAAATAACCCACATGGTTATTTCTTCCCCACTACTCCCCTCAGCAGTGTATGTTTTTTTTTTTAATTATTTATTTATGCATACAAGAGCTGGGGTACAGGCCAGAGTCACGGGAGGTGAGAGGATTCACCAGAGGCAGAGTGGGGAGCCAAACAGGCAGATCGACTGAAATACACTGCTGATGGGAGCAGTGAGGCAGGAGAGGTCTGCCCCTCCCTGGCTAGGGATCAAACTCATGCTGCTGTGCCGTGGATGCTTCACAGCATGGCGCTCAACCCGCTGTGCCATCAGGGAGGCCTCCCCTCAGCAGTGTATTTCAGTGGATCTACCTATTCTGTTCCCAACTCTGTCTCTGGTAAATCCTCTCATTGCCCACACCTCTGGCCTACACTCCAGTTCTTGTATGAATAACAATAAATCTTATAAAAAAAAAGAGAGAGAGAGAAAAATAAGGCATTAAGGATGAATCCACAACCATATGATTAAAAGCACAGGTGTTCTCTCTTACACTTCTTTGTTTCTCCAGAGAAATAGCCTTTGTCTTCAGAGAAACAAAATGCTATAAATAATCAAAATATTTACCCCATCAGATAAATGGATTAACTGTAATGGTCATATAACAGCATTCATGAAATAATTCAACACAGATAAATCTCACAAACACACTGAGTGAAAACAGAAAGATGCCATTTATATATTAAAGAACATGCAAAAACAATGCTATATTATCTATGAATATATACCAAAATAAAAAAAATTACGTGGAAATGACCCCTTTTCAGGGTTATGATAGAATAACTGGGCCAAACCTATCCTCCCAATGTAAGCAATTACAAAACTAACCACAAATACAAAAAAAAAAGCTTTTTGTCACTGAATATCAAACTGTGATCCCCAAGAAGTGAACAAAGTGAGGTGACTTCTACAGCTGTCTAGCTTTCTAACTAAAAGGAATTTCATGACTAAGAACACAGGAACAGGGAACCCAAACAATCCATTAGAGCTGATCTGATGAGGTATAAATCAACACGAGGCAGAATGAGACACCTATAACTTGTGAGAAATTCCAAAAAGAAGGAACTCTGGAAAAGAGATTTAGATATCTACACAATATCATCTTAATATTTTGCTGAAAATTAGCCACAATAAATCTTCACAAAGTTTTGCAAGAATGATCAGGAAATGGCAACTCAGCAGACTTACAAATGAAATTCAAGAGCAGCTGGAGTAGAGTCCTCAGTCATTACTTGGTGGCGTTTAATGGATGACATACCCTTAGCAGTAGGACTGTGCTGGAATGAAGGCTATTTTAGATGTACAATAGCTTAAAATCATAAACGATCATCAAACTCATTTACAAGGACTTAACTCCCTGCCATTATAAAATCCAGTACTCTTTATAGAAAATTATGCCACACCAAATGCATATTATAGTCAAATTGCTGAAACCTAGTAATAAAGATGAAATTTTAATCAGGAGAAATAAGATACATTACAAGTAGAGGAACAAAGACAGAAGAGAAGAGCAGACTTCTCTTTAAAAACAAAGAATAAAAAAAATGCCATACTTAAAAGTGCTAACAGGAAAAAAAAGTGCTTATAGGGAAAAAAAACCAAAACACCTTTAGCGATGAAAGAATCGTTTCTTCAACAAATGAAACTGGGACAACTGGGTACCCATATGAGAAAAAACAGTTAACTTTTGTCCTTACCTTATACCACATACAAAAATTAACTTTAAATGGATCATAGGACTAACCACCCCCCCCCACACACACACCCACACACAAAATTTGCAGATTTCTGGGGGGGGGGGGGGAGGAGAAGAAAATCTTCATAACCTAAGCAAGCTATCTTAGGTAACAAAAAGTACAAAACATTTAAAAAATTGGTAAAATTTAAAGATTTTTTCCTCCTCAATACTTACTGAGAATGAAAAGGTGGGCCATGAATAGGAAGAAAATATTTGTAAAGCATAAATATATTATATATATGACATATGTATCTAACAAAGAATTTATAGCCAGAATATATGGAAATTCTTCTAAGTTTATAATAAAATGATAAAGTCAGGATACAGCTTTCTGTTAGGGACAGAGAAAGCACAAGGAATCTTGACATATATTTCACTTCTTTAAAAATTGCTAATAGTGGGTTGATAGGCATGTATTATAATTTTATTTATTCTTTGCTTCAAGTTTAAAAATAAATATTAAAAGGATAAAGTTAATACTATATCCAGAGATAGTTTAATCTTTATTAAATGATCATTATGTATTATTTCATTAAATTATCAATCACTAAAACTAAAATGTTTAATGGAGAATTTTCTCCTCATGTCATTCACCTATATCTACTTGATGTTAAGCACAGAAAACACATAAATAAGTAAAACTGGAGGGAAAATTCAGTTATTTCTAGTCTCTAATAGTCATTCTTATGTGAATATGTCCTTACTCCAAAAAACCACCATCAAGTAAATTAAACACACACATAACTGGAGTTCACTAATCTTTCCCCACACCATTCACTCAAATTCTTCTATTTTCCCTGTTGGTTCCATATTACAAGTTACAAGGATGGCATATTGCTGAGAAGTGCAAATTACACAGCCTAACTATGCAGGTCCAAATCTGGGCTTTACTACTCAAAAACTGTCTGACCTTGATCAAATTACTAAAACTCTGTGCCTTCAGATAAATGAATACATGTAAGGTGCTTAGAGCTAAACCTGACAAATAGTCAGCTGAATACATGTTAAACCAACACTCTTTTAAAAATATCTTCTTATTGCTACTATTTACTTCCTGACTCATCTTTGTCTTTTCTCTGTTTTCCCTATATCAATGAAGATACTAAATAACCTGTTTGTTCCTAGAACAATATGACCTCTTCCTATTGCTGATTATGCTTAATGGAGGTTTAGACTACAATATATTTTCTACAAGCCTTCCTTCTCAAAAATTTTTCTCCATTTCAGTCTGAGGTTCTGCGTGGAAAAAAAGGTATTTCACAGTAGGTTTCTAATCAATAACTTTTTCTTTTTTTAAAGATCTATTTATTTATGCATACAAGAACTGGGATACAGGCCAGAGATGTGTGTGTGGGGGTGGTGGTGAAAGGATTCACCAGAGACAAGAGTAATGAAACAGACAGATTGAAGTACACTGCTGAGGGGAGCAGCAGGCAAGGCAGGAGAGGTCTGCTGCACCATGTGGGTCACCTCCCTGGCCAAGGATCAAACTTGAGCTTCAGTGGCTGCAGGTGCTTCATAGTGTGGTCTTTAACCCCTTGTGCCACTAGGGAGGCCCTCTAATCAATAACTTTTATAAAGAATATTATTATAGACAGTCTCAAAGTAGAGTTTTAACTTCGCAGATGTAAAAGCCACAATTATTAATATGAGGAGCAACAATATAAGTTGCTTTTGAGTGCAGTTAGCAGTCCCTAGTACATCAATAATCACTCCTAACAGAGATATGATTTAGATAAAAATCAAGTAATTTTTTTTTTTTTAAGTAACTACTTACCTCTCTAGGTCCTAGACTCTTGTTACATGTGAAATGGTAAAACTTATAAACACAACAATCTTTACTGATGAGCCCAGTGTAGCACAGTTATTTAGTAATATCAATGGATGAACTGGAAGAGATGAACCTTTTCATTCTGAACTACATAATCCCTGGAGTGTTCTCCTAATTTAAAAAGTTTGAGTATTCTAAAGATATTCAAGTCTATATGAAATTCCTCTAATTAAAAGTTTTAATTTACTTCAGAATACTTCTAGAAATCTAGAAAGCATTCTGAAATCTTTTATAAAACTTATTCTGTCATAGCTTCAAAGTAATTTAGTTTAAAAATCTAAAATTGTATTTTCAAACAAATTTTATTGTGATATTCCATTATGAACTCATACTTTGGTGACAACGTCTTTTGGAATACTAAAAAAATGGGCCCAGAAATTTGATATGGGCGCACAAAAATTACACAGCTACTCTTTGAAAGGAGATCCTGGAAATTTGAGCAACATGAAACTTGATTTTTTTTAACATTTACCTTTTTTCTTCTTTTGCTCTCAGCTGTTCTTCCTGTCTCAAAACTTGAACCATTATAGATTCAAAAACTCCACTTGTCAAGCCTGCCAAACTTCGCGGTGTTGACCGACGCCTTGTTGAAGTACATGCAGTTCCCTTCTCATCCTCCAATCCATAATAGCCTCTAGATGTAACTGCTATCGTTGTCTTTTCTCTCAAGTGCCTTAGAGAAGAATAAGTCAATTCACAAGGTCAAATCTTCTGGGTAAGCAATAAAACCCCTCAACCAGTATCTCAAGAATTTTTTTTGCTACATAAAGTATTAATTAAACCTTGTATTCTCCAGATTTTTACCTTCCTAAATTAATTCTAATTTTCCTTATGTTATAAAATCAGTCTGATAGTCTCTTTCCTATGTTAAAACAAAACAGAAGCATTAAGAACTAAAGAACTGTATTTTTAATGAAAAAAAATATTTTTGCAAAATTGAATGTGGTTTATAGTTTTTCATACATTTCATGCTATGTATCATCGATATGGGAAAACATACAGTACTGAAAAGTTGGGAGAGAAAATTAACATACAGAAATTCTTTGAAGAAATAAACAAATGAAGCACTATAATACATAACTATAAGTTGTAATTATTACAATATATAATTGACGTTTGGAAACCTTTTGTCAAAACTTAATAATCTAGGAATCTAGGCTCCCTCTTCAACCTTAACATCAAATGTCTTCTTCATAATATTTTACTAATACTTAGATACTAATTTAATGCTTAAAGATAATGAGTCTACTTAGTTATCCATATATTTATGTAGTTAATATGAAGTGACTAAGACCATTTACCATGGAGAAATATTAATCTTATAAGGTTTTTAAGTCAAGGTTAAAAACTGACTTTTGAATTTTTATCTATATGACAGTTAACTATAAAAGAGAATCAGGGAAAATATCTGCTCTTCTACCTTTGTAAAATATCCCAGAGTCTGAAAGGTTTTGTACAAGTTGTTTTTACAATGGCAAAATGAAGTCAATATTCAAAACATTCAATAAATTAAAAGTTGACCCTGTAGTCATATTTTCCTTCTTTTCTATAGGTTTTTAAAAAAGCATAACATTGGATAAAGGTTTATCAAATGATAAATCTTTATGACATGAAATAAAAATCAAACACTTTGAACTATGTTCACAGTGGTTTATTGCTCTAAGTTAGAATAACTGTATAATAACCTACTCTCATGGCATCTAGATCCCAAGAACTGTATGACTGCAAGGTTCTCAACTATGAAACTATTATGTCTTTTCTTTGTTATAAGGAGATAACATTTAAAGTATTCAGCTTTAGATAGAACATAAACTTTTTAACTGGTTTTCTAGTAATGCTGGATAATATGAGTTAATTTATCCATACTGCTTCAAATTAATTATTTTATGCACAATAGCTAGGTGTAAACAATGTGAACCCAAGGAAAATAAGTTGGCAGTAACAGATACTGAATAGTTATATTTTGGTTCACTTTAGTATGGTATTATTATTGAAGAACTTACTGCAATTTTAATTCCTCATTAATACTAATTGAAGATAACATTAATGGACAATGTTACATCGAAATGAGACACAAGGCGACAGTGTGGAACACTGGGAATAAAGAGAGTTGTGGAAAACAGTGGCTAAACTATTAAGTAAACAAATCAGAAACTAAATTTTATCTTTAATGTCAACTGTATGAGTAGAGAAGGTTAAACTAAATTTCAAACAGTATTTTCTTAGAAAAGCAAAGAGAATTTGGTATCCTTCATTCCTAACCAGAAATAAAAATCTATAAACTTTGATATTTATCACTCATAATTAAAATGCAATAGGGAAAATTGTTTTCTCTAATGCTAACATGTAAAGATTAAAGAGACTGATATTACTCAGTGTTGAAGAGGGTATAAGGAGAGAAAAATTCTCACAGTATTAGCAGTATAGCCTTTCTTGAGGTCAATTTAGTAATAATTGTTAAGATTTAACACACACATATCCTTTGACCCATCATACTTGTAGGAATGTATCCTATAGACATGTTTCTACAACTGTAAGCAATAAAACACACACTCATGCACACAGCTTGTTATTTATAAGGAACAATCTGAAAACATAAATATCCTTCAATATAATACAGAATACTAAAGCATTGTGTGGTACAACATGGAATACCATCTACCCCTTGAAAGAAATTAGAAAACCCGTATGCACCCACTACAAAAGATCTCTATATTGCACTGTTGAATGGAAAAAAAAAAAAAAGGCACTTTTCTCCTAGATATTTATATGACTAGGCATTATCATTTCATTCAAGTCTCTGTTCACAATGCCACCCCATCTGAGTACTTTCTGACCAACATTACTAGTAAAGGACCCCCTGTCACTCTCTATTGCCTTGTAAAGGTTTTTCATGTTACTTATCAATATACTGTATTATATAATTATATACCTCCACATCAGAACAAAAGCTCCAAAGGAATAAAAACTTTGTTTTGTTGATGGCTACATCTTCAGATCTCAAATTGTGCCACCATATCTATATCTATCTACCTACCTACCTATCAATATACCTACCCACCTACACACATAAAATGTAGTTTATTTGCAAAGACACAAGCCAAATTTTTTAATTTCAAATTTACATTCACAAAGTTGAAAAATTTCAATCATTTGTTTATAGTAAGAAAACCCTGCTGAAACATTTATCAGAGAATAAAATGCAATTAGTTTCACCTACAAATGACAACTGATCAACGATCAAATAACTTCCTTTAAAAATTCAAGTGCTCTTTCCTTCATATTAGGAAAAGTAGCTTATAAAATTAAGCTGACAACAGCTTGCAAATAATAGACTGCTGACTACAAGCAAAAATTTAGCAGACTCATTGAGATTTATAATTATTGTATTTTTCTTTTTTCTTCATAAAGGGTCTTCCCCATGCTAATAACATTCCAAATTTTGGGATTCAGAGGTTCAATTCTGGTTTAACTTACAAAAATATTAAGGAGTGAATTGATACTAAGCTTTATTTATGGTGAATATTTGAAATAACCCTGGTACCCGACTAAAAAAAGATGACATTTAGAAAGGTTCCCATTATTATTATGTGCTGTGGTATTATTTTTTTTTGTTTTTGTTTTTAAAGATTTATTTATTTATGCATACAAGCACTGGGGTACAGGCCAGAGGTGTGGGGGGGGGGGTGAGAGGATTCACCATAGAGAGCAGGGAGCAGAACAGGTAGATCAACGGAAGTACACTGCTGAGGGGAGCAGCGGGCACAGCAGGAGAGGTCTGCTACACCATGTGGGTCCCCTCCCTGGCCGGCAGCAGGGATCGAACTCATGCTGCAGTGGCTGCGGTTTGCTTCATAGTGAGTTGCTTAACCCACTGCGCCACCAGGGAGGCCCTGTGCTGTGGTATTATTAAAACAATGTAAATTTGTCATCTACAAAAACGTATCTGCACAATACACTTGGAAACAATACTCTAACCTCCTTTTAAATACTGTATATGAAGAGATTAAGTCACTTTTTACTTAAAAATACTAAATGCAACACAGTTCTAGCATAGTTCAGGGTTCTAGCAAGACAGATAATACTAAAAAGAAGACTGTGGTTTAATGAAGGGACTATTTACAAAGGTACAAGCAAAGTTAAGGGAACTAGAAAGGAAAGTGCTCCTGGACTGGCCAGGAAGTTATTGTCACTCTAAGTCCAATAGGAGAAGGGGAGTGATTCATTACTGGAAACGAAAGAACTGTCATTGATTGCAGAAGATGATCACACAATGCTGGGGCATAGTTACTGACAATTTGCAGTTCAGCAAAGAATCAATATCCCCACCTCTCTGGCCTCCTACCAGTGCCTTCTATTGACTAAACCCAACCAGCAGCCAGAAGGCAGATCGGATGACACAGTTCTTAGAAATCAGACTCCTGGGGTAAAAAGCATGTCCACAAGGATGAAGAGTGGCTTTGTACGGGCAAATGAAGATTATCCAGCCCAACAAAACCTTGGTATTAGTTTTCAAGAGCAACTACTTGAAATTAAGAAAGACATTTTTACAATAAAAGTTATGCATATTTGAGTGTCATAAAGTAGTCAGTCTAGCCTGCAACACTGTTCTTCTACAAGAATTCGTGTACTTTTTTCTTTTAATTACATTTATATATATTTTACAACTTTGTTTTTGTAAAAGTATGCTTTCTCCTCTCAGGTGTACTCCCTGTGAAATTTACACCACCTATTCAACAGTAAACCATCACCATAGTCCCTTTTGCTCATCCCTTCCCTGTTTTGATCCCTCTCTCTCCCCTGCAGAATGTTTCTGATTTTATAGTTGTCTGTTAATTTTGGTTTTTTTAATTACTATTTTTTTCCTGATCCCTTATTTGGTTCACTTATATTTCTCTCCTATATTGAAACCATCCAATATTTTATTTTCCTTCTGACTTATTGAGCATAATCCTTACCAGCTCCATTCAAGGTACTACAAATGGCTTATCTTTCTGTGATTGAACAGTATTCCACTGTGTATAAATCTTTTTGATACAGTCATCTATTTTTGGAAATCTGGGTTATTTCCATATCTTACCTATTATAAATAGGGCTGCAATAAACATAGGGGTGCAGGTTTCCTTTTGAATATATGTTTTTGTGTTCTTTGGGTACATTCCTAGGAGTGAAATTGTTGGGTCATATGGTAGCTCCATTTTTAGTAGAATGTGGAACCTTCACACAGCTTTCCATTGTGACTGGACCGCTTTGCATTCTCACCAGTGTAGGAGAGTTTTTTCTCCATATCCTTGCCAACATTTGTTTTTACTAGATTTTTTAATATGTGCTATTCTCACTGGTGTAAGGTGGTATCTCATAGTCGTTTTGATTTGCATTTTCCTGATAAGTGATGTTAGACATTTTTTCATAAAAGTCAGCCATTTGTATTTCCTCTTTGGAGAAGTGTTTGTTTAGCTCTATTGCCCATTTTTTGACTGGGTTGCTTACTTTGTTTTTGTTGAGTTGTGTGAGCTCTTTGTATATCTTTGAATCAGTCCCTTATCAGTTGTATGGAGTGCACTAATTTTCTCCCAACTGTTAGGGATCTGTGTATCCTTATGAGTTCTAACAACAGTAGTCATTAAAAACAAATACCAAAATAGACTTACTTAAAACAAGCCTTTTTTAAAAAAAGATTTATTTTATTTATACATACAAGAACTGGGGTACAGGCCAGAGGTGTGGGGGGTGGGAGGATTCACCAGAGACAGAACAGGGTGCAGAATAGGCAGATTGACTGAAACACACTGCTGAGGGGAGCAGTGGGCACAGCAGGAGAGGTCTGCTGTGCCATGTGGGTCACTCCCCTGGCCAGAGGCAGGGATTAAACTCATGCTGCAGTGGCTATGGTTTGCTTCATAGTGTGTTGCTTAACCCACTGTGCCACCAGGGAGGCCCAAAACAAACCTTTCAAGTAGCTCTACAGACAAGAATTAAACTAAGATTTTTAAAACTAACAAAATACCACAATTCTCTCATCAAAAATCTTTTTGTAACAATATTTAAAACTTATTTTTAAGTGTGCTTAGTCTTTTCATTTTTAAGTATCTAATGTTTTATAAAATGATTCTTAATACATAATTTATAAGCTATAAATACACAAAACATAAATAATATATTAAAACATAATAGTACAGATGCTAAGCATATTCAAATTTTTTTCTGCTTGTTAAGCCAGATCATAAATTTGGAGGCCACTGTTTTCATCTGAAGCTATCTATCTGCTACCACAACAGTATTCAGAAAAGAAGTCTTCATCCCTACACCAAAAACCATTTATTACAGACTATTAGATGTATTTCCCATTTTGTCTTCTTTAACTTCTAGTCTCTCAGTTGTTACTCCTATTCCCCTGCATTTTTATCTTATGTTCACCTAGACTTCCAGTTCTTTGTTTGATTTCTTTACGTTGCACTAACATAATTCACACCCTTTCAGCTATTCACACAACTAGATGGAACCCATCACACATGAATAATCAATATGGTATCTCATCTTCCTTGACCAATTTCTGTTTCAGTAAACACTCTCTCTCTGACCTAAATTTAGGAATATATCAACATATCAACTTTAGCCAACTCTTTTTAATATCTGCCAAATACTGATGAGACTTTAACACAGCACACTGTAAATGCAAGACACTTCATAGTTTCAGACAATGGTACAAAGGAAAGATGGGAAAGGTAATGTTAGAGAGAAAGGTAATATATTACTTGAAGGGATTTCACAAATAGGTTTATGGGCTCCCATTCCCACTCCAGACCAACAATATCCAAGAACCACAAATCCTATAAGGTCGAAGAGTGTATCACTGGGACCTGAGGGTGGAATTAAGCAGCCAGGTTGGGTATAAAACCAGACATGTAGACCTTGGGGGCTCTCTTCTTTGGAGCCAGCTCTCAATGTGCCATTGCATTCCAGCTTGGAAGATCTGGTAAGATATTTACAGATTTGTATCCCTCTCTTCTCTTTGTATTATTACTACTTTATTCCCCTTCTCTTGTAAAATAAAATCCTTTAATAACTTTTGTCGTGTGTGCCTGCAATTGGGGCTTATTATAAAAAGCCTTTGAGCATGCAGGTGAGGACCCAATCAGGGAAACCCATTTTATATTAGGGTTGCCCTGTAACATTATTACAGAGAATACCATATTATTAAAGAGTATCTTCTGGAAAAATAAATACATATAAAATTTCACTTCTAGAAAATTGAAAAAATAATCATCTGAGAGGCCTCATTCTACTAGATATTAAAAATAGATTTAAATCACAATAATAAAATAATTTAACACCAAAAGATAAAAAAACATATCAACAACACAATAAAGAGTTCCAAAATACATCCATACACACCAGAAATTTAACATATTGAAAAAATGATATAATCAAAACAATGGAAAAAGTGATGCTGTGAAAAGTGGTGAATATAAGAAAAAAAATAAAAGTTCAATTTCAACCTCTTTCCTTGGCCAAAACAATCCATATAGATCTGTTAATTTGTTCATTCACTTATTCCTTAATTCATTTTAATTAAATACCTACAAGTAATGGGCTAAAATACTTAACAGACAAGAGTCCTGTCCTCACTGAACTTACATGCTAAGTGAGATTATATACAAAAAAATAAGTACACATATATACATATGTAAATTACAACTACAAATTCCGTAAAAGACTGTCAAGGACAATTTCTCTGAGAAAGTGATAGGAGGCGTCAGTTATAACAAAAACAGAACAAAAACCACAGGGTATATAAAGTGTTTAAGATAAAAGAGCAAGTATAAAGTCCTGAGGTGAGAACTGCCTTGGAAGGTATATACAAAACAGTAAGACAAACTGTATTATAGCCTAAGGTGCTAATGAAGAACTTTAAGCAGTGTAATGACTTCTCTTAATGCATTTTTTAAAGTTCACCCTGGCTGCTGAGTAGAAAATGTACTCTAGGAGAAAAAAGCACATATAGTAGAGTAAGTCAGAAAACTACAGCAGTATTCCTATGCTTATTGTAGCGCTACTTATAACAGGTAAGATATGGAAACAACCTAAATGCCCAAAAACAGATGACTGGATCAACAAGATGTGGTATGCATACAAAATGGAATACTATTCAGCAATCAAAAAGATAAACTCATTTGCAGCAAACATGGATGGAGCTGGAAGGGATTATGCTCAGTGAAATAAGACAGAAAGATAAAGTAAAATATGGAATGGTTTCACTTATAGGAGGAATATAGGGAAACCAAACAAGGGGTCAGAAAAAAAAAAGACTAAAGTAGCAGGCAAATTATAAATCAGAGACACACAGCAGGGAGGGGACAGGAAGGAGTGATAAAACAGGGAAGGGAAGAGCACAAGGGACTATGATGATTTACAAGTGACTTAGTGGTGGGAATTTTATGGGATTACACCAGAGAGAAGAAGTCAAACACTGTACAAAAATGAACAACAATGTAAAAAATATATACTCAAAATTTAAAAAAAAAGAAAACTACAGCAGTATTCTAAGCAAGGTATAATAACGGTTTGTACTTAAGTGGTGACAGTAGAAAGAAATGGACAAGATTTAAAATATACTTTCAAGGAAAAACGCTCAGCACAGGTTGATATGCTTATAAGAGAAGTAAGTGAAAAGAAAGACTCAATGAAAAACACTAGATTTTGGTGAGAATAACATGGTAGACAGCGGAATCATTTAATCAGAAGGTAAGAACAGGCTTAGAGAAGAAAAAAAACCAAAGGTTCAGTTTTGAACATGCTAAACTCTGAGATGGTTAATTAGACACACAACTGAATACAAGGAACTAGTAAAAAGTAGTAGCCCTTTAATAGTAGGGATCCAGGTGACTTGTAAGATAAGGAGAAATTTTTTATTGTAGTACCGGTTATATTATTTCTTGCCACAAGATGTACACACTACTTTAAAAAGGAACAATGAAACACTGGGTTAATAAACAAAGACCATGCGTGTTACAATTAGACTTAAACCAGTTGGATTTTAACAATAAATATATTTTATATGCACAATTATTCTTAATAATTTATACAGCAAATATTGTCAATCCTACTATATAAATGTCTTAATACTTCTTCTACCTTGAAATCTTTTATGATTCTTTTCTCTCTGAGCATCCTTCTTAAATGAAAACATTTCTTTCTCTCAATATAGCACAGGGACTAAGTACCTGGGTACTTCAAATCTAGATTCTGCCCCTAACTGGTTGGAGCAAATTAATCTTTCTGAACCTAAATTTCTTCATTTGTGAAATAGGTTATGTAAACCACTCACTACCTCAAAATAGTTGTAGGGATTAAATAATTTAATATAGGTAAAGTCCTTCAAACAGTGGCACTTTTGAACTGTAAGTATAGTGTTATTTCAAAACTTCTTTTGGGCTTTTATGTTTTAAAAGGCAGCTAAAGCAGATTCTATTTCTACTCTGTGCCATAGATTGGCCAATTAACCACTAGTACTGCTGAAAAGGATAGTTACAAAATACAATACCAAAATCTGTATAACCAGAAACACTAAAACATATTTTTAAAATATACCTTTAGCATAACTCTTATAATCATGGCATAACTGATGATGTCAACCTAACTCGTTACGATTTAGGTTAATTTTTAGTTAAAGGTGGTTTGTCATGTTTTCGTTGGTAACCAACAAAGCAAAAAATAATAACCCACAAGGTAAAAATTAAATTGTTCAGGAGAAAAACTACAGCATTAAAACAAAATAACTATACTACAGAATCCTACTGCTGTTAGTATAGGGCCTCACATGTTACAACACTTACATGTAACATTTAAGAATACATCAAATCCAACAGGTGATAAATTAGATATAAACCTTTATATATGGCAAACCCTAATTTGTACTGCAATTTTGTGGCTAAATAATATATAGTATATAAATGAAATTAAAAAAGTAAACAAATGATTGCCTCTGTCGGATGAGGAAGATGATTTTCATTGTTAAGTTTTTTACAATTTTCTGTTTTTTACAAATCTTTAAAGAGTATATATTATGCCTAGCAGAATATTCAGCATATGGAAAAAATGTTAATTATTAGATAAAAGATTTAACTTATTAAAATTTTTAAATAAATCTGTTATCTATAATTTATACACTTGCTATGAAACTTTTAAAGTGAAACTTGACAATGAAATTCAAATAGACCTTTGAATTTCACTTCCAACAAAATTCCCTACCATGGGACTGAAAGAAAATTATCAATGTACTTGTACTGTAATATAATCAAGGATTTTAATAGTGGAGGAAATAAATGATTCTCAAACTTGTTCAGTACTCTGAATCACCATGAAATATGATTTTTTCCCCCTAAAAACCTTTCATTTAGAATGTCATTCATTTTTAAACTATGTTCTTTAAAGTATCTACCGGTTACAATACAAATTTGGATCTTCTGTTATAGACTTATCAAACTAATCATAACCAGCTAATGTCAGTATGCATTTATAATTTATTAATTGTTTTGTCATTCATTTTTTTGGCTACTGGCAAACAAAGTTGCTAAAAATAACCTGATAAACAGAATAACTGAAGTTAGTGAAATTCTGTAGCAATTTTTGCAATGAACACACAGCAGATTGAAAGATTGAAATTATTCAATTAAAGAAACAAAAATAAGTTAGTCCAACCTAAATCATATTTAAATCTAACATATTACAAAATTACTTGGCAAATACTTCCTCTTCTTTCTAGTAATAATTTAGAATTTTTGCTTAATATAAAACAATCTTTTCCAGATGTTTCTAAATAATTCTTCATCAAATCTGTTACCTAAGAGAAATAGTCAAAAGCAAATTTTAAATTAAAGGAAGCTGAAAATTAATTGACAGTAAAAGATCAAACTGACATTAGTTTTCTCCTCTAGTTCATCTCATTTGCCTCTTATAATTCTCTAACAGCTTTTGATCTAACAACTCAGATGGAATATCAAACTCTACTAGCACAGCATATAAGGTTCTCTATGATACAGACTCCATGATCTGGCCTTGTCACAGCTGTCACTACTTTTCTATATATATAACTACACTAACCAAACTAAACTGGCTATTCCCTATCTACCTATAGTGGCCTTTGCATTTTTGAATATGCTATTCTTGCTGTGTGGAGTGACCTTTCCATCAACTTAGTTTACCAACTCTTATCTTTCCATATTCATCTTTGAATCCCTAGAGTCTCTATCAAATATTAAGTACTGTAAATCTATGTTGGCTGTAATTAACCATTTCTGTCTCACTACATTAACCAAACACTTCTACAGTGTTTTTAAATACTGTGTCTACTACCTTAAGGTAAAACATGGTATCTGCATCCCACTCAACAAATTATCTGAATTTTTCTATACTTGAAGAAAAAAATTAGATTAAAAAATGCACAAGGGGGCCCTCCCTGGTGGCACAGTGGGTTAAGCAACACATTATGAAGCAAACCTCAGCCACTGCAGCACGAGTTCAATCCCTGCTGTTGGCCTGGGACGTGACTCACATGGCACAGGCATACCTCTCCTGCCTGGCCCGCTGCTCCCCTCAGCAGTGTGTTTCAGTCCATCTGCCTATTCTGCCCCCTGCTCTGTCTGGTGGATTCTCTCACCTCCCCA
>JAGFMF010011403.1:3455300-3521988 GCA_019455555.1 Galemys pyrenaicus
CACCTCTGGCCTGTACCCCAGTGCTTGTATGCATAAATAAATAAATCTTTAAAAAAAAAAACCCTGCACAAGGGGATCTCCCTGGCGGTGTAGGGGTTAAAGTCTCAGTGCTTTCAAGCTATCACCAGCTATTGCAGCAAGAGTTCAATCTCTGGCCAGGGAGCTAACTCACATGGCCCAGCAGACCTCTCCTGTTTCGCCCCTTGTTCCCCTCAACAGTGTAACATAGTGGATCCATCTGTTAGGCTCCCTACTCTGTCTCTGGTGGATCCTCTCATACATACACACCCCCGCCATTCCTCTGCCATACACCCAGTTCTTCATGCAAAAATGAAAATAAATCTTAAAAACAAATGCACAAGGAAAACTTATAACTTAGTGAGGTAAACAGATATGCAAACAGGTAACGTCAATATCACTGTATTAAAGAATTTCAACATAAGTCATATGCAACTAAAAGGTGGGTTCTATTAAGAACCTAATCCATGCTGAAGAGACAGTTTTCCTGAGATGACAACTTTGCTGATTCAACAAGTGGGAATTTTGACTTGATATAACAAAATATTTTATTTGGTCTTTTTTCATATGCTTACTTAATTTGTTAGTTCAAACAACTATTTATGTATGCCCAAACTCTTGGAAATGCAATGGTAGATAATCCTCTGCCCTCATGAAGATCAAAATAGAGATAGGAAGAGATACATCCCTAACACATTTTTGTTGTTGTTTTTAAAAGTGCTATAAGCATGTAAAACAAAAAAATCATAGAGTACATGGGAAAAAAAAATTCTGTATCAGGATTCAGAAGAGGTGGTATCTGAGCTGAACTTCAAATAATCATCAAAATTTTACAAGACATAGAAAAGAGAAACTCCTAAGAGAAGGCAGCACTTCATAATACACAACTTGATCAACGAAAGATTAAACATCCTACTGCCCTAGGTTTAGAAGTTGGTCAAGAAATTCAGGTGAAATACTTTGGACGTGACCCTGCTGATGGAAGAATGAGGCTTTCTCGTAAAGTGCTCCAGTCACCAGCTACAGCTGTTGTCAAAACCCTAAATGACAGAAGCAGTATTGTAATGGGAGAATCCATTTCACAGTCATCATCTAATTCTTCCCCATAAATTTTTTAAAAAGAATTCTACTGCTATTCCATAGAGCAAAATTCTAATAGTGACTTCTAATGTGCAAATTTATATATAGTATAAATATATTCTTATTATTTGTATTAAATGCTTATTTTACAAAAAAAAAAAAAAACTCCAGATGTCTTGAAACTATTCTGAATTTGAGGACGCTCACAACTAATGACTATGAATGGAATTCTACAGAAAGCCAATGTCTAATTCAACACAAGTGTCACTGGCAAAACCAGAATCAGACTCAGTTTATTCATAAAGATATGACATATATTCACAATTCATGCATTAACTTATTCTGAGTTCTAGAATACCAAGACTATTTGGAAATACCAAACTATTTCCAAGACATCTTCTAACTTAATTCAGAGCAAAACTATTGTTCAAAGGTTTTGAAGCTAAAGAAGTCTCTTTCAACACCTATTATAAAAATATGGTCATAATGTAAGAGTATTTATCTTCCATCCAGTGCTACTCACTATTGTTATTTCTGTAACAGACCTAATTTTTTTCAGCTATATGAAATTTTTTCCACTTTTATTAAACATCATAATTTATGGGATACTTGTGAATTCTGTGGCTTAGTTCTACGGTTCTTAACTTTTTGTAGTGCCTATGACACTCTTAATAAAGTTTTGCACCCACTCCATAGAAATATCAAAACACACACAACCCCTACACTGTTATGTCCTGATGTGAAAGAGAGGTGTTTCATACCTTCAGTTAAAAAAACCTTATGATGATTTCAAATTCATAGTGAACTATAAAAATACAAAACTTAAAATGAAACAAAGGTCATGAGGTAATTTAATACAGTATTTTATCTGATATAGTACAGAGCAATGCTATGAGAATTAACCTTTAGTTTCTTTTCATTGCTTCCAAAATCAAACAAGAAACGCAAGGAATAGTACTATTATCCATAAATGATACATGATGTGAGAGCATACAAAAGGTTTAAAAGGATACTGTGAAGGAAGAATAGGACCCAGAGCCTTTAACTTAGGATTTTTTGAATTATGAATGTTATATAACATGTAAGTCCTATGCAAAAGGATTATTCATAGCACTAATATTTTACTATGATTATAAATTAAAATCAATTATCTTAGATTACAAAGAATTCGCTCTGTAAATTACGATCATGCCCTAAACATTACTGGAGAAATAAACAGAAAAAAAAAAAATACTTGTCATATAAAGTTAAATAGATGAAGTGAACTTTACTTGATTTATTTAAAAGGAAATAAAGGGAAAAATATTACAAAATAGCTCCTCATTACCTTTCATTTTAACAAATTTAGCAAAATTATTATGCTATCATGCTAAATCTAATAACGCATTATTGATGGAAAATGTAAAGCTAGAAAGTGACTGATTAAACCTAACACTACTGGGGCCTCCCTGGTGGTGCAGTGGGTTAAGCAACGCACTATGAAGCAAACTGCAGCCACTGCAACATGAGTTCGATCCCTGCTGCTGGCCAGGGAGAGGACCCACGTGGCGCAGCAGACCTCTCCTGCCTGGCCCGCTGCTCCCCTCAGCAGTGTACTTCTGTTGATCTGCCTGTTCTGCTCCCTGCTCTCTGTGGTGAATCCTCTCACTGCCCCCCCACACCTCTGGCCTGTACCCCAGTGCTTGTATGCATAAATAAATAAATCTTTAAACCTAACACTACTAAAGAAGGTAGTCTTGCCCTCCACCTTAAGAAAAAAAGTGATCCTGAATTTCATAGGTTTCTAAAACCAACTAATGATTCACAGGAAATAAAGAGGACAAAGAAATGGGAAGTTATTAGCAAAATTCAAGGCTGTAGGAAGCATCTAACAAATTGGGTTCCTCAACAAAATCATTGGAAAAAATAAGCAACACCTGGGGAACGAAAATCTATAAATTAAGAGTATGTGAACAATCAATGTGTAGATTTATTTGAATCCTAATTCAAAGAAATGAAATAATTTTTTATTACAGTTTTTGAAAATTTGGATATGTGAACACAGACTAGATATTTGCTATTAAATTGTTTTTGATGGGACATGGTATTGTAATTATATTTTAAGAGTCCTCATCTCTGAGATTTAGAAATGAAGCATTTACAGAATTAACTGCTGTCAACAGTTTGCTTCAAAACAATACAAAAGGGAGGATATGGATGGCATAAACAGTCTCTGAATAAACATTACTGAGGGCTGAGTAATGGGTACATAAGAGTCCAAATACTCTTTTGCTTATGTAAATGTTAACAATTCTCTAATAAACTTTAAAACACTGTAAAGGCCAATGTAAAAATAGAGATTGCTTTGTGTAAAAATGTGATTAACTTATGAATTTCAAGGTCTCTCCATTCTTTTTCAAAGAAATAATTCAAACATCTACTATATTACATCTCTTCACCTCACCCTCCACACTATTTCTCACTTTGACCAGTTTCTTCATTAAGCCATATTGCACATTAAGACATGAATATATGAATCTGTTTCTCAGTTCTCTACTTCCTTCTCTTTATTTCAATTATAATCCAAAATACAATGCTAGTAAAGTTCAACAAGAGTAAAAACAGTGCTAAAAATTACTTCAGTGAAAGGGAAAACTAAATTTTGAGATGAAATCAGAAATCTAATAGTGTTACTATATCCTGAAACATCAGTCCTCAAACTTTACTGTGAATAAAAATCATTTAGGGAGCTTACTTATAAAAATGTAAATTCCTAATCTTCACTTTCAGAATCTGAGTTACCAAATTTACATATGCTATTCTGGGGCCCAAGAGTCTTACTTTTTAACACCATTTTAATGCTGGTGATCTGGGAATTAACCCTTGTGAGAAATGCCCAACCTTAGAAAATGACCTTTAGAACTTATAACCACTTACTGATTAACTTCAAGTCAACATTTATAAAAATCAAACTGTAACACACGAAGCAGAAAAAGTCCCTACCCTCAAAAGATTCTTGTTAAATAAAAAGATATATAACTAAAACACATTGTGTTAGGCTGTAATATATTCTATGAAGGAAAAACAAAGGAGGTGAAGGGGGGGGGGGGGGGGCTAGTGANGGGGGGGGGGGGGGGGGGGGGGGGGGGGGGGGCTAGTGACCAGGGAGAGGAGTATTACTTTAGAGAAGATGTTAGGGAAAAGCTTGTAGATAAGGTAGCATCCAGATAAGCAAGGGAACTAGGAAATGTGTTTATCTGTGGCACAAAAGTAAAATTTAAACCTATTTTTTTTCAAGCACAAGTATTTAAGACCAATATAAAATGTTTTCAATTTTGTTTTTTAATTCTAATATTTTTATCTTCCCATTTTAGTAATTCAGGTGTTAAAACTGGGTTTGTTGGCTAACGTAGAGTGGAAACAAATTATGTAACTGGCTTCTACAGGAAAATATTTATTTCTATATGAGTTGTTAATGTGGTCTGCGTCTCTCCAGTGCAAAATGAAGTAGACTGCTCATATTTTCAGGAAAAGAGAGCGAGAAAGAGAGAGAAACGGTCCTGAACTTTGTTCAACTAGCAATTTTTGCTATGTCAGAAACTTGGAGTCCTTTACTATTTTTTTAATTTAATTTATCACAGAAGTTTAAAAATACGAACGCCACAGGGAATAATATAGTATTCTACCTGCATGCACACTTTGGGAAAGATTTTCTTTCTGCTACCAACCTCAAAAAGTTGAGAATTTACCAAAGTCAAAGTACAAGGCTAGTCTAAAATTGTAAAATTAAACAAAACAAAACTAAAGCTTCTGCAAGCCCAAGTAGTTATTATAAATTGGGATGTTAACATTTGAAGCAAAACTTGTACCTAGCAAATGAAATGCATCCGAGGGGGGATGGGGCTAACCTTTGGAAAGATATAACCAGAATACTTCTTATAGTAAATAACAATTCAAACATTTTTTGCATTATTACTAATTTCTAAGACTTAAATTCTCACAGAAGAACAATACCAGTAAGGTATTTACAAAGTATAGCAAAAGGTTAATAGTTAAGCAATTTTCATCTGAACTGGTTCATCTCTATGTGAAGTCTCATTTTCTAAAAATCTTTTAATGGGTATGTCTACACAGAAATGAACATGTCTGAATTCCCAGACATAGTAACATATGAAGAGATATTTTTAAAAGCTATCAGAAGAGTTATTTTTGTCCCAGGTACTTTCAGATAGCTGTACTAAAAAACTTTAACTATGAAAGTTTGGAGCAAGTTTTTAGCACTAGCTATCCCAACTCCTTAAACCTATATATATTACATCTGTAGGTTATATATTTTAGAATGGAATTATAAAAATCAGCACTAAAAAAAAAAATCAGACAGCGTGGAAGACAAAACTAAAAATTCACTAACCAGTTACAGCATTCAACTATCTTACAACTTTGGTGATAAATATTTTTAGCTCAATTTTCTACCTGAATAGTTTCTTAAAACACTAGTTTAAGTGTTTAAGAAAAACTAGTTTTCTTAAGTTTTGTTTTTATTATAAAATATGTTTATTATAGAAAACCTAGGACATAAAGTTAAAAGAACATAGAAAACACCAAGGAACTTTCTACTTAGCAATGACGATGATTAACATGTTGGCTTTCCTAACTTTTTTCCTAACTTTTTTTCAAAGTATAATATTTAATATCCTGGCTTTTAAGCATTATTAATTCTGAAACATTCACAGGTGCCAGGTGGCACATAGCATTAACAAAAAGTTTGATGTCAATGCCATCACTGGAGTTTATTAGTATTTTCCAATTAAAAAAAAGAATTATCTCAAGTAACAAAATGTATTTTAAAGGTTCATATTATTATACAAGTATCTTGGAAGTGAAAATAGTTATTACATGTTCTGGGTATTTCTAATTTTATGGAGATAGCCTAGAAATGATTTGAAAGCTAAAATACAATGGCTACAAACTAATCTTTTCTGCAAAAACATGATCCCTCCCACCCCAAGTTTTTTTCTTAGAAATAAAATTACCAGGGCACCAATACAACACTTAAGTACCTTTATTGTATCAAATCTAAATAATTTTCAAGTGGAACAAAATCTCCTAAATGAATAAAGTCTGTAAATTTACTATATTCCAAATAATACCTTTATACTTATTCCAGAATAAACTTGGCCATACCATCCTGATGTGCCTAATCATTCTTTAAAAATACACTTTTTAGCTTCATTAACAAGTTCTCAATTAAGCACTTGAGCTTTAATATACATTGCATATGTTTTTTGATCATCAGCTTAGAATCTTTTGTCTTTACAAACTGAAGACAGTCAGTCCTCATAGAAAGTTCTACCTTTGGTCCCCTTGTATTTTTGCTAGCATCTGACCTAGGCAATTTCATCTCTCCTATTCAACCATCACCCTTCTGAAGCTTAATTCCTAATAAACCTCTCTAGCCCTAATCACTCCATATGCAGCTTTCTAACAATTCTCAGCTGTTTATCTTCAAATGATGGCCTCCTCTCACAGTCCTGCAGCATTAATTACCACCTGGGCTCATATCCATTTTAGAAGACATCCTTTTTTCATATCCAAATCTTGCCATTTTTACACTTTTAACCTGCTAAATTTGGTTCTCCGGTATCTTTCTTTCTTCATGTCTCTCCTTTCACTTCAGCCTTCAAACCTCAAAATATTAGTGAAATTATATCGCAAAATCTGTGACATATTTACATTGTCCACATTTTAAATTCCTTAGCAAGCAATCAAGAAACTTCATTATTAGCCCCAGTCTATCTTACCAGACTTACCTGCCAATTCAGGCCTTTTGTTTATCTTGAAGTGGTAATACCAAGTTTATCACTGTATCTATAAGGCTTTACATACTACCTAGCATAAAATAGCTCAAATAATTGTTAGGCAAACTCCTCAACTGCATCTATCAATATTCTAACCACCCTCCAAAACTACGACATCTTAAATAAAATCTAATTACGTATTTTTCTATCCCAGTTCCCTCCCAGTAGTTATTTCTCTTTTGCAACCCCCTCATGCTCTATAATAAAATTTGTAAGAGTAGTCCTCAAAGTTTATGTTCTTGGATAGTTCATAAACTGAACCAAGAGGTACCATAAAAAATCCCAATGTGATTATGTTGTCTCCATTTGTAGGGGCAGAAAAATCTAACAAGTACTACACAGACCTCTTCAATTAGTTTTCTTCCATAATTTGTTTTAAATGTTTGAACCTCCTAGCAAAAAATCATGGTAAAACTAAATATATCAATATTTCAAGGTATTCGGGAAATAGTACCTTCATTTCCAAGTACTCTGACAAGGAAACAAGTCTGAGGATCAGTTTCCACTTATTTTGCCTTTTATCATTTTGTGTATATACCATCTTTTAAATCTCTTGGGGCAGGTATTGTCTCTCAAATCCTGAGTAGGTGCTCAATAATTTAGTTAGAAGAAATCCATCTTTTCATCATTGCACTTAGATATTTTATGAACTTTCTCTAAGTAACATGACTTTTTTAAGGAATACCTCGAGTTTCAAGTTTCTAATATTCTACAGTTCTGAGCAAGAGGCAAATCCAAATTTTATTGCCAAAGGTTCTGATTTTTTAATATTTAGTGAAAAAGAACTACAGAATCCAGAGGGATGAGAGAAGTTAGACTACTACAGAAATGGAGCATCTCAATTACTTCCTGGGTTTTGATCTTAAGTATATGCAAGTCAACAAAATTTAAACTGAACATAGAAGGGGATTAAAATCAGTCTATTAAAGAGTGCAGGGCTTAAAACATGCCAGCTGATGGGGATCAGCAACAAACACAAACATTGTAGAAGAATCCTATTCTCATCAGGCTTAGCTTGGATGAGCAAATTTATCTGAAAATGAGAAATGACCAAGAGTTTTGAGAGCAACTACATGTTTATGGTCAACATTTAAATAGGATACTGGGAGATGTGGAAGAAACCATAACTGCTACAGAAATTTATGAGGAAACCTATGAAGAGATCTACAAATCAAAAGTATGGAATATATTGATGCTCTTTGTCCAGGGTGGTGGTACTTGCCCCTCTGGTCAAAGTTGGCTGAAACAATTTATTCCGTATGTAAAATAGGAGTTTATAGGACTTCCTCTTTAAAAATGTAGAAGATCTTTAAGAGAAAAATCTTTGTAAATTTTGATATTAAGAAGAGACCAAGGGGCCTCCTTGGTGGCGCAATGGGTTAAGCAACACACTATGAATCGATCCCTGCCCCCGGCTGGGAAGGTAACTCACAAGGCGCAGCAGACCTCTCCAGATTCGCTGCCCTGCTCCCCACAGGGCACTTCAATTAATCTGCTTGTTCTGCTTCCCACTCTGTTTCTGGTGAATCCGCTCACCCCCACACTTCTGGCCTGTACCCCAGTACATTGTATGCATAAATAAATAAATCTTTAAAAAAAAAAAGAGACCAAGGATTCTTCCATTCCTGAAATGAGTTGATTTGCAAATAACTCACAAATTCTTAAGCTAAACAGCATTCTTATTTTTCTTCAACCCTTCCAATAAATGTGGTCACCAAGTCATAGAAAACTCTTTTTCTGGAGTTAATCTGCTCTAATAGTTTTTTCAAACACTTTGGTGGGTTTTTTCCTTTAAATTAAAATTGTTCCCTTTTTTATTTTAAAAGTAAATAAAATCAATCTACCAACTTCATTTGTATTTCAATTACTACCTGTACTTGGTAGTTTTTATTTTTAAATTTTAAGGCTTCCTGATGTTTAATATTCTCATCACCCCCCAAAAAAATTGTGCCAATTAAAAAGCAATTACAAAACTAAATACCTTTAGTTATATCTTAAGAAAGTCTTTTTAGCCCATAACATACACCATTTTCAACAGCAACTTAATTCAGAAATGAATAATGTTAACTAGGATATATTATGTTCAAGCTCATTTTCACCAAAATATTATTTTAAAATACCAAAATTAAAAATTTTAAGTCAGCTCTACTGTGATTACTGATGATGCCTCTTCTATAACTACAACCTTTTAAAATCAAAGCTTTCAAAAATAATTTAAAATTATAAAGCTTTCAAAATCACCATCACTTAAAATGCGGAAGAGGGTAAAGATCTAATAGATCTAAAGTTCTGTGAATAAGTTCCTAATGATTAAGTATTTTCTATTCCTTTCTACATATTATTTTCTCCCTATTTCAATGGCTGTTATTTATCTCAGTTTCTCAAATAAATGAATGAATTATTTTTAAAATAAAACTTTCTTGAGAATAGATGTCTTAGCCCTAGGTCTGTCACACACGTTATATATAACATATTGTTACACATTAATTTATACTTATATAAATTATACTATATTATTCAGATATATTTATACATGTATTAAAATAATATAAACATGTGGTGCTGTTATAAATACTATAAATAGCAAGTCCAAAACAGAATATACTTTAGTTTTAATATTTTCTTCCATTAACCTCAATTAATTTTCCTGTATACTTAGGGGTTCAAACACTGTTCTAAAGACCATATTGTAACCTCACATAAGTTCTTGCAGTTTAAAAGATACTATTTATTTCATGCCTTATATTCACTATAGTTCAGCATTCTAGAATGTCCCCCTCAAATTCTCCTCCAAAATCCAGTAGCAATCTTCAACTCTTTCAAAAATCAGTTCAACTACAAATTTTTCTGATACCTTTTCATTAATTTCTTTCCCTTTTGCTCCTTTTCCTTCTCTCACTTAGCATCCCTACAACTTCTCCTAGAAGTCTGGGTGTCCTTCCTCTTAAATTCCTTTTTATTTTGTTCATAGGTCCACTATAGGAACATTATCTTTTTAAGAGTCTGCCCCTGCTCAATTATAAACCACTTGTGGGCAATGAGCTTATCTTTTTTAATTTAGGAACTCAAATACCTACTTCTGGCAAATACAGTCTTATTTATATAATCTACTACTCCACCCTAATTCGTTCACTCACAATACAGGCGAAGAAACTGAAATTCAAGGTATAGAATGTGTCCAAGGTACTAAATCCACTGGGCTGCTTAACCACAGTAGTAGTTGTTGAAATAATAATAGTAAAAACAATGTGGCAACCTCTTTTTCTGTGTATTCCATTTCATGTTCACTAGAAGGCTCAGTGATATGTATAATAACTGTCAAGTTTTCCTTGCAACAATTTTGAAAATAAGAGTTAATTCAACATCTTACAAATATATGACAAAACACCCTTAAAAATATTTAAGTGATTTTTGTATTATTAAAATACCACATACCACTTTAAAACAGTTACAGTAAGTTCTTTGTAAAGACCAAAAGACATGTACAAATAAGACTTGCTGAAAATCAAATTAATGTGAAAAATCTACACAATATTTTTCTGTAACATTCACATATGCTAACTAACTTATCAAACAGCTGTAACCTATTCTTTCTCAAAGTTGCACACACTCAAACACTTATGTAGTAATGACTCAGATTTTAGTCTTTTACTGAAAAAGAAATGATTTCCTAGTATTTACAAGTGGACAAGCCTATTATTTACAAAATGTCTGCATACATCAAATACAAAGAAAAGCAAGGAACTGAAAATTTTATCTATATGAAAGAATTTTCTCTCTCTAGGACTAAGAACGTCCCTGTTTCAGTATCTGCAAAATTGGATGCTTGATCTAGATAAACTCTGTGGTCTCTACCAGGTCTAAAGTCTTGGATACCAATTTGTATTATGTTTTACTATTTAAAATTAATGACATGTAAATGGTTTTACATGAGTCATAACTATCTATAAAGGGCTGTGGTGACAAGGATAACAAGTACACAATGTCATTTAAGTTATTAGAAATAACTTAAAAGCAATTTTTTAATCGTTAGATTATCAAATAATTCTACTTTATGAAAGGATTCAAGTAGAGGCTCCTTAGAGCTCTCCTAGTGGGTCAAGCACAATAAAATAGTTTTCAGTGAAAAAAATCTGATATCCTTGAAAACAGCATATGGCCAGGACAAATTAGAATATTTTTAAACTACAATTACAAAGGACCAAAATAAAAATACAACCTTTCAGGTCTATTCCATAAAAGCATTTCTAGAATGCCCAGATTCAGACATAAAATAAATAATGATTTTATTCAGGTACCACTTAATTATAATTAACATTTAAATTGAGCTAACAAGATCAGCTGTTGAGTTTACGTTTATTAACTCATTTGATTCTTACAGCAATCCCATGGTAGGTACTATTGTCATATAGATAAGAAAACAGAGGCCAAAAGGATAAGTTACTTGCTCAAGTTCACTCAGCTGCTAAAAAGTCTATTTCACTTGCCCAATTCCACCAACACTCAATTGTCTTACCACTTGCTAACTACTTACTATTCCTAAAGAAATTTCACTCGAGAAATTATTAATTTGGTTCACATCAATTGTATGACTATAAAGTAACTTCATTTTTAAAAGCCGCCTGTGTTAAAGTATCTCCTCTTAAGAAAAACAGTTTCGTCTGTACACTTACATGGATTTCAACAAGAGCGTCCTGCCATCTGAATTACTTATGATTTCTTGTAGAATAAATGCATATGCCAACACGTATTAAAAATTTTGTAAAGATGCAGCTAACTACTACTGCAAAAATCCAATTGCTTCGTATGAAGCTGAGAAAAGACAGGAGTTCGCCAGTTAATAACACTCCATAAGTCTCTATGGCCGACAGGAAGTAAAACGAGTACTATTTTAAAAAATAAAAGTATTATTTTTTAGTTGCTCGGAACAACTTTTTTTTTTTTAACATAACCCACAGTTATTTTGCTTAACGCTATTTCATCCTAAAACTTTCTTAAAGTTGCATGCTGAAACTGTCAAATGTTGCGGGTTCAACTTCCACCCCACTAAAACTTTTCCTCCCCTGTAATTATTCCTAGAGGCACTATTCACTTTACAGGCACAAACTTTACCGCCTTTGGGCGATCTGGATCCGGCTTCCTTCTCAGCTTCTTTTTATCTGGATGCCGGGTACGTACAGCCCACACCCACCACACCCTCGCGGGTCCCAGCCTAGAGCCGCTGCTCCTCCTCCCGGGGTTCTCTAACGCGACTCAGCACCTATCAGCGACGCCCCCCGGCCCCAGGCCCAACCCATCCTCGGACACGTGCGAGGGTGTGTTTGTGTCAGTCCGTCAGTCCCACTAGGGACGGGACTCACTTACCGAGAGAGAAGCGCCAACTTCTGCTCCAGCATCATCTCCAGCTTCTGGCCCTGTTTGGAGATCCAATGGTCCACTCCGTGCAGGCGGTAACACATCTCCAGCATCAACCTGAAGTCCGCCACGAACTCGGTGATGCCTCCGTACTGGCCGCTGGCGAACTTCTCCTCCATCTTCAGCAGACACATGCCTTGCCCCGGCTGCTGTGAGAGGGCGCGACTGCCCCGGCCCCCGTTGCGCGGCCCCTCCGCGGCCTCCTCCTCCCCAGTGGCAACGCCCCCCAAGGGCTGCAGGAAGGGGGCGGTGAGGCCCCGGTGCTTCTCCTGCAGGAACTCGCCCAGGATGCGATGTCCCTGCTGCAGCTCGTAGGTCAGCTCCTGTTCCTTGCAGCCACCACCCCCGACCACCATCGCTTCCTTCTCCTCCTCCTGGTCATCGGCGTCCTCCCGCGAGGAGGCACTCCTCCCTCGGATCAACCCTGAGGCCGGGGCCGCCGCTGCCACCTCCTCGTCGTCCTCTTCCTCGGCCGCCGGTGGCGGCCGCTCCTCCTCCCCGGCCGGCTCCATCTCTCCCGGTGTCTCGGGCACGCTCATGCCCTCGACAGGACTAGGCTGGGCGGTGTGGAGTGGCCGCTCGAGGCCCCAGGAGACGCTTGAGCGCGGGCGGCTTCCTCAGGACTCAGAAGCGCCGCGCAGCCCCAGCCACATCAGGCCTCTCCTCAGCAGCCGGCTTGGTACGCGCGGGGGTCTCGAGCTCGCCGCTGGCTGGGCGGGGTTACATGGCGCGCAGGGGAGGGGGGAGAGAAGAGGAGAGCCTAGGTGCCCTCCTCTCCCCTCCCCCCGGCGGCAGCGCGCGCGCGGCCCTCGCCTGCCTTACCCCTCCGCGCCCCGCCCGCCTGCCCGCTCTCCACCAGCGAGGCCCGGCTTAGACCTGCGGCCTCGGCGCCCCACCCCCTCCCGGGCCGGCTGAGGGGCTGGGAGGGGGCGAGGAGGAAAGGGGGGTTCTTCTCTTGCCTTCCCAGGGAGGGCCGCAGCGCTGGGCCGCGGCAAATCGGGCTCCTCCTCCTCTCCCTCACACCCCCTCCCGCCCCTCTCTACCTGCGGGGTACCCGGGCAGGAGGAGGCGGCGCGCGGACTGGACCCGGCGACAACTGTCAGTTAGAAGCCCCGCTGGGCGGGGGGAGGGGGAAAGGGGAGGGGCAGAGAGCAGGGGGAGGGCACTCAGCCCCCCCCCACCAGGGCAAGCTGTGGATGGAAGCAAAGAAAGAAGCACCGTCGCCATCCCCGGTGCGCATGCGTACAAACACAAATCCCGCCCCTCTACGTGAAAGCGAAGACTTCAGCTTTGTTATAGGCCCAGAAGCCAGGCGGCTTGCGCGGACCAATGATGTCATCAGCTTGTAGACGATTGTAAGGGGAGGAGCGGAAAGGAAGCAAGGCGCCTGCGTAGCTTTAGTAGCCGCTTCCAGAACGAGTAGGAAGAGCCTTTTACGAAGCAAGTGTTCCAAGAAGCAATTTCTTTTGCGATACCCTTATTGGCCCTAAAAACTAGAATTAATTCCAAAAGAATTTTCTAGGCAAAGTTTGTTGATGGCAGATGAATAGCGAGAAGGCACAAAATGTAAATACTATACGGCTATAAAATTTAGTCTGCGCATACATATATGTGTATATACACACAAATCAGTATTTTGAAGTTTAGAAAGAAGTCAAGATTCGACCATTTGAAATATATTTTCACGTACATTTGAATTTTACGTAATTTCTAAAATTTATATTCCTATGACGCCCCTCATTTTCTGCTAAAATGAAACAAAATTATACCTTCTTGATTCTTGAGTCTGTTAAGAATGTAACCCTTTTCAAAACATCCTTGAGACTAAAACTGTCTTCAAAGTCTACGCTGTAGTGCATTAGTCACCTCGTTAACATGACCTTACAAAATCACTTAACAACTGTTTAGAGACTCTCTAAACAGCGGGTTAATATATTATTTTACATGTTGCCTAAAATAAGTGAAGCGAAAGGAAGGAATGATTCCATAAAGCAGATATTACCATTTTTTCTCATGCTCTATTTGAAAGGTGCACCTATTTTTTTTTTTACTAAGTATGCAGAATACTCTTGCTTGAAACCTGGATTACTTAAAACATAAAAACAAAATTCTAAGCTAGAGCATCTTAAAACTAAAAGTTATGTAACTAAATGGTCAGAATATTCTGACTAGAGATTGTTTTTCACTAATAAGCCCTTTAAAGCACTGATAAAATGAAAAATTTCAAAGCTTTTGGGGAGTAGGAGAGGTCTAGTAAGAAAGTCTGTCATAGAATTAGTCAAATAAAACAGTTTTAGCGTATTAACACTCTTCCCCCGGCCATTTTCTTAGTTTCAAGGTCTCTTCTCACCTTACCATACCTTTGTAATTTATTAAACATTTGTAATTTCTTAGGCATTTGCAGAGTTTTTCTCCTCAAAGCCCAAAGAGGTAACTCACCACACAATAACAAAGGCAGGGACCAGTCTTATCTCATCAGCTGGTAACCAAAAATGTGTCTGACTCACCTTATTCTTTTTTCATTCACAGCTCAACTCTGAACCCACCTTACTAAAGCAAATGTTACCTTTCTTTTAAGCCACCAACCCTATTTCATGACTCTTAACTACTAGGGTACATTTCTCAAAGCATGTGCTAGTAGGCATTTTATATTCATTATCTCCTTTATCTCACAATTGTACGAATTAGGTGTTATGCCCATATTACAAATGGAGAAACTGTTTCTTAGGAAAGTAGTTTGTCCAAATTCAAATATGTCTGTCATATTTCAGAATTCTCCAGTGCTTAATTCCAAATTATCTGTAAGAATTTTCAGTTCCTCATGCACAAGAATGTAGGGAATTGCTATAAATGTTGATCAAGGGTTTCTTAATTAAGGGGTAGAAAGATAAAGAGGTATTGATGAGTTGAAGAAACTTCAGCTATAGGTCAAGGAAAGGCCATAATGACTGCCTAATAGGAAAGCAGGATCACGGCCTTGCAATTAAAACATCAAACAAACTTTATTATACAAGAAATATGTGGGTGGAGGTAAATTAGAAAATATAGATGAGGAGAAATACGCTATTTAAACCTCGAGAATGAGTATGTTGTGGTGGGATTTTTCTATTTATTTACCTATACAGTTTATCTTAAAATTTTGACTCTTCGGGCTTCCCTAGTGGTGCTGCGGGTTGAGCACAGCAGAATTAGATCCCTGGCCATGAGACCTCTCCTGCCTTGCGCGATGCTCCCCTCAGCAATGTATTTTGGTCAATCTGCTTTTCTGTTCTCCACTGTCTCTGGTGAAGCCTCTCACCACCCGCAACTCTGGCCTGTACCCCAGTTCTTATATGCATAAATAAGTAAACCTTTAAAAATATTTTTTCAAAATACATTAAATACCTTTAAAAAATTTTTTTGACTATCCTATACTTAATGTACTCTTTTCCCCTCCCCTTATTAAAAATAAATAATTATAGGGAGCAATGAACAGGCATTGCTTATCTAAAAAAATCTCAATTTTTGTATCTCAGTTTACAATGACTGAGATGCTCTTCTAATCTGAACTGGTAGGAAGTGAACAAGGGAAATTCTAATATAAAAGGAATTCCAAATCATAAAAAAGGACACAGTAGAGGTGCAAGCAACAACAGTGATAACAGCTACCATTTATTAAGCACTTACTAGGTCTTTAATGTTTGCCAAATACTTTTACATACACAGTATTCACAACAGCCCCCAGGAAATCGTTGACAGGTGTATTTGTTCTTAAATTTTAGATCAGTGACTTGCTGAGTAGAAAGCTTTTTTCTACCCTAAAAAAGCTCAACATTAAAAACTGATACTTCAATTAATATATTAACCCTAGATTTAAATAACTTTTTTTTTCGTATAGTGCACATCTACGGCTAAAAGCCTAGTCAAACTTGTTTTCTATCTCATGTCTAAAGATAAAATTTTGCTTCCCTTACTTTGTCCCAATAAGATATTTTTCAGTGCTACAACTGAATCTGTTAAGAACGTCTTCAAAATAGAAACCTATTTAAGCCCTATTTCTCTTCTTGGGGAGCTGATTTTCTGGGGGATAATGGCAAACACAATGCAATATTCTGCTCAAACACATAACACCTACTGTCTCCCACAAATGCATACTTACTATTTGAACACTTTGTTACAATATGTTACATGCTACCAATGTTAGATGTACCAGGGAATCCTTTTCAGTAATTATGGTTCCTAGTGTCCTGAATAAATTAAGTGGAGACCAGTATGGCTAAGGAGACTTAAAAGTTCTCATTAACTCTCCAGTGGAACTAGACTATGGATATGTCTCATCCAGTCCTCATAAGGATATTATGAAAATGTTCATATACATTACAGAGAAAACTCCCCCAATTCACAACACTATCTCAAACTCATCCAATTTCAGCACCCTCCCTTTACCATTAAAACAAGGAAGATTAGGGAGGAATAAGCCTGCCATTATATTCTTCACTCACAGTACCAAAGATACTTGTATGAGAATTCTCAAGTTCTATTTCTGTGAGTCTCAGCATCTCATGAAAGGCAACAGGACATCTTGACACCAAGTATATTGCTTGTCCAGCATCAATAATTTAGACAAAATTGCAACAATTCATATACTTCACATCAACTAGGGGAAAGATGTCAAACAGTCTAAGGAGACAGAAGCACAGGTTACCACTAAGATCTGTGTTTAACAGATAAAGCATGCAAGGTGAACAGAAAGATATAACACTGACTAGTACTGGGAAACATAGGGAAAGGATGTAACTGCTTAGTAGGGAGAGAATAGTTCTCTCAATTATAATGGAATCCACTCACAACACTTATTTGGAGTTACTTTTATAAGATGATATTCAAGTGATATTAAAGTGTTTCAAGCAAAATTCAGCAATTCCTGTAAGGCTTCCTGTTGCTCATCATCAAGTTGGGATACACATTCCAACCATAATTCTTCAGAAGTCTGCACCTGACGCACGACATTAGCTAGGCGTTTGGCACAAGGATCTTCATAGTTAATAGTCTCATTAATTTTTCCTTCTGCAATTATACTGATTATTTTGGGAAGATTGGAATTATTTGGACCAAGTACAACTGGGTGGTTACTTTCAATTAAGTCACAGAGAAAACTCAAAGTCTGAATAGCTTCCTCTTTATCCTCATGCAGTGGAAGCCATGATAACCAATGTGGAAGAACTTCATCTACATTTACACAGTTAGGCTTAAACTTCAAAATCTTCCCTATTGCTGAGATACAGTTCTCTGTAGCAATGACATTTTTTTTGGTTTTGGAATTTGCACACTTAATAACTTTTACCAGCAGTGGAACAGCTTCTGAACATAACGAACGATAATCATCACCACCAAACTGTGCCATAACACCCAGGCCATAAGCAGCAGCTTGCCTGACTTCAGGGTTGTTATCTCTCATATTCAGTAGCATTGGCCACCGAAAATATTCTACATACTTAAATGAAGTTGGACTGCAGTGCTCTATGATATCATCAAATATGCACAATCCCCACTGTCTGTCTGGCCATGGCCTACTAGAACAAATTAGATTTACAATTAATGGAAGCAGCTGTTCAAACCATGGTAAAATCTTTTCCTTATACGTACTAAATAAAGAGTGCAAAATATCTGATACTTTGGTCAGAATATAAACATCACATTCATCCTCATCTTGCAGAGACATCTCAACCTGTTGGTCATAGTTTTCTTCCTGTCTTTTGACTTGTCTCAATTCTTGATTTTTAAAGTGTCCTTCAAGTTTTGCTTTCAATATTTCTCCTAGTTCTTCCAAGTGTTCATCATTAAGGCATCCATCTCCCATTACTTCAATGGACTTTGCAAAAGAATTCATTATTTCTGAGAGTACATCTGTGTCAGGTTCAGTCCCAATAGCCTTGATTAAGGGATCACATGTAAATTGCCACATCTGTGCAAGATATTCTGGGCCACGAATTTTTGCACATTCCAGGAGAAAAGGCATAGACTCTGCTGCTGCCACTCGAACATTGTCATGGAAATAAAATTTCAGTAAGGGAACCATCAGCTTTACAACTTGTTCCGTATACTCCACAAATCCTTCCCTTAATTCCTTTGCATAGTAAACCAACATCTGGCAAGCAGTTGCTTTTGCTTCAAGTCCTGAAGTTTTAATTCCAAAACTTTGCTGGTCTCCTAGATTTACAAATTGCCAGCCATCATCATCACTCATATTCTCCACATCTTGCGTGTCTAAGAGAGCAACATCAGGCTTAGCTGAAGCAGTTTTAATAAGAGGCTCAATAACCAATGGGAGATACTGTTGAAAATCATTTCCAAGAATTTTACACATTCTAGCCCATGCTGAAACCATGTAAGAGGTCTGAGGATCGTCATCTTCCATATTATTTAAGTCTGATTGTGTCTTCAACAATAGCTGCATCACATTTGATGCATCCTGCATAAATTTTTCCTTTCCAACAGCAAGACCAATGTGACTGATGCACTCAATAGTTTTTCCTTTCAGAAGCTTGAGCTCCTTCTGAATAGCAAGCTCAACAATATGCTTTAGTGAGGGCATAAATATATCATAATATGGAACAAATTTTTCTTCTATTGTATCTGCAACTGAGGCAATGGTTGTCACAAGCTGTTCCAAGGCCAACTTAGTTCCATTCCGAATCAATTCTTGAAGTTTAATCACCAAGATGGAATGTAGATTTTTCACCATACCATCCAAATATAGAACTAGCAATGACTTGGGGCAGTCTTCAATAAAAATAACAAGTGCAGAAGCCGCATGCGATTGCACACGCTGATTACCTTGATTTTCCATGGTACGCAACAGAGCTGCAATCACTGTTTCATGGAATTTCTTTTGGAAATTAGGTGCAAAATCTGTCGCCATCTGTCCAAGTGTAGTACAGGCTGCAGCCCTCACCCTTGGATGGGGATCCTGAAGAAAAAGCAAAACAGAGTTAACTGTTTCATCAAGAATTGATTCCATTTGCTGATGGCATCCTTCTCCAACGGCAGATAAAGCCATTAATCCGGCATGTCGACATTTCCAGTCAGGGCTCTGAAGCATCTGCATGATATGCTCCTTAGTCATGGGTAAAACAAGTTTTCCACCAAGCCCACATGCCAGTCGGTCTAGGGCACTCTCAGCAGCAACTGCATTGCTGTCAAAATCATCTTCTTCCATTTCATCAGCATTTACCCAGTCCTCATCATCTTGTAGATCAACCATCATTGCTAATATATGAGGAACTGCTTGTGCAATAATATTTGTATGCTTTTTCAACATTGGGGTTGCAGTTTCAGACAGGGTCACTATTACTTCAAGGGCCAGCTGGCGTTGCAGATTACTGAGTCTAGAGTCTCCACATAACCTCAGACTCAACTGCAGAGTATCTTCTAAATGAGGACCCAAGTATTTAGGTACCGTATCAGCAATCTCAACAAGGGATTCTAGCACTGAATCATCATCCTGGTAGCATGAGTCATTCACAGCCTGTAAGATTCCAGGAAGCAAGTCTGCAAAGTCTTTGAAAAGAGCAATATTATTCTCATTAGCAAGTACAAATGCAGCTGCAGCTCTAGCGGATAATGTCCTGATGGCTGGATGTTCTTGATCTTGAATACACTGGTCCAACAACCGCTTGATGATATCCAAATCGTGTCGCTCTTGGTTCCCAAAAATCCCAGGAAAGTGCCAGAAAACGTGAAGTGCAACTTCCCAAAGAACCACATTCTTAGAATAGATTGCATCAATAAGAAACTTCAGACCTTCGGGCCAGTGGTTAGTGCCATCCTCATCTATCAAATTTCTGGCCAGCACTGCAAAAATATCACATAGTTTTTTCCTCATGCTAGTATGTGTTTCTAACTTAACAGCCAGTATCAGTTCAATCTTGACGTCCCTCTGAACATCAGAAGGTAGATTTGGATAGACTTCCTCAAACCCAGAGGACAAAAGCCGTCGTAGCAGTGCGGCAGCCATTTGTCTCACCTCATAACCTGCTCTTCTATTTCGGACAGCATCTAACAAGAATGTAGTCTTACACAGACCTGGGATATTCTCATAGATTTCCTCTGCTTGCCTCCGCACCATACAGCTTGGATTGATGAGGTTCTTCAGAAGCTGGTAAAACTCTTGCTTTCCCGATACGGTCGCCGGCACCCCTGCAGCCCCGGTCGCCGCCATCGCGCTCTGTCAAAGCAACCGCGACTGGGGCGGAGGGAGGGGGTTTGCGACTCAAAGCAGTGACGCAAGCTAGGCGCCGCAGATGTGGGCGGGGCCGCTTCTCCCCCGCCGCCTGGGTGCTGAGGGTGCGTTCTGGGAGGTGGTGTGGCCCTAGTGGCTGGGGTTAGTGAGAGCGTGCTGGCGACGAGGGACCCCTCCGTTTCCAATCAGATAAATACTCCTACGGAGGTGAACAAAAGAAAATTACTCTATCGATTGTGTTAAACTGGGATTATGGTGATTTCTCCCCTCTATATCTGAACTGTCTCTGTTGTTATCCTTATAATTTTTAAAAGGAAAAACTACATCTTGAAAATACACTAAGTGAAAGAAGCTGATCACAAAGCCCACATCTAACATATCGTATGATTCCACTAATATAAAAGGTTTTGAATAGGCAAATTATACAGAAAAGTTTAGTGGTTGCCAGAATAGGCGATGGGAAAAATAGAAAATGCTTTTAGATGGTTTAAGTGACGAAAATGTTCTAAAACCGATTGTAGTAAATGTTGCACAAATGTGGTTATTCTAAAAATCACTGAATTGTACAGTTTAGATGGGTGGATTGTGTGGCATATGACTAATACTTCAATAAAGCTATAACATAATAAAGTAAACATGAATAAAAGCACCCCACTACCACACCTCATGTAGTAGATGAGCGATGCTCAAAACTATGGTGTGTTTCAGAATCACCTGGTCTATGGATTATGATAAAGAAGGGGTTGAGGGTTACAGGGTTGAGTAAAGTATGATGAAAAGTGACCTAGGCTAATAATCAGAAGACTTGAATCCTGGTTTCCTCTCTAATTTGCATAAATGGTCAAGTCACTCAAGGTTTTGCTTGCATTTTGCCTAAATTGTAAGGTGTCTACAGTTTTCCTTTCGGTAGAAAGCTACTGAAATCATTCCAAGAAAAAAATGCCCCAGAGGCTAAATATTTTTTCTTCAATTTAGGCAGATGCCAATCAAATACAATGACCGTTTCTCTAAGAATGGATTTTATTTTTGTATTAGCACTTTTACACTGTTATTTCGACCCTTTATACAGGTTTTCAAGGTCAGTGGAAGAGGTATAATACTAATTTTAGGTAAGAAATAGAAATTGAGAAAAATTAAGGTATTTGCTTAAGAACATAGAGTTGAATCTCAAGTCTATCTCTTCTGAAAGTTTTATCAATGCTGTTTTCCTCCCACGTTTATTCTTGGTTCTGCAATGTGAGCAGAGGCCTTTACTTATTGCAAAGTCTGTCTTAAATTTTGTAAGTGGGCTTAATTTTGATTTTGTAAAATACTGCTGCATATACTTGCAAAGATATAAAACCACAGTTTTATCATTAGTCAGATGACAGAATATTTATTCCCACAACTTACACTGTAATATATAGTAATATGTTCATTTAGGAAGAAACCCTGTTCTCTAAAGTGTTTTTCACTTGGTGACCTGAAAACCAATTAATCAGAATCACTGGAGATGCTTACTTTTAAATATAGATATCAGGGCCCACACTTTGAACTACTGAATCATCATTTCTGAGGAATGAAACCCAAGAATGTGTAATTTTAAGAAAACATACTGGGTTTTCATATAAGTACCAATGTTTGAGAACCATTGAGAAACTCAATAAACTCAATGTTGGTTCTAATTCCAAGACCTTTTTTTTTTTTTCTTAAAGATTTATTTTATTTATGCATACAAGAGCTGGGGTGTAGCTAGAGGTAAGGGTGGTGGTGCTGGTGAGAGGATTCACCAGAGACTGAGTGGGGAGCAGAGGAGATGAATTGACTGAAATACACTGCTGAGAGGAGTGGTGGGGGAGACAGGAGAGGTCTGCTGTGCCATGTGGGTTAGCTCCCTAGCCAGGAATCAAACTCTAGTTGCAGTGGCTGCCCATAACTTCATAGTGCTCAGACTTAAACTGTTGTGCCAACAAGGAGGTCCTAATTTCAAAACCTTGACTACAGTTCTGCATCTTGCTCCAGAGTCACTGGTTTTCTTAGTGTTCCTTGGGAAATTCTAACAGTAGCTTTGTATTTGCTATTTCATGATATGTTAATAATTATGTATGGGGAGAAGGCTTCTTTTGACACTATATCCATTAGCATATTAAGGACTTATTTAAAAACTACAATGAAATACTTCCACAAACCCACCATAAAGACTTAGAATAAAAATTTTGACAATACCAAGGGTTGGTGAGAATGTGGGACACCAGGGAACTCAGTTATGTTTTGGGTGGTAGTTTAAGTTAATTGGTACAACTGCTTTTTTTTTAATGTTTAGAAAATGCTGAATTAAGATTATACAATTACTCATTTATTCTTCCAGCAGACATTCATGGAGAATATATTTAAGCATGGCACTGGGAGAAAAGATGAACTATGTTAGGATGTTCATGAAAGGCAGTGAACATCATATAGTGTGATCACCACTGGTGATGATAAGTCATGGAATCACATGGAATTGTGGAGGCAGCTAATCTACTCTGGGCACAGAAGAGATCAGATAAGACTTCCCAGAGGATATGATATCAGAATTGACTTTTGGAGGATGAATCTTCATTAGTAGTCTGGATAAAAGAGAAGATTTTTCTAAGTAGTGTACTTTGTTCATATTGAGAGAGCCTTGGAACCCGGTGTATTGAGAGTTCTGACAGTATTTCAGAATCCCAAAACATTGGGTATAGGAACTTCAGGAACCTGGGGGTGACACAGAATGCAGGACAGAGGAAAGCAAAACGTTTAAGAATCAGATCATTAAGGGTCTTATATTCTATGTTAAGAAATTTGGATTTTTTTCTAAAGGTAATGAGTGAGGCTATTTAAGGATTTTAGTCAAGGTCTATGAAATCATCAATTTTTAGAAATATTACTTTGATAATAGTGTAAAAAATGAAGTGTAAAGACTGGATGCATTTAGGAGATCAGAAGCCTAGTTTAGTTAAGATGAAAGTATAAACCATAGCAGTAGTAGTAAGGGAAAAGAAAAAAGGGTAAGGATTGGAAAGGTTTTTAAAAGTGGTATCAATAGGGCCTCCCTGGTGGCGCAGTGGGTTAAGCAACGCTCTATGAAGCAAACCGCAGCCACTGCAGCACGAGTTCGATCACTGCCCCTGGCCAGGGAGGGGACCCACATGGCCGGCAGACCTCTCCTGCTGTGCCCACTGCTCCTCTCAGCAGTGTACTTCTGCCTGTTCTGCTCCCTGCTCTCTGTGGTGAATCCTCTCACCCCCCCCCCACACCTCTGGCCTGTACCCCAGTGCTTGTATGCATAAATAAATAAATCTTTAAAAAAAAAAAGTGGTATCAATAGCATTCAGAGGGGAAAGCTAAGAAGACTAAGAAATTTCCCCAAGTTTTGGTTTTGGTCTGGGGATCTGATTGGAGGTGTTGAAATTTACCTTTTTTCTTTTTAAACCTATATATGAGTAAAAAACACTGCTGCTAATTCTTTCTAAAGGAAAAAGAAGGTAAGTCCTAGAATCCATATTTTCTCTAGTTGCTCCTACATGGTATCGTGATGGTCATTATTTCAATAGTGGGAGCCAGATTGAATCCATTTTAGGAAAATTATTTATTTTCTTATTATTTTCCTTTGGATAAAAAACTTTTTTTATCCCAAAGAAGTGTAATACCCAACACGGCCAGACTGACATTGCAGATTTTGTTAGAGTTGAAAAACTTTATTAAATTTTGTAATTAAAGCTGCTTTTAAATTGCCCTGTTGAGAGATCATTTTAAGAATGTTTCCAAAGGTGGCTCAATACTAGACAATTCAAATGTTTATTAGCAGCTCATTGAGTGGGGAAAGTGTAAAATAAGTTGCAAATCTCTTCCAAGATCTGAGAGATTTAGAGTCAAATGGGGATAGAATTAAATTGGACATATTTGACATTTTCACAAGAATAATACAGAATGAATAAAAATACAGAAAATAAATATAGACCCCCCCCCCCGACCTAAGGTGGGACAATGTGGTTATCAAACACAATAATGTCTGAAATGGATTAAAATAATCAAATGTATAAGCAAAAATGATAAGATTCTAATGTAAACAAAAGTTCTAATTTATTGGTCATCTCTGGAGGTTGCTAGGTAACCAACTCCAAAAATTAATAAACAGAAATAATTAAAATTTTCCCCACTTTTCCTTTACAGACTGTATTTCATGGTAGCCAAATAGCTGATAAAGATACCTTTCTTTAAAAAAAAAAAGAATTTAAGCTAAGAAGTGCACTAAGTGTGTAGAAATCATACACTGTTGGTGGGAATATAGACTGGTCCAACCTACGAAAACAGTATGGAAGTCCTCAAAATAATAAAAATAGATATATATACCATATGATCAGCAATTCTACTCCTAGATATCTATCCAAAGAATACAAAATTACTAATTGGAGGGATATATGACCATCTATGTTCATTGCAGCATTATTAACAATATAAGTTATGGAAATAATCTAAATGCCCATCAACAGAATGGTGGATTAAGAAGATGTGGTATATATAGACAATCAAATACTGATAAGCTTAAAAAAAAAGATGAACTCTTGCCATTTGTGACAACATAGATGAAACTGGAGGGACTTATCTTAAATGAAATGAGTTAGAAGGAAAAAGACAAAATCAAATAGTTTTACTCATATGTGAAACAGAGAAAACAAACAAAAATACCCATAGAGGAAATGACAAAGCTAAACCAAAACATACCCTAGAAATAAGACTGCAGAATTGAGGCTACTAGAGGAGAAGGAAGAATAGGAGTGGAAACAAAGTAGTGAGGGGCCCCATGATCTAGAGTAAAGGACTATGGGTACTTGAATGGTGGGGACAGGGTGGTACATTACATCTGAGGAGATGCGAGCCTATTCCCTTAGTTCATATACAGTGTTGTAAACCAGTGCTACCTCAAAAAGGAAAAAGTTAAGTAACAAATCCAAGTATGGTTTTAAAAATTTAATTCTGGGCCTCCCTGGTGGCATAGGGTTGAAGTCTCAACGCTATCATTGAGGGCCTGCCACTTACGGTGCAGCAGACCTTTCTTGTCTCTCCCTCTGCTCCCCTCAGCAGTATATTTCAGTAGATCTGTCTGTTCTGTTTCCCACTCTGCCTCTGGTGAATCTGCACCTTTGGCCTCATCCTAGTTCTTTTTTTTTTAAAGATTTATTTATTTATGCATACAAGAGCTGGGGTACAGGTCAGAGTCGCAGGAGGTGAGAGGATTCACCAGACAGAGTGGGGAGCAGAACAGGCAGACTGACTGAAACACACTGCCGAGGGGAGCAGTGGGGAGACAGGAGAGGTCCGCTGCACCATGTGGGTCCCCTCCCTGGCCGGCAGCAGGGATCGAACTCGTGCTGCTGTGGCTGCGGTTTGCTTCATAGTGCGCCGCTTAACCCACTGCGCCACCAGGGAGGCCCTCATCCTAGTTCTTGTATGCATAAATAAATAAAAATGAATCGCTCAAAAAAATCGTATTAGCTGTGATTTTAAAAAAAAAGACAAAGCAGATATATTAAACCTGCTTATAAAGATAAAACACTCAGAAAAGTATCTCTTTTATACTATTACTAATAAAAATATTAAGATCATATAAATGAAATATATGATTGATTAGAGATAATGTTTGGGACAGTTTCTTGTGTAATAGAAAAAATATAAATTCCAAAGAAGCCCAGTCCAATTGGGAAATGTACTTGGTAAAATCATCTTGGAAGATGCTAAGCATTTCTATCTCTATCTTTAGCTGATAAGAGAAGTAACAATGACTTTCTATGTAAGCTGAGGAAATTTAGATCTCTAAGAAGAAGTAATAATTGAAATAATGAATAGATCATTTATTTATTGAATTAGAACTCTTTAAGGTAAAACTGATTTTAGTGTACTAATCTTTTTGCCATTAGCCACACGACTTAAAACAGAGCCAGCAATGGAGAGTGAGCAGTTTCGTTTCACTTTTTCTCAGCCACTTCTATGACTATAGACTATGACTATGAGAATCTATGACTATAGAGAATCTCCTTCTAGCTAGTAGTTCTCCAGTTTCTGTTTTGGCACCTGTGATGAGTGACAATTGCAGAAATCCCACAATGGGCTCAGAATGTAAGTGCTTTCCTTCTTATATTTATATGTCAAAATATATCTAAAGCAACACCAGTTAATTTCTTGGAATATTTCTAGTTTATGCAGTTTTACTATGATTAATTCCATAGAACAAGACAGTTGGGGACAAATTGAATAATGATAAAGGAAACAGAACTGAGGATTGTAGGTCAAGAATCAAAAGAAAATTATCCATACTCGTTATATTAATAGTGAAAGGAATTTAAAAGGTAGAAACAGTTAGACTTAATTTGAACTTAAGAGGTGTGAGATTTTTGACAAGTTACTAAACTTCTTTGAGCCACAATTTGTTTATTTTATGTGGAAATAATAAGACTGAATTTATCAAGTTAAATTGCATTTTAAAGTATATTGAGTATTGTTAGATGTCAAATATTGTGACATGTGTTTTCTGGATACTAAAATAAAATAACACTGGACAAAGAAAAAGAAAAAAAAAAAAAAGCACTGGGCCCTCCCTTCAGGTGTTGTTAGTCTGGATGGGGATGGGGAGAGGGAACAGAATAATTTAAAGCATGGTAGAGATACAGCCAAGTAAGTACAAGGGGAGCCAAAGGAATAAAGTATTCTGATGTGGGGAAGTAAAGAGTAATGAAATAGAAGAAGTAAAACATGAAAGATGGTAGAATTTGTACTTAGGGGAAGAGGAAAAGTTCCACGTAAAAGGAACAACTGGAGTGGAGGCCTGAAGACAGAAAAATATTCTTAATGCTTTATTCAAGGAATAATAACTTCTTTATTGTAACTGAAGTATGGGGGTGGTTGGGAGGGTGTTGTATGGCAATAAGTTAGAAAAGTTTACTGCAACCTGATAGTATGACAATATTAAATCATGGTCCTTAGTTGTAGCCAAATATGAAAAATACATTGGTGCAGGACCCTACTGAACTATGCATGTGCATCTGCAAAGTTCTTGATGTTGAAGTTAACAACCATGCTTTATTCAAGGAATAATAACTTCTTTATTGTAACTGAAGTATGGGGGTGGTTGGGAGGGTGTTGTATGGCAATAAGTTAGAAAAGTTTACTGCAACCTGATAGTATGACAATATTAAATCATGGTCCTTAGTTGTAGCCAAATATGAAAAATACATTGGTGCAGGACCCTACTGAACTATGCATGTGCATCTGCAAAGTTCTTGATGTTGAAGTTAACAACCACTAACAGATAAGATGATTTGAGAGGCAGTGTGTGAAATGAGGTGACCAGGAAAAGGCAGAGGCTTGAGGCAAAAATCCAGGTAGGAGACTTGTAAAACATGAGAAGGGTTTGTGAGAAAAGAGAAGAGAAATGGAGCTCAAATTAGTAAGGCGAGTTTGGCAAAACTCTTATCCAATAAATGTTGAGGATGACACAGGAACCTAAGCTAGAATCTAGCTTCAGCAATCTTCTTCTCTGCCTTCCTGGTTCTATGCATTTCTCTATTCTTGAGTAGGGTCAGGGGATACAGCTTCTAATAGATTTGGGGTGGTAGTTTAACATAATAATTCAGAAGACTCAACCTAGAGCCAAAGGACTTACCTGTTGTATCAGCTGGGTTAAATTCTTAAACTCTCTTCCCCATCTGAAAAATGGGGATAAAAGGAATAAAATGATTGATAGAATTGAACACGAAAACATTTAAAGTACTTATCTTGCCATTTTAGGTTGAGAACCTGGCTGTGACAGTCAAAATAGATTATGTTATGCTACAGTAACAAATAATTCCCAACTATCTGTGGTTTAAAGTATTTATTTGTCAATCATGTTACATGTCCACTGTGGGTCAGCCGGGAAACTCTGCCTATTGTAGTTACTCAGGGATGAGGGAGACAGAGTAGCTAACATCTAGAATGTTGTCTTTCCCTCTATGAAAGGGAAAGAGAATTTTGAAGTGTTATACACAGTTAAATGCTTAACCCCAACACTCCTCATGATAATAACTCACTCTCCAGCACCAATCATATGGTACCCACTACAATGGGGCTGAAAAATGCAATCCTACCACATGTCTAGATGATAGGAGAGCTGATACATTTGGTAAAACTTTATATTGTGTTTCATATAACCCAAGATGTGAAGTGGTAGTTTTCTTCCTTCCAGCACTCCTACCCTCTTCCTTGAGCTTGGAATGCAGTCCAATAGCCACCCCTCATGTGACTGGCAACAGAGTTCTCACAGTTCCCTCTAGTGGTACCTAGAATTATATCATTAGCTTTTAGGGGGTATTTAGTTGCATAATCTCATTAATGTACATTTTATCCCAGTTTGTTGGCCCCTATAAACTTATTCAGGATAAGCCCTTCGGCTCCAAAACTACTTTGTAAGTACCCTGTAAAATTGATCCTTTCTTCTTAGCAAAAGAATACAAATTTCAATATTTAAAGTAATAAATAATCCCCAACTATCTGTGGGAACCTGGGTATGAAACCTGACTTTTACTGTTTTTTCACTGTTTTTACTCCATAGAAACTCCCCTTTTGTCTCTAAATACTCTCTTTCTCACTTATAGCAATACATATAGAATATACATGTTTTTATATATAATTACATATTTACACACATATATGTATGTAATTCCTGAAGGCCTATCTGCAAACTTAACTATAATAAGAACCCTTAATTATAAGAGAGGAATTGCTTCTGAAATAACCCTAATTTCATGTTCCAAATTCTTAATTGGAGTTCATGGGCACCTACGTACAACAATTTCCATAATCGTTTCCTTTGTAATTCTCTGTATTGTATTTTAATCCGAGAAGAGACCAAAAACTACACCAGATTGCTAGAGTTACTTGACATTTTGAGAACACTGTAAAAAGCTTAAGTGCTGGGGTAAGGAAATATTTTAATTTCACCACAAGGTGGTGCTATTGCTTTATGAGTAAATAACAATAAGGCATGTCCTCAGTAAGAATACAAATTACCTCAAGAGAAGCTTAAGTAACAAAGGGATGATGTTCCACAGAAAATTACCAATAGTCTTAATTTTAAGAGACAGTTACAAATTCCAAACAGGTAATGGCAAAGCTATTAACTAAGACACTGTGATCTACTATATAAAATGTGATTGGCAAAAGGTTTTGCTATTTTATAGTACATAAAACAAAAATACAAGGTTTTGAGGACCCATTAGCCAACATACACACATGCACCCACACACTCACATACATAGCATTACAGATTTTCTTCACTATTTAAATGGCTCACCGTAGTAATATTTTTCTTGCCCATGTTTTCAGGGTCTTGATTCTTGCCTGTTAACATTCTGAATTTTTGTATGCAGACATCATACTTAATGTGCACTTAATTCCAACTAGATTCAATCATTTGTTGCATACACATGATAAGTTCAAAAGTAGAAGATACAACTCCAGAACAGAAACTGAAAATCTTATGACAGAAATTTCATAAGGAACCCAAGGAAGAAGCATAAAGCACCTGACAAAAGCAATACATATTTATAGATGAAACAAATTGCTTCAAAAGATATTGATGGAGTAGGAATTGGTGAGAAGTGGGTGGCCCCATAGGTGAAAACAGATGATTATATGATAACTGTTAAAATGAGGTGATAGGTGAATAGGGGGGTTCCTTGTCATTATTATTTATTTTTGTATATGTTTATAATTTTTCATTAAAAAAGAAAATTAACATGTACATGAAATAATGTAATGCTAAATGATTGCATAAGTACACTTTTGGAGATGAGAGTTAGGTGAATGAGCAAGATACAGAATTAGTAGAAGGAAAATGAATACAGATACAGAAATGTTCACAAGGCACAGGAAATGAATAAACTGCAGGTAAGTGTAAAACTGAGTTTGCATTACTTAATCCTCATTTAGATTAAACTCATTTGGCAAAAGATTTTACGAGTTTTTTTTTTAATCAGATCTAAAAGTCAGTTTCTATGAAATTAACTGTGTGTTTTGTTTAGGTTCTAGGGAAATGGTGAGAAGATAGGCAAAGAACTAAGTATTAGAGACTCATTCTTTTTGACTTTTTTAGGAAAAAGGAACTGCAAAGAAGCTGATCTTTCTAACTTGCTTTTTATATTTTTCAAGACTTTATAAAGAGACAATTAGCTTATTAAAAAAAAAAACTATGGCTCACTTGTACATATTTGTTTTGAGTAATCTGGTTTATCTCCACTAACAAAAGATAATTTTCCCAGGTTGCTACAAATATATGTCTGTGGGATTAAATATTTTTGAAAAGGTTAAAAAATAATGCTTTTCTAAAAATCCATGAAGATCTCTATACTCTTACTACCACAGAGAAAAGAAGCTTTTAGTTTATTTTACTTAGCATTCAGAAAACCCTTTTTTTACTTTTAATAAGAAACATAATGAAAGAGATGTTTCTAGGGCCTCCCTGGTGGCCTAGGATAACTTACACCTCAGTGCTATCACCACTATGGCCTGAATTCAATCCCCAGCCAGGGAGCTAGACACATATGGTGCAGCAGACCTTTCCTGTCTTGTCTGCTGCTCTCATTAGCAGTGTATTTCCATAAAATCTGCCTCTTCTGCCCCCACTCTGTCTCTGGTGAATCTTCTGATGCCTGGTGTCTCTGGCCTACACCCCAGCTTTTCTACACAAAAATAAATAACTACATCTTAAAAAAAAAAAAAGACATTTTTAGTCCTCCCTGGTGGCACAAGGGATGAAGGCGCAGCTCAATGAAGCTATCCACAGTCACAGTAGCATGAGTTTGATTCAAGGCTAGGGAAATGACCCACATGGTGCAGCAGAACTCTCCTGCCTCGCCCGCTGCTCCCCTCAGCATTGTATTTCAGTAGATATGCCTGCTCTGCTTCCTACTTTGTCTCTGGTGACTCCTTTCACTCCCACACCTCTGGCCTGTATGGCAATTATTGTATAAATAAATAAATGTTTCTATCTTTACTTTTGTTAGGACAAGAGTCAGAACTTTCTTTCAATACAAGTGTAGTACTCTATCTTCTTGAATAAAAGAAACTATTACTAGTAATATACTACCTTTTTATTTAAATAAAAATACCTATAACCCAATTACCAATGAAATCAATGTATATGTTTATGGGGTGAGCTAACATTTTGATTACCAATTTAAGTTGTTGCACTAGTTAACTGTTTTTTTTTTTATTCTGCACCCTGTCCACCATTAAGATTGAATGATTAGTGTGGAGTTTGGAAAAAGGAGGATATGATTTAGAAGAAAGTCTGAATGTTGCCCCTTCTGACATCTTTTCATCAGGAGTCTCCTGGGGGAGGAGAACACTAGAATAAACTATAGATATAGATCTATAGGGATAGATATAGATATGGATATAAGGAGATTTGTTATCAGAATTAGCTCACAAGATTATCAAGGACAAAAAGTCCCACGATTTAGGACTTGCAAGTTGGAGAACAAGTAACATGAGTAGTGTAATTTAGTTTAAGTCTGAAGACTTGAGAACCACGGAGGCAATTTGTAAGTTCTAGTATGACTCTGAAGGTCTAAGAACCAGAAGCACTAATGTTCAAGAACAAGAAAAGATGGCTGTCACAGCTGAAACAAAGAACGAATTTAACCTTCTTCCACCTTTTCTTTTATTCAGACCTGTAGTAAATTAGATGAAGACCACTTGTGGTGATCAATTGTGGGTTTAGGGCATCTTCTTTACTTGTTTCACCAATTCAAATGTTAACCTATTCCAGAAACATCCTTGTTTATATACCCAGAAGCAATGTTTTATCAGCTATGTGGGCATCTTTTAGCCTAAACAAACTGACAGATAATATAATAAATGACATGGCTTCTGGGGATTGTGTAGAAGGGAGGCATTGAGGAAAGCTGAGAGGTGAGAATCAAAAGGCCCTCTGTGTTCTCCCGCTCTGATCTTTGGCCAGGGCAAGACTATCCCTGGCAGAGCTCTGCCTGATTCCACATTTGGAGATCCAAAAATGTTCCTATATCAATGTAGGAGCATCCATAGCAAAGATCTTGCACAAACTTATTGAATAGAAGGTGAGTCTGTATTTAGTTTTCCTAAACAGACTTTGTTTTCTAGGAGGTAAAGATGGAAGGTTCCTACTTATCCCAGAAAGGGCACACAGATGCCATAGCATCTGCTAGGGCAAATTACAAAGTTTGGGGTAGGTATCACAGGTCGGGGCTAGAAGTGGAAGAGGACTCTTCAGCTAGTCTCCTCAACTTCATTAGTTGAGAAAAGGAGTAATCTAAGGAGCAGGACATTTATGATCTGTAGTACATTGGGTTAATACCCACAAATATTGACCCTTCCTTCTATTTATACCCTTTATCACCTAACTTTGCAACCCCTCTCCTTAAAGTGTGCATTCTTAATCTCAACCTTATTAATATTTTGGGCTGGGTAATTCTTTGCTTTGGGAGTCTATGATGTGCTCTGTGGAATACTTGGCAACATCCCTGGCCTCCATCTATAAGATACCAGTATCATTTCCTACTCCCTGCAGGTGTGACAATCAAAATTGCCTCTAGACATTGCCAATGTCCTACCTTAAGGCACTTCTTGTACCAGTACAGAATTGTGCAACCTCCAGAGAGAATTGTAATAAATATTAGGGATGGAGTTGTATCAGTGCAGGAATTTAATCACATTTCTGAAGTCCAACTCTGGATTATAGTGCTATCCTCTTCCTCTATTCCTATTCCTCTGTGTTAAACTTCAGCGTATTCCTGGAAAGAATTTCAGAGTAAGCTGTACTTTTCATTTCTCTCTACTTACTTTCTTCAGGTTCACCTTACTTCCATTTCAGCTGACAGACTCATCAGGCACAAGTACTCTTCTTTATCTCTTAGATATACTTCTATGTCTTCTTTGTTTCACACTTCCACTACCTACTCTTGGCCAGCCCTGAATAATTTCATGAAACTACCCAAACTTCAACAATCACATTGGGCACTGCATAAAAATGAAGCAGTAACTTCTACCAAACATTTGAAAAAATAATTATAAATTTCTGATATTGACTTGGAAGGACTTTGGAATGGTGCTGGCTACTTTTCTTTTTCTATTTTAGTTTCTCTTAGCAGTTATTATTTTCCAATTTGCCTATCTTGCTTTCAAACTGCATTGAATAAAAACATTTTTAATTAATTTATCTTAGTTTTAAAATCTTTTCCTCCTAGTCCTGTCAATGACAAAGCTCCCTACCAGCTCACCCAGGATTTCATTAGAAAATGAATAATTAAATCAGTATGGTACCAGAAACAAAGAGACACACAGACCAATGGATTTGAATAGAAAGCCCAGAAATATAGCCACATATTTCTGGACAACTAATCTTTGACAAAGGAGCAAAGAGTGTGCAATAGAACAAGGACAGTTTGTTCAATAAATAGTGTTGGGCAAACTGGAACACCACATACAAAAGAATGACGCTAAACCATTACTTCACACCATGCACAAAACCCACTCAAAATGGGTAAAAGGCCTGAATGTAAGACAAAAAACAAAATATATAGAAGAAAATACAGGCAAAACACCACATGACATACATCTTAGTAACATCTTTAAGGACACATCCCCTAAAACAAAGAAAGTGAAGGAAAAGATAGGGCTGTTTGTTCCTACCCATAAAGTAGGACAAGGGTGTCTGGGAAAGGGGTTGTCAGGTATCTACAGAATGAGTCATATTGTATCTCTCTGATTATTAAAATCGCCCTTAACCTTTGGTGAGCATTCATATGAGACACACATCTTAAAGTCCTTTGCCACTTTGGAGAGGTCTAGCCATAAACCCCTTTCCCAGATCTTTATCACCAAGTTCCCAATCATGTTTCTTCCAAGTCCTTGATGAAGTCCTTGACCATCCAATGAAACACTGGCCATGAACTGTGAATTGTTATAGACTTGTGCCACTCATTTTCCCTTCCAAATGAAAGGAACCATAAGACTCACTGAAGTTCTGCCCACTGGGAGAATTTCCCTTTCACACTTCCTTTAGGACTGTCCTGGAATGGGGCTATACATTACAGATTTTGAGTGGTGTCTGCATATTATGCAAAACCATCCACAAACTTTCCCATATTTTCTCTTCCTCAGTCAACTAGTCATAGGAATCCCTGCATAAGCCCACAGGTAGAGGATAGAGCAAGAAGATTGTGCAGCACAAGTGAGGACCATGGTGTTTGGGCACCTTCTTCATGTAACTTATACCTTTAGGGACTGCCCCACTTGTCTCATATATACCACTTCCTTTTGATAATGAACCGCTGCTTTGCACACCCAACTTTATGGTTTAGTGGGCTGGGCAACACCCAGTTTATGATAGGTAGTTCAGGTCATGGTAACCAGGTGGCCTGTGGTTAAGCATTCAGTCTCTACTAACATCCATTAGCAAGTCAAAAACTGTTTCTCCAAAGGAGAGTAGTTATCTGCTAAGGTTGGCAAGGATTTGCCTACAAATCTACCCAAAAGACACAAAAACAATAATTCAAAAGGATACCTGCACCCCCATGTCCACTGAAGCACTATTGACAATAGGTAAGATATAGAAACAACCCAAATGCCGAAAAATAGATGATGGGATCAAGAAGATGTGATATCTGTACACAATGGAATACTATTCAGCAATCAAAAAAATAAACTTATGCCATTTGCAGCAACATGGATGGAGCTAGAAGGGATTATGCTCAGTGAAATAAGTCAGAAAGAAAAATAAAAATACCAGATAATTTCACTTATAGGAGGAATATAGGGGAACCAAAAAAGGAATCAGGAAAAAATAACAATTATAAAAAATAAATCAATTAAATAAAATTAGCAGGCAACCATAAATCAGAGCATTCTCCAGGGAGAAGAAGGGAGAGAGATCAAAATGGGAGAAAAGGGATTTCTTTGGTGGTGCAAGGGGTTAAGCTGCAGCTCTATGAAGCTATCTGCAGCCACTGAAGCATGAGTTGGATCCCTGGCCAGGGAGGTGACCCACATGGCACAGCAGACTTCTCCTGTCTTGCTCACTGCTTCCCTCAGCAGTGTATTTCAGTAGATCCACTTGTTCTGCTCCCCTCTCTGTCTCTGGTGACTCCTCTCACCACCACCTCACACAGCTCTGGCCTGTACCCCAGCTCTTGAATGCATAAATAAATAAATCTTTAAAAACAAAACAAAAAGGGAGAGAAGAACACAAGGATTATGGTGGTGGTTCACAGGTGAAGAGGGAATTTTATGGGGAATTCATGTAAAAGAAGAAAGCATACAAGCACACATTGTACAAAATGAATAATGATGTGAAATATAAACACAAACACATATATATAAAAGACAAAGTGATCACTCTCCAGTGTGCTTTATATATTAGGTACCAAACAGCATTAATGTCAATGATGTTGATTTTCCTCTAGGACTAAATTTGACTGTTAGGAGTTTCCAAATATAATAGCAGCAACTCAGATTTTTTCTATTTGCCCAATTTTTTTACAGCCACATTCTGATTCAGGAATTTTATCTTTTTTTAATATAAATTTTAAAAATTTACATATATTTGACATCAATTGTAATCCCCATGTATTCCCCATCACCATATCACCAGTGTACCATCACTTCAGTCCCCCATGCTCCCGTCTGCCCTCCACCCTTCCCCTCTTCCCTCCCCACCAAGTGTCCCCAGTTTGTCTTTGTCTTTTCATTTTAGGAATTTTACCTTTAACAACCATTCTCTTGAAACCATAGTATCTCCTCTGCAATATATATACTCATAGGTGAGGACAGTAGTTTCCCAGCATTTCTTGTTATGAGGAAATCATTCTCAATCTCACTTTTCCACATAACACCAAACTCCAAATTATGTAGAGCCATGTATTATTTATAACATAACTTTTCTTTTCAGAAACATGTGAAAATATTCAAGATGGCAGTCAAGTTAATACCTAGACTATTTAGAAAAAAATAAAATAGTAAGAGGGGAGAATGGGTAGAAATTAGCAGTTTAGGGCTAATCTTTGAAAGTTAATTGTAGGTGAGGACACATAGTTGTGCAAGTCTGAAATCTTTGATGTCAACGTCAAATGTTCCTTCTCTTCCCTCTTCCAACTCTTCCTTCACTTTATTTTCCTTCAATCTAATCAACCCAATCACCCCCTCCTTTCTAATAAGACTGACACTACTTGAGCTCAGGTACTCATTATCCCCTCCAGGTGTTAACACAGTGTATTCATTTCTGATTTTCCATTTCTTCAAAGTGAAAACTCCCAAATAATACTTATGTCACTTCTTTGCTCTTAATTTTTCAGTGATCCCCATAACTTTCAGTACATATTTGAAAGGATGTTCTGAGAAACATAATTATCTTAAGGGTTGTTACTTGTTATCTATTAAAAAAAACAGTTGATGGGATCCATAAGTTTGGAGAATGTTGGATTAAACAAATGTGAGATGGTTTCTTCATTTTAGGTTTTCAGAGTCTATTCATTAGGAATTACTGAGATAGTACTGCGAGGTCCAAGCTATCATTCAAATATTTTATCACTGTCTGTTTTGAAGAGAGAAATACAAAAGATACCCTTATCAGAAATTAATAGTAAAACTGTATAAGCAGATGACATAAGAGAAGCCTTTAAAACTTTACCAAAAAACCTCCACCCTGTTAGACCTAGTAAATGAATTCAGTAAAAATACAAAATGAATACACAAATTCTACTGCATTTATGTACACTAATAGTGAACTATCAAAAAGTGAATTAAGAAAACATCCAATTTAAAATTCCATCAAAAAGAATAAAATAATTAGGAATAGACTTAACCAATGAGGTGAGAGACCTGTACAGTGAAAATTATAAGTTATTGATGAAAGAATTTGAAGAAGACAAAAGTAAATGGAATAGCATTCCATTGGTATTCCATGCTTAGAATTTGGAAGAATGTCCACACTACCCAAATCAATCTACTGATTCAGTACCATTGCTACTGAAATTCCAAGTTGGATTTTTATTACAAGTAGGAAAAATAATACTAAAATTTATATGGAACCACAAGAGATTACAAATAGACAAAGCAATCTTGAGAAAGAAAAAGATGGAATCATCACAATCCCTGGTTTAAAACTATATAACACAGCTATAGTAATTAAAATAGTATAGTTGGCATATAAACAGATCTATAGTTCAATGGAACAGAACAGAGACCTGAGAAATAAACCCATGGTCAATTAATTTATGACAAAGGACCCAAGAATATATAATGAGGAGAGGGTAGTCTTTTAATAAATGGTGCCAGGAAAACTGAACAGGTACATGAAAAAGAAAAAAACCCTGTACTATCTTACACCATACATAAAAATTAACTCCAAATGAATTAAAGACTTGAACATAAGACCTGAAACCATAAAACTCCTAGGAGAAGACATTGGTAGTAAACTCCTTGACACAGGTCTTAATGGCAACTTTTTGAATTTGTCATCAAAATCAAAAATAAACAAGTGGGACTACATCAAACTAAAAACCTTCTGCACAGCAAGAAAGCTAGCAACAAAATGGAAAGGAAATCTACAGAATGCCTGACCCCTTTCCAATAGCCAGAGCTCACTCATGTGGTAACTACAATGTAGACTAGAAAGGGAAAACACAACCTACAGAATGGGAGAAAATATTTAAATATAACATATTTTATATGGGGTTGATATCTAAAATATATAAAGAACTCATACAAAGCAATAAAAAAACAAATAATATGTAAAAAGTGGGCAGAAGATATTTTACCAAATAGATAGCCAGCAGGTATATAAAAAGGTGTTCACATCACTTACCATCAGGGAAAGGCAAATTAAAACCACAATGAGATATCACCTCACACCTGTTGGAATGGTCATTATCAAAAAAGACAAGAAATGACAAGTATTGGCAAGATGTAGAAAAAAGGGAACCCTTGTACACTGTTGGTAGAAATGTAAACTGGTATAGTCACTATGGAAAACAGTATGGAGTTTCCTCAAAAAATTAAAAATAGAACTACCACATCATCCAACTATTTCCACTTCTGGGTATTTTTTTCAAAGAAAATTAAAGCACTAATTTGAAAAGATACATGCACCCCCGTGTTCACTGCAGCATATATACAATAGGTAAGCTATAGAAACAAGTGAATGGCCATGAATGGATGAATGGATGGAGAAAATGTCACATAGACACACATACAAATCGCACAAATACTTTTCACTCATAAAAAATAGATCCTACCATTTGCAAAATTTTCTTGCTTGGAATGGGCTGATGGTACAATCTGGGACTACTATAAAACAATTCTGAATCTTGCTTTGCTACTATCCCACTGTGTCTCTGTTGTGTTGGATTCCCAGTTTCCTGGATCCTATGTCTTCCACTTTTGATATTCTCTTATTTAGTGAAGCATATTCTTCATAGCTTCTTCATATATCTAAAAGATATATTTGGAGGTAAATTTATTGATATTGTGTATAGCTAAAAAAAAATACTTTGGTCCTACCATAACACTTGATTATCTGTATAACTAAGATGAAAATAGCCTTCCCACAGAATTTGTAAGGCATTTCCAAGTACATTCTATATTTAATAATATTCTTGGGAAGTTAGGTCTATTTTTTATTTCTGTCCCATTATGTATGACTTCCTATTTTTTCAGCATTTTATGTTTATCTGAAGTAAAAAACATCATTATATTATTGAGTGAATTTTTTTCCTTTTGTTTGTGTTGAATGCTAGGCAAGCAGCCCTTTCAGCTTAGAACTCATTCCTCTCTTCTTGGAAATATTCTCACATGCCTTAATAATTTCCATCTTTTTTTTCCACTGAGTTTGTGAAATTCCCATTAGGCAGATGCTCTGTCAATGCACTGTTTTTCTTCATCTTCCTCTTCTAATTTATAAATTATCTGAGAAAAATTTAGGTTTACAGAAAATCTCTGAGTATTGATTTCCCATCCAGTTTTAGTTATTATTATCTTATTGTTAGTATGGTACATTCATTACAATGAACTAATCTTGATACATTAATATTATGTAAAACTTATACTTTATTCAGATTTCCTTTTTCTTTTGACCCTAATATACTTTATTAGGTATAGTATATTAGTATAGTATATAGTATATTAGTACTTAATATACTATATACTTTATAGTATATTAATATACTATAATTTCATATAGGATATCACATTACATTTAATCAGTCTATTTTTTAGACTCTTCTTGAAGACATTCTCTCAGATTTTCTTTGTTCTAGATGACACTGGTATCAAAGGAGGATTATTTCTCAAGTATTTTGTATAATGTTCCTCAGTTGAGATTTGTCTGATTTTTTTCTTTTGTGATCAGCTTGGCGTTATGGATTTTGGGAAGGATGATCACATACGTAAAATACCAGCCTTAGTACATCATAACATAGTACTTAGTACATCAACATAGTACTATAGATACCAATCTTGATCATCTGAATAAGGTATTGTTTTCTAGGTTTCTCCATTGTACAGTTCTCTTTTCTCCTTTCCATAACATTGAAAGTCACTGTGCACAGTCTATGCTTAAAGAGTGGAGAGGTATGGTTCACATCCTAATTGTATTGTCTATAGAAATTATTTAGGCTTGCTTCTTCATGAAAGACTTGTCTATTCACTTTTAATCATTCATTCATTTATGTATATCTGTATGGGTTTATTGATATATATTTTCTATATTTCCGTATAGTCCAATACCACTTTATTTTGTTGGTCAAGTTCAGCTTTGACTATTAGAAGCCATTTTCCATTGGCTCTTATGTCCCTTTGACAATCCCATTATTGTGTTATATTTTCTTTTGTTTTAGCACTTCATTACTTTATGGTAACTGCAAGATTCTCCAGGGTGATATTGTATATCCCAAGGTCATAATTATATATTTCCAGGGTCCTATTAAACCATTCATTTCTTTAAGGAGTTCTGTGTCTTTTCTTGGAGTGTACTATTAAACAGCAAGATCTGAATGCTAGGTGTGGTAGTACCACTTGTGCATTATGGCTTCTAAAGTGCTTTTAGTTGACAGGTGAAGAATATATATAAATATTTATAGATATATAATGATCCATAGCCATATTAAGCTAAAATTAGTCATATGATGCTTTCAATTAATCCATTATCACATAGATCATTTTAGTATCCTCCCTATGCTAATTTGTAAATTTGTACTACAGAAGTGAGAAACCTGACTCCTTCCAATTGTTTTTCATTTACTTAATTTTTTTAAGTCCAGAATGTGTGTGTGCCCATATCATAATTATTGATTATTGCCCATATCATATTATTCCCATGAGAAAAAAAATTATCAGCTAGAATCCCATGCTTATATATAATTCTTTTGGTCTTTAGTTATACACTCAACTTAATTCCAAAGTTACTAAGGTAACCTTTCCTTCTTGCCCCTCAGTGAGGCTATTCATCACTGAAAATGATAGTTTATAATTGTTATGTTCTTTTGTCATAGTAAATGTTCCTTGCTGAGATTGTTAAACCTCTTGGATGACTATTTTTAATATTCGTACATTAAGTTTGACACCAGGTATACTGTAGGTTTCTGTAGGTCTTCACAATTGCATAGTGTCCTATATCCACTATCACAGTATAATACAGAATAGTTTTAATATCCAAAACAAACCACTATTCCAATAAAAAGCTGTTAGAATACAGTAAAGTGGCAGTTTATAAAATACATACACACATATAAATATGCTATTTTTCTATATGGAAATAATGAACTAGCAGAAAGAGAAATCAGAAAAACAATCTCATTTACAATTACCTTGGAAAAAATTAAATACTTTGTAATATTTAACAAAAGAGCTGAGAGACCTATGTGCAGAAAAGTGTAAGACACTGTTGAAATAAATAAAAGACACAAAGAGAATGAAAGGGATTCTGTGTTCATGAAATTGGAAAAATGAATGTCATTAAAATGACAATGTTATCTAAAGCAATATACAGATTCAGTGCAATTCCTATAAAATTGCACTGAATCAAGTATTTTCACAAAAATAGAAAAAAAAATCATGAAATTTATATTTAGTTGTAAGATACCTAAGAGCAAAATTAAAACACTTCTGAGAAGAAAGAACAAAAATGGGGCCTCCCTGATGGCGCAGTGGGTTAAGCAACGCACTGTGAAGCAAACCGCAACCACTGCAGCACGAGTTCGATCCCTGCTGCCGGCCAGAGAGGGGACCCACATGGTGCAGCANNNCTCTCCTGCTGTGCCCGCTGCTCCCCTCAGCAGTGTGCTTCCGTTGATCTGCCTGTTCTGCTCCCCGCTCTGTCTGTGGTGAATCCTCTCACCCCCCCCACGCCTCTGGCCTGTACCTCAGTGCTTGTATGCATAAATAAATAAATCTTTAAAAAAAAAAAAAAGAACAAAAATGAATGTTTTATGGTCTCTAACTTCAAACTATACAACAAAACAATGGTAATTTTAAAAAAACCTTGATATTGGAATAAAAACATATCAATGAAATAGAATTGAGAAACTAGAAATAAAACCACATATGTATGGACAACTTATTTATGACAAAGGAGCCAAGAGCTTACAATGGGCAAGGTAATGTGTTTAATTCACAGTGTAAAAAGATAAAACTAGGCAACTATCTTATACTATATTTAAAAATTAAAGACATCTAAGGCCAGAAACCTTAAAATATATAGAAAAAACAATGGTGATTCCCTCCTTGATTTTTGAGCTGAGAGATATGTTTGGGGACTCAAATAGCAATGAAAATACAAGTGTTTTGGGTTTTTTTTCTTAAGTTTGATGAGATTATATCAAACTAAAAACTATCTGCACAACAAAAAAACCTTGCCTAAAAATGTAAAGACATCCTGCTGAATGGGCAAAGATATCTGTATACCATACATCTAGTGTCTTCACAGTTAGTATTTTAGATATTTGTATACAGAATTACTTGATTTAAATAGTCTTTTCACGTGTAAGATTTTAGATGATATAATTTCATTGAAGGCAATGACAAATGCAAGGACCAAGTAACTGTCCCTTGTGAGATCCCCATAAGTTTCTACTTAACAAGTCTTCTGTCAAACTGAACTTTTAGACTGTCCTTAAAGCAGAGGAAGAGGAGTCAGTTAACAGATACGTTTAGAAACCACTGTGACCACTGGGAGCCCAAGTCAGAACTACTAAAGATAGCTGAAGTTAATCCAAATAATAATTGAATTAAAGTATAAAATATAATAATTTTCCACGAAATAGTCTCAAGTGTCCTGGTCACCACCAGCACCCTGCAAGACCAGAAGACACAACAGGCTTAAAAACAAACAAACAAGCAAACAAAAACTTGGAGATAAGAAAACCCATGTTTTTATTGGTCCACTATGAAGTGAGATAAAATAATCAGATCATTTATCTAGTGCCCCTAAGAACTTGCATTGTTTCATGGAAAGACAGAATTACATCTAAATAATATCCTAAAACTTAGGGAAGGCCAAACTTCCTCTGAAAAATTCATGACAAAATGACAATTCCATGAGAACTTAAAATTCCCGAGGCTGCAGAAACTTCATTTTGTCAAGCATAAAACCTAAGTTGACATTTTATTAACACCAAAAGATACTAAATTATATGTCTTAATCATAATTGTATTTTTTTAAGATTTATTTATTTATGCATACAAGCACTGGGGCACAGGCCAGAGCTGCGGGGGGTGAGAGAATCTACCAGACAGAGTGGGGAACAGAACGGGCAGACTGTATTTTTATGTCAAATATTACTTTTTAAATTTGAACTTATTTCTTGATATCTCATAAGTTTAGCATCAGAGAAATGTAATGTCATACCTTCCCAAATGAGGAGCCTACTCTAGAGAGGGTTGCAAATTAGCTTATAAGTCAAGGTTTATCCATTAAATGTGAATTGGTGGGAAGGGAATGTGTTATAGGAAGAAGGCTTTGGATCTTGTGAAGATGATAGATATCTGGCTATATAAAACCAAGAGAGTCCTTTAGGGCATGCTGCATCAATTTTAAGAGACTTTTAATCCAAAGTTGGCATCTGAATAATCATCTCTCTCTCTTAAATAACAATTTTATCGAAGTGTATTCCATATATTCTAAAATTTACCCTTTTAAAGTATATATAATTTGGTGGGTTTTTAGAAAATTCAGTTGTGTACCCTATACTACCTAGGTCCAGAAATTTCTCTTCCCTAAAAAGAAACCTCATACACATTACCAGTTATTTTCCACTCTTCCTTCCTCTTAGACACTGGTAACCACAATATATTCTGGATTTGCATATTCTGGATAGTCTATATAAATGAAATCATAAAATATGTGGCCTTTGATTTTTTTTTTTCACTTAGAGTTATGTTTTCAAGGAACCATTTCTTTCTGTTATTCATCTTCTAGGCAGTTTTACAAGATGTTCCTGTCTTGTCCAGGGTGCTATGTATTCCCTATTACCAAATAAATTTCCTCAAACTATGCTTGAATCATTTCTGTTTAACTCTGAGTCCTCCCAGCCCCTTATTCACTGACCATATTCTGGCTGTGTCCTGCCTGGGTTCAGCTTTACATACCTGACTGTACAGAGAAAAATCCCAGTCAGATCCCACATCCTCCAAGATTACTCAGAAATCTTACAGGAATGTGTTATTCCACTGCTTCCTGTAGTTTTTCAAGATATATAGTAGGTACATAAAGACATATTTCAAATTACAATTTCTAATACTCTGTGGCAGATTCGGTTAGCTTGTGGCAGATTCGGTTAGCTTGGAGCTGTTTTCCAGAAAGATTGCTAAGAGTTTGACTGATGAATACTCAGGATAATATGCATATCTCTGCTTGGTCAAATGACTAAAACATTTCACATCACTTGTTAAAAATATCAGATAACTGTTAAAGCTAAAAAGTTAGTAAAATGAATATAAAAATCAGTCAGAAATCATCTACCCAAATGTTTTGTAGTTAAACATTCCCACCTTCAGAAATAGAGATGAGTTTCTTATTCCCCACTACTTACATTGTTCTTTTCTTTACCAGATAAGAAATTATTTAAGGGTCCTTTTCAATCTAACATACTAGTTTTAATTTTGCTTCTATTTTAAAATGATGATGTTACATTTTAAAAGAAAACTATTCCTTCACTCCTAGTAAAATTGCCCTTAGTTTTCTAGTCCTTTTTATTTATTTTGCAGAAAAAAGAAATCCAGATTTTTTTAAAAAAATTAACTGCTTGAAATGCCTCTCTAATATATTTTCCTCTGTATTTTTGTAGCAAAAATTTGGGAAACCTCCAGCAAGTTTCTTTTGTATATTAGCTATGAATGATTTACTTTCTGCTGGTAAGTTGGTTATGTTTGTGCTACAGATGCAAGACTCTGATAAATTCTATTTTACGGGATTATGATAACAAAAGTTCCTTCCTCCATGGGTCTTTCCATAGATCTTCTTACCTCATGTCAGCTGACTTCATCAGAGAGTGCAAGCAAGAGGGCAAGAGAGAGCACCAGCATGAAAACATCCTTAGATTCTCGAGAGGGAACTGGGTCCCTCCTTAGATTCTGGGGCTACCTCATAGGAGTTCACAAAATCAGACATTTGCTGAAGAGCTCCTGTTGATTCCTCTCTAGGAGCAGTCCTAAACTTGAGTTGACTGTTTAGTGGGTAATTCACTTATGGGTCATTTTCCCCAAAAGCTTGTAGAAGAGCTGGCCGAATTGCAGAAAGAAAGTGCTTTCTATCAGGGAGAACATAGCTCTCAGAAAAGTGGTTGCATTCAAGTGCAGGCAGGAATAGGGCCAGTGACAGTCATTTTCATCTTTTGAAGCCAGCTTATCTTTTCTCATACTCTGTCTGGGTTCATCTCTTCTGACTTGATTTCTTACTTTAGGGCAGGCCCCACAATCTAGTCACCCAGCTCACCTATCTGATGACTATGTAACGCATTCTTCAACTCCTCAAACTCTATCAATTAAAAAGACCTTGAGAATTATGACCAACTATTTCCAAGTCCCCATGAAAACATTTTAGAAAATAGAAAATTATGATTATTAACAGTTACATTCTACATGTGGCTTTTCATGAGCTTTTTACACCAACTGGCTTTATCAGAGAGTTCTAACAAGAGGACAATCTAATCAATGATCAAATATTGCCAAGTGGCTAAATGGATTATTGCATAAAGTCAACTGACACTTATTAAAAATTTTACTCTGTGTATAGGATGTGGAAAACTGTAGATATTTAGGAATATGTTTATTAGCACACTTCCACTTAAATTAAGCTTCAATTATATTAATTCTGACCAATCACAGTTTACTTCAGGTTACTTAGATTTGGCATAAAGAGTTTAGTTAAGCTGGTATGGTTTTCACATGATAGTCACAACTTCTGGTATTCCTGTTTTATTTCTCACTGAAGACAGTTATACAACTTGGCAGAACTGTTTTTTTGCCATGTTAAAAACATTAATATTTTTAACATATTCTAGCACAGTTTCTTTAATAAAAAAAATGCTAAGGGTATAAAGAAGGAAGGGCAAACCTAGAGAAATTTCAGAAATGTAATAATAAAGTACAAGAGGAGGGTTTTGTTTGTATCTTGGTATGAGCAAACAAAAAATTATAAAAACATATGAAACAGATAAGGAAGTATGAACTCTTTTATTTATTTTTATTAACTTTTTAGTTGTCTACATGTTTATATAACTTTGGGGTTATGTTCTTACTCCTTCATGTTTGTATATGCTTCACTCACACTCCACCAAATTCCAGTGCCAATGTCCTAACCTTTTCTTTCCCCATCCTTAGTCTCTCCCCTCTGTTCCCCCTAGTAACCAGTAATTTTCTCACTAGGTCTAAGAATTATTCTTGCTGTGCTTTGCCAGTAAAAATTTTTTGTATATTTATGTTCCACTCATCTGAATATCTTGTAATATTAAAAAAATGTTATTTTTAGGTGTGATAGTGTGATTTTATGTTTTAAAAATTTTTATATATTTACATTATTTTTCATTTTTATACAGTGTATATTTCTTACCTCCATGAAATTCCCATCACCAGTTCACCCATGCACCATCACCATAGCCCCTTGTGCTCTTCCCAACCGTTTTGTTATTCTCCCTCCCCCTCCCCTCAGAATGTCTCAGATTTATAGTTATCTGTTGATTTAGATTTTTTATTTATTGTAATTGATTTTCCCCCTTAGTCCCTTGTTTGTTTCCTCTACTTTCCTCCTGTAAGTGAAACCATCTAATATTTTTATTTTTATTTTTTACTTTTTTCACTGAGCATAATCCCTTCTAGCTCCATCCATGTTGCTGCAAATTGCATGAGTTGTCTTATTTGATTGCTGTGTAATAGTCCATGGTATATACCACATCTTCTTGATCCAGTCATCTATTTTGGGGCATTAGGGTTGTTTCCATTGCTTGCTTATTGTGAAAAGTGCTGCGATAAACACAGCTGTGCAGGTGTCCTTTTGAGTTAGTGTTTTGTGTCCTTTGGGTAAATTCCTAGGAGTGGGATTGCTGGATCATATGGGAGCTCCATTTTTACTAGTTTAAGGAACCTCCACACTGCTTTACATAGTGGTTGGACCAGTTTGCATTTCCACCAGCAGTGTAGGAGAGTTCCTTATTCTCCACATCCTTGTCAACATTTCTTGTTGCTAGTTTTTTTTATATGTGCCATTCTCACTGGTGTGAGTTGGTATCTCATAGTGGTTTTTTGATTTGCATTTCTCTGATTACAAGAGATGTAGAGCATTTTTTCATATGCCTGTTAGCCATTTGCATTTCCTCTTTGGAGAAATGTCTTTTTAGCTCTTCTGCCCATTTTTTGACTGGATTGTTACTTTGTTTTTGTTTAGTCTGGTCAGCTCTTTGTAGATCATTGTGCTAAGTCCCTTGTCAGTAGTGTTGTACAGCAAAAATTTTCTACTAATCGGTGGGGGTGTCACTTTGTTTTGGTTAATGTGTCTTTTGCTGTACAAAAGTTTTAAGTTTGATGTAGTCCCAGCTGTTTATCTTTTCCTTCACTATCTTTGCTTTGGGTGCTGTATCTTTAAAGATGTTAGTGAGGTGTATGTCATGGAGAGTTCTGCCTACTTTTTCTTCTAGATATTTTATGGATTCAAGTCTTATGTCTAATTCCTTAATTCATTTTGAGTTGGTTTTTGTGAATAGAGAAAGGCAGTATTCTAGTTTCATTCTTTTGCATGTATCAATTCAGTTTACCCAGCACCATTTATTGAACAAGCTGTTTTATTCCATTGCATATTCTTTGCTCTTTTGTCAAAGATTAGTTGTTCATATGTCTGTAGGTTTATTTCTGGGCTTTCTATTCAATTCATTGGTCTGTTTTTGTTCCAATACCATGCAGTTTTAATTATTGTGGCTTTGTAGTATAGTTTGAAGTCTGGACGTGTGATACCTCCATTCCCCTTTTTTTAGTCAGGAGAGTGTTGTATATTCAAGGTTTTTTGTGTCTCCATATGAATTTCATCAATATTTATTCTATTTCTTTGAAGAATGTTATTGAAATTTTATTGGCATAGCATTGAATCTGTAAATTGCTTTTGGTAGGATGGCCATTTTAATGATGTTAGTTCTTCCAGTCCATGAACAAGGGATGTATTGCCATTTCCTTTGTGTCTTCTATTTCTTTTAGCAACGTTTTATAATTTTCTTTGTAAAGGTCCTTCACCTCTTTTGTTAGATTTATTCCCAAGTATTTGATTTTTTTTTTGGTTTCAATTATAAAAGGGATGGTTTTCTTGATTTCTTCTTCTTCTGATTGGCTGTTTGTAAATAGGAAGGCTACTAATTTTTGTGTGTTTTGTATCCTCTTACTTTGCTAAACCAGCTGATTAGTTTGATTAGATTTTCTGTAGAGTTTTTGGGATTCTCTATGTATCTTATCATATCATCTGTAAATAGTGATAGTTTTACTTCTTCTTTCCCTATTTGGATTCCTTGTATGCCTTTTTCTTGTCTTATTGCTCTGGCTAGGACTTCCAGTATTATATTGAAGAGCACTGGTGAGAGATGGCATCCTTTTCTTGTTGCAGGTCATAAGGGGGAGGCTTTTAGCTTTTCACCATTGAGAATGATATTGGCTATGTCTTGTCATATATGGCCTTTATTATGTTAAGATGTGGTCCTTCTATCCCAAGAATTTTGAGGGCCTTCATCATAAATGGATGCTGAACTTTGTCAAATGCTTTCTCAACATCTATTGATATGATCATGTGGTTTTTATTCTTTTTTTTGTTGATGTGTTGGATTACATTAAAACATTTGTGGAAGTGTCCCTTCCTTTTCAATTTTTTGAAAGTCTCAGTGTAGGATAGGCACTAGTTCATTTCTGAATGTTCAGTAGAATTCATTTATAAAGCCATCTGGTCCTTGAATTTTATTTATGGGGAGAGTTTTGATTACTGTTCCAATTTTGCTACTTGTAATTGGACTGTTCAGGTGTTCTATGTCTTCTTTTTCTAACTTTAGGTGATTGTAAAGTTGTAGGAATTTGTCATCTCTTCTAGATTGTTGGACTTGTTTGCATATAACTTTTCATAATAGTCTCTAATTATTCTTTTGATTTCTGCTGTGTCTGCTGTGATTTCTCCTCTTTCATTTGTTTTCCTATTTATTTGTGTTTTCTGCCATTTTTTTCTGGTTAGGGGTTTATCTATTTTGTTTATTTTTCAAAGAACAAACTTTTGGTTTCATTGATCTTTGGATCTTTTCCTTAACTTCTATTTCATTTATTTTTGCTTTGATTTTTAAAATTTCCTTTCTTCTACTGGCCTTTAGGGAATTTTTTGTTGTTCTTTTTCCAGTTCTTTAAGGTGTAAGATTAGGTTGTTTCTTTGTGTTCTTTCTTGTTTGATGTGTGCCTGTACTACTATATATCTTCCTATTGTAAGTTTTTTTGCTATATCTCAGATAGTCTAGAGAGTTGTGTTCTCGTTATCATTTATCTCAAGGTATTTTTTAATTTCTTCTTTGATCTTCTCATTGATCCAGTGGTCTTCCAATTGTGCAAGTTTCAATCTCCATGGTGGAAGGATTCCTTGCTTTCTTTTCATGTTTTTTTTCTAGCTTGATGCCTTCATGGTCAGAGACTATAGTTGATAAGATTTCGATCTTAATGTATCAGCTGATGTTTGTCTTGTGTCCCAGTATGTGATCAATCCTGGAGAATGATCCATGTGCACTTGAGAAAAATGTATACTCAGATTTTGGGGGGTATAATGTTCTATAGATGTCTGTCAAGCCCATGAGGTCTAGGTGCTTGTTTAGGGCACTAGTGTCTTTGCTTATTTTTAAAAAAGTCTCATTGATCTATCCATTGGTGAGAGTGATGTGTTAAAGTCTGACTATGTATGTATTTTCTCTAATGTCTGTTTTTAAAGATGTTATTAGTTGTCTGACATTTTGGTGCTCCTTCATTTGGTGAGTATATGTTGATGAGTGTTATGTTTTCTTGATTTGTCCCCTTAATCATAAAGTAATGACTGTCAGTATCTCTTTGAACCTTTTTTTAGTTTGAAGTCTAATTCCTTGTCTTTTTTGGTTCTTTTATGTCTGTGTCTTTGAGAGTATGGATTCATTCTTCCATTTCTTCTACTCTATTTTCCTGGCTTTTCCCAGAATTTTTGAGCTCTTTCTCAACTCTCTGATTTCTTTTTCTTTCATGTTCCTCCATTTTTGTCACTTTCTTCTGTAGGATTTTCACCTCATTCCCTCAGTTCCTTGATTATATTCTTATCCCTTTCTGCATTTCCTCCTAAGTCTTTGATTGTTTTCATTATGGCCTTTGGAATTCTTTGTCTGTTAAGTGTGGATATTCTTCTGTGTCCATATTATCAGGTTCTAGATGTTGACTTTCTTTCTGTGATGTATTGTTTCTGGGTGGGCCTGCTTGATCATTTGTATTTTTCTTTCTTCCTATTGCTAGCCTTTGACTTTGAGTCTGTTGTGCTCTGGTACTGCTGGTGCTGGTGCAGCATGATTTCTGATTTGTCTTCCTGAGGTTTGGGTGTGTCTGCCTGGTATCTGAGCCTCTGTGGCTGCATACAGGTTCAAGTTCTCTTCTGTTGCGTGAAATATTGTTCTGATCTGTACTTTGCTCCAGGAATCCTTGCTTTTCTGACCTCCCCACTGTATAAAATAGGTTCTGATGTCTCAGTTAGTGGTATTCCAGTGTATCATATAGAGTCTTGCACCTCCAGAAACACACTGAGGCTAAGTCCACAGGAAGGTGCCTACAGTCTAGGTGGGATGTATTTCTCTGATGAGTTGCTAGGTCCCTCAAGGCATGTCTCTGATGATTATCGGGACTGAAAGAAAATAAGGAGAGAGAAAAGGGATTAGAGGAAAATGATACAGAAATGTAAAAGGGATGAAGGTAAGAAAAAAAGCAAGGATCACATGGGGGAAGAGGAAAAAGGAGGAGGGAGAAGAGAATGTAATGAAAAGTGAAAGTAGTGTAGGTAATGTTGGGGGGGAGTAAAGAATAGAAGTAGGGGAATCAGATAACCGCACTAGGAGAGACAGGATGGAATAGCAGATTAACAACTGAACAGTGGACAAACAAACACACTAACAGATGCAGGGAGAATTGCTTTTCAAGACTCTAGTAGTTCCCTGTGGTCTCCCCTGGGGATTGCTATCTCCCTCATGGAGTTTTAGTGGAGGGGAGAGAAAGAAAGGAGAGAAAGAAAGAAAAAAGGTGGGGTGCAAAAAGTGGTGCTGATTGAACTGCAGCATCAGATATGGGAATTTTTCAGGTTCTGTGGGATAGCTGGGTGGGTGATGGGACTCCTGAGGACTCCTTCCACCTGAGGTATTAGGTATCAAAAGGACCCCTATGGAGGGACTAGCTCTATGAGGCTCCCCTTCATGTCTTTCCATAAAAGAAAAGGAGGAAAAAAGGAGAAAAATCTCACCAGTCTCCAGAAGGGGTTTGGGAGGGAGGGACCACCACAGAGTTGCTGGCACCTCAGCTGTGCCTTGTACTAGGCTCCATTTGCCTGTCTGACCTTGTCAAGATGTCTCAGGATTCAGAATCCAGATGTCTCAGGCTTCTCCTCCATGTCAATTCTCCAGCTTCATTCTCCTTTCTGCTGGTTGCAGTGTGTTGGCTTTGTGGGTGGAGGAGGGTAGAAGGGTTCTGCTGGTTTGGGAGCAGCTCTCCCCATATTGACTTCTGTCTTTGCTTTGTCTCTTCCCCCCTGCTTCTGTGGGGTCACCAAATCTGTCCAAAATGCCTGGATCTTGTCAGAGAGATGCCATAATTTCTCCCTTATTGATGACCTTTACAGGAGACTTTAATCCTAGTGTCTCTTCACTGCCATGTTGGTGACGTCACCCTCTAACTTTAGTTTTAAATAAAGAATATCTCTGCATACAAAGTAGCAGGGTAGGAAAACCTGCTTCTCATCCTTGTGGGGGCTCCCTGTGGCAGGGGAGGGCTGGGTGGCTGTGGCTGAGGCTGAGGCCTGGCTGTGCGTGGCTCAGCCACCTTGGTCCAGTGGCTCAGGGCTGGCAGAGCGCTCTCCCCACTCCTACCCTACGCTACGCTTTGGATTCCCCCTCCAAGTTCAATGTGGGGTGGGGCAGTGCTGGGCCTGTTTCTCCTGGGCTTCCCAGCTCACCTGTGTGCCTCACAGAGATTCCTGGGGCCCCTGATCCCACGTTTCTTGCCTTCTGACTATGGCACCTGGTATGCGCTCTCTCTGCATGCTCTATTATTATTTTTTTTTTAAATGAGCCTTTTGGGAAAGAAAAATACTGCTTGATTTCACTTGCATGTGGAATCTAAAGTTGAATTCATAGGAGCAGAGATCAGAACAGTGGTTTTCAGGAACTGGGTGCTGGGAGAAATAGGAAGATCTTGGCCAAAGGATACAAGTTTCTAGTTATAAGATGAATAAATTCTGAGGATCTAATGTACAACATGGTGACTATACTTAACAGTATTTATACTTGAAAGTTACTGAATGCTCTCAATACAAGAAAAAGTAATTATGTGAGGTGATGGGTGTGTTAACTAACCTTACTTTGGCAAACATTTCATTACAAGTACATCTTAAACTTGTGTCAGTTATACCTTTTAAAAATTTGAGGGTAAAAGGTCTTTACATTTTATAGAAACAATGAATTATTGACCTACAAATGAAGACAATGTCTGCAAAATACTCGTGCCAGTGGGTGGTGGGTCAAAAGTGAATGAAACAAGACTTACTCATGTGACTGATTGGCCATGACCCCTCACATTTCTACTCTACCTCATAGCCCTGAGTCATGGTCACCTTGTGTCCTTTTGATCACCATCTGATGATAAATAACAAGTAACTAATTCAGAGGTAGCAAAAACTTGGAATCAAGTGCTTCCATATCTTCTATCCTTGGATTTGACAGTTTATACTATTGTTGTCAAGGCAAAAGTGATTTTGTCCACTCATTTGACAGGGTTAATTTAGTTTATCAGATCTCTATGGCAGAAGCCCTGGGGCAAATACGGCTCTTTTCTGTGTCCTAAACAAGCTTTATCTGCCAGCTTTGTTGATGCGAAAGGGCACAAGGGAATGCTACCAAGTCAGCAGGCACAAGCCTGCTCAGGCTGCTCTAAAAGCAGTTGTGAAAGCAGCAGGAATCCCACCCACCCTGGAGCATGCTGCTTGCCAGCAGTCCCTCCCCTGGTGCTAGTCAAGTGCCCAGTGCTGCAGGAAAGAGCTAGAGCCTCAGATAATAAAGGTCTATGAAATCTCAAGTCAACATGGCAGTCTTCCAGCAGAGTCCACCCTTCAGTCTTGAACCAGGGCCCATGGGGCTTGTTGTTGCCTCCTCTGCCAGGGTTTGCTCCCAAAGCAAGTGACTTTGCTGCTACAGCCATAGTCGGGCAGCCTGAGCCCCAGCTGGCCACTGACACTGGTGGTGGTGGGCAGTGAAACACTGGCCTGCTACAGCCCACTGCAGCCGCTGCTCCTGTCATCTTCTGTCAGGGCTTTCTGACAAAATTCATGGCTCCCTTCTTTTAGACTAATCCTTGGTGTGTGCCTCCAAAGACTCAAAATTCTTTGCAAAAATAATAACTGGAGAGGAATGCTATAGATTGGAACTGCAAAGGCTTAACTTTCTTGATATTCATTAGTATATTATATTAATACATATCTGCAACTTTTCTCATTCCTAATTTTAACATTTATTCACCAGGTGACAATCTTGGTCATGGTATCTGGTGAGGTCAAGAAAGTGAAAACACATTTTTATTATTTGTTGTAGTGGCTGTTTTTAAAAAATGCAATTTAAAAATGTTTTTGATTTATGAAAGCATTTGTTTTAACTTACATATATCCTTGTGTTAGCAACACAGGAGACCATAATTATCTTCTTAGAGTCAGTCACTTAGTCCTGTCCCACTCACTACTTTCTCAATTTATTAGCACACAGACCAAATAAGTTTTGATCTTTTAACTAGAAAATCCAACGTACCAGTGAGCAGCACCTCAAAACCAGATGCAGGGCAAAAAGAGAAACACGGGAGGCAAGATATGTACATTGGATATATCCTTAGCATCATTAAGAGAATATTCTTGAAATCAGTCAAAGGGGAAAATTACTGTGTAAAAGAGAGATACATTGGAAGAAGAAGTCAAACTGTAGACTAGAAGAAGAAGTGGAACAGCCCAGGTTGTCAGAGTAACATGAGCTAGAGCAGAAGAAAGAAAACAATGGTATTGCAAAAGGGTCACCACAGAGGGCTGCTGTGAAGTTTGAACATACAAGGAACCAGCCTGATAAAATTTAGAGATGTCAGGTCCCATTCACCATACACTTCTCATGTGTGGTCTGGTTGTTTTGAAATATCTGTGGGATCAAGAGTTCCACAGAGAGACTACCCTACACACTAATACTCTCGACCTCTTTTATTCTTGTATCTCCCAGAAAAACTACTTACCAGGACATTCTTTAGAACAATGTGCTGAACATTAGACTTACATGGGCCTTTAGAACTTTACTTATGTCCTGGTCCTGTGATTGTGAACCACTGTCCATCAAGACAAGTGTTTTTAATTTTTCAGAATGGAGCCAGAAAGATGGGACATGGGAACTATGGAAAACACATGGTGGAGTGGAGGGATGTCAGCTTCCTACCACTAGTACCCTCCCCTACACATCTATAATCCCCCAGAAGGGAGACATATACAAATCAGCCAATGGAAGAGGGTCAACACTCCAGTCCAATTCCAGAAAGCAATCAGTATCAGAGTCTCCAGACCTCAAGGTATGGGTTGGAACACAACTCTGGGCCTGTGAAGTGGAAAGACTATCATATGAAGAACCAGGCATATCCAGGGGATGACATAAAGAAGTTCTGACCTAGGACAGGCACCAGGTCTGCCAGAAACAAGACGAAAGGGTCTGCAACCTTGCAGATTATACTGTGACTACTATACAATTAGATTCTTTTCTGACTCAGGACTCAGAATTTTCTTCTTTTTTTTAAAATTATTTATTTATGCATACAAGCACTGGGGTGCAGGCCAGAGGTACGGGAGGTGAGAGGACTGACCAGAGAGTGGGGAGCAGAACAGAGAGATTGACTGAAATACACTGCTGAGGGGAGCAGTGGGTGAGGAGGAGAGGTCTGCTGCATCATGTGGGTCACCTCCACGGCAGGCAACAGGGACTGAACTCGTACTGCAGTGGCTGCGGTGTGCTTCATAGTGCATTGCTTAACCCACTGAGCCACCAGGGATGCCTGGATTTAGTTTCTTTTGTCATAAGCAACCACACCTCTCCTGTGCCCTAATCCATCAATCGAGAGTGATGCTCAGCTCAATCTCTAACTCTGTAATAAGGATCTAGGAGACAGATTCTAGCAGGAAAACCAGGGCACCCCAAACAAGGAAATTGAACAGTGCTGACAAAAGAATCAGTTACAAAATGTTGGCAGGATAAAGGAAAACAAAGGACAGTGCTGCTTCCAGTTCTTAAAGGGTCAAGAAGGTGCAGGGATGAACCCAGAAAGCATAACTCTAGGAAGGAACTGTCAGATGGCAGCTGACAGCTCAATACAGGGAACCCACCAACATGCAGTGATTTTTTAAGGCTGTTCAGTCTTCCTGTATGCACCAATAGTGACTTATTCCTCACAGGAGATCTCTGAATGAAAATACAGACATGTGGAATAGACCTATGTAGTGTCATTGTGGTTTTGATTCATATTTTCCCAATGACTGGGGGTGCTGAGCACCTCTTACTATACCTGTTGGTGATTTGTATGTCTGTTTTAGAAAAATGTCTATTCAGATCATTTGCCCATTTTAATTGTTCTTTTCTACTGAATTGTATGCAGTCTTTATATATTGCAAAGAATTCTCCATTAGGAGAATGGAGACCATCTGGTAATCAATTTTCCACATTAGTCTCCCACCTTTAAAGAAAACAGTGCCCTTTTCCAACCTCATTGGTGTAAGAGGAAGAATGAATAAAGTCACACTAACATCAGTGATGAGGTGGTAGTTATACATATTAAAGTATACATCTGGTAACCCAGGGAGTGGAAGAGAGCATTACTACTGTCCCAATTCAAAATAATGTTGATGCTAGAGGAAGGTAATATGGAACCAATTCCCACCCCTTGGAAGAATGTCCTGCAGAGATACAAATGAAGGGCAGGGCACCAATTGTTAAATCTTATTTTTTCTGAAAAGACTAACTCAAACCTTCATTCAGCATATTTTTGCACACAAGATGGAGCCTATTAGTGTATCCCCCCAGACCAGGATCTGCATCCCCAGAAAATTTTACATCATGTTTACAAACTCAAAGAACTTGTCAAGTCCCTAATCAAAAGACCTCTATCCTCTCACAGGCTGGACTGAGGCAACAGCTTAGTTGTAGCAAGTCCTCAATTCAGTTACTTAGAAAATACAATGTAAGCTGAGGGTTTGACTTGTCCCTAATAAAGTCTACTTTATTCATTGATGTCCCTTACCCCTTTCAATTTGATTATTCCATTGCTGCCATAATTCTGTTGACCCATCACCCGCAGTGAGAATGTTGACCCATTCTGTTGACCCATCACCCCCACTGGAATTCCAAGACCCAATGTGGTTTTAATTTGCATTTCCCTGATTATGAGGGATGTGGAGCATTTTTCATGTGCCTGTTGGCCTTTTGCATGTTTTCTTTGGAGAAGAGTCTTTTAAGGTCTTCTGCCCATTTTTTGACTGGGTTGTTTACTTTGTTTTTCTTGAGTCTTGTGAGTTCTTTGTATATCTTTGTGATCAGACCCTTGTCAGTTGTGTGTAGGGCAAAGATTTTTTTCCCAATTGGTGGGGTGTCTCTTTGTTTTGGTTAATGTTTCTTTTGCGGTACAGAAGCCTTCTTATCTTGATATAGTCCCAGCGAACTACATCCTCTCTCTCATTTTTATTGCTTTAAAGGATACCTCATTAAAGGCGTTACTGAGATAACACCTTACACTAGTCATTACAGTTGCAGATAGTATATTCCTTGGGATGTGTTCTGAAAATTTACATCAATTGTGTAAGGGATTGTTTCTTTTAGTTCACAAATTTTCTCACCTAAAAAGCAAAGGGTAATACTTCTAAATCAAACCTAAGTAATCCTCATATTCAAGGGGTGGGCATCATGTGAGTAAAATTGCAGAGTAATTTCTATAACATCATTTTTTCCATTTCCTATTGGCAAGCTAAACTTGAGTATCACTGGGTAACTTCATTTTGAAAAACTGAGGTTAAGCAAATTTACTAAAGATGATGATTTGCTGATTTTCTGGTTATTTTCACATTCCTTTGTTTTGCATAAAATATTCTTTGGAAATAAAGACCTGGCAAGAAGCCTGAATAGAATCTTAGATCTACCATTTATCTTTTGTGCATCTACATGGGAGGCAACATAGGTCCCAAAGTTGTATAAAAAGAACACAAGTTTTGGAGTTAGATTTGAGCACAAATATGAATTTCACTACTGACCAGATATGTGACTTTGGATCACATAACGTCTTTGAGCCTTCATTTTTGAATTTGTTCAGTGAGAATTTCACTAGGGTTCTGGGGTGGATAAAACAAAATAATGTGTATAAAGCCCCAGGTGCATAGTAGTTTTCTAATAAATGGTAGCCAAATGATTAATTATGGTGCTTAGATCAGACAAGAGAATGGAGTGGGTCCAGGAAACATTCTGTGAGAGGAAGAAAAAAAGGAAAGAAGGAGTAGACAAAAGGAAGAGACTATCATGGCTTTTTATTTACTTCTCAGGAAAATTAAAAGGGACTCTGAGGACAGGAAGTTCACTTGGGGAGCTGTCCTAGATGCAGAAGATGCTAAAAAAGATTGATCAGGTCAAAGAAGGTAGTTAAAAGTTGATTAAGATGTTTGATTGCATCCAAGCAAAAATTCCATTTAGCCCTTATAGGGCTGCATTTCTTAGGGGAGAAGAATGGATACCATTATCTCAGAGGAATGGACTCAGGGTGGAGGGAGGAAACTGAAAAAAATACCAAGTAATAGGGACTGCATAGTAGCTGGTTTTATTTATTGGTTTGTGTATTTGGTTGGATTGCTTTCTACTGAGATCTCTATTTAACTTTGGGAAAACTACTTTTCTCAATGAAGTTGCCATCCTTTCCAAGGCTGACCGATATTGTTCTCTTCACCTAAAGATTTGAAAAATAAAAATGGTTAGAGTGAATTTCTCTAAATGGTACTCTTATATTCTCCCTACATACATTACTCCTGATTCCCAGATTCTGTTGTTTCTTAAACTGGTTTTCTAGGTTTCCTTTCAGATTCTTTCCATTGAATTCCTTCCTTCCCTTCTGCTCCATGAAGTTATAAATGGAAATCTGGTACTCAGTAATGGTACTGAATGACAATGCAGTTTATGAGAAAGATCCTTTAAAATAAAGGAATGATGGGAGTCAATTCTATATTACTACCTGAGAAAACTGGTTTTTATCTTCATTCTTGCCCTTCTGCACTTTATATAGAGTGCTGGAAATCTTCAAAATAGATTTTTCAGGTGTCTTTGCTAGGTGGTTTCCAGTTAGATTACACAAAGGAGAAAAATGAGAAGGCAAGGGGAAGTAAGAACACATCATTTAGATTTTCTGCCTTTGTATCTATCAGCAGGTAACCATAAACTCCAAAAGTCCTGACAGTATTAGTGATGCTGTGGGCCCCAAAGCTATTGCAGCATCACTAAAAGTGAAAATGCTCTCACCTTTAAAGAAGATAACAGGAGCAGTTGTTTCAACAGCAGCAGCAACCACAGAAGGACCCCAGCAGCATAGTTTCAGTAATATCACCCTTGTGAGCTCTTGGTATCCTAATTGGCATAGTTGGATTTTGTTTTCTCTATTGGAAATTCCTAGGATAATACTGCTTTTCTGACTGGACACTAATAGATAATTGAGAGTAATTTATTAATATTACTTTTGGTGGGTATGTTAACATATGAATAGAATCAGTGAATGTAGTATAGTTAGACAAATACAAGCTGTGTTTAACCCTGGCCCCACCACCTATTAGCAGTATTATTTTGGGCTGGTAACTTAATCATGTCTCAATTTCCTTATCTGTAAAATGGAGAATCCCCAAAGGAACATAATACATATTAAATAATATAATATTTTATATGTAATTATATAGTATAAAGTGTGTGATACTCAGTAGGCACAGAACAAATTTTGCTTTCCTATGTATTGTTCTCACAGCACTTGCCTGAGAATGGTTTGGGTATGTAAGTATATACACATTTCAGAGATTTTTACTTCAGTCAAGTTTATCTCAAGAACTAGAACATAATAGAATTGAACTGTAAGAGGAAGTCAGATATGGAGGGGAAACTAAGTTGCTGATAGGAAAAGTTAAGTAAATTTCCAAAAAGGATGCTTCTCAGAAGAGAAATACAATGCCAAAATATTTAAAAATCTTCACTTCATCACAATATAGTCCAAATCATAAAACATGGACTTATACTCAGAAAAATAATGTGCCTACATGAACATGGGAATTAAATTTTCATCTGGAAGAGAAGAAAATTGGATACTGGACCAACTATGCATATTTTTATAGTCTTATTTGGGAGATGAAATAAATTATTTTTGACCTATTTGCTTAGACATTCTGCATTTCTTTTTTTTTAAGATTTATTTATTTATGCACACAAGAGTGGGGATACAGGCCAGAAGTGGGGGCAGTGAGAGGATCCACCAGAGACAGAGTGGGGAGCAGAACAGGCAGACTGACTTAAACACACTGCTGAGGAGTAGCAGGCAAGGAAGGAGAGGTCTGCTGCGCCATGTGGGTCCCCTCCCTGGTGGTGGCAGGGATCAAACTCGTGCTGCAGAAGTTGCGGTTTGCTTCAAGGTGCGTTGTTTAACCCACTGCACCACCAGGGAGGCCCCCATTTTGCATTTCTTATGGTCAACTAATCTATGACAAAGGAGCAAAGAATATACACTAAAACAAGGAAAGCATCTTCAATAAATGATGTTGGAAAAACTGGACTACCATATCAAAATAATGAAACTAGGCTACTATCTCACAATATACAAAAATCAAGTCAAAATGAATAGGACTTGATGTAAGACCTGAAACCATAAAATATATAGGAGAAAACATAGGCAAAAAACTCTATGACATACATCTCAGAAACTTCTTTGAGAATTCATCTCTAGAAACAAAGAAAACAAAGGAAAAGATAAACAGTTGGGAATGTAAACTGGTACCGCCACGATGGAAAGGTGTGTGGAGGTTTCTCAGAAAACTGAAAATGGATCTATCACATGATTCAGAGATTCTACTTCAAGGAATCTACCCAAAGGACACAAAAACACTAATTTGAAAGAAAACCTGCATTCCCATGTTTATTGAAGCACTATTTACAAAAGTCAAGATCTGAAAGCAAATCGAGTGCCCCAAAATACATCTATGGATCACAAAGTTGCAGTATAGTTACACAATGGAATATTAATCAATGATCAAAAAAAGAAACTCATGCCATTTGCTGCAACATGGTTGGAGCTAGAAGGGATTATGCTCAGTGAAATAAGTCAGAAGGGAAAAGATGAGTATCAGATGATCTCACTTACATGTGGAACATAGAGGAACCAAACAAAAGGTAAGAAAAAGTTAAAATTAGCAAGCTGACAATACAGCAAGGGAGGGGAGAGAAGATGGGGGTCACAACAGGGGAGGGAAGAACATATGAAAATTTGGTGATGGTTCATGGGTGATATGGTGGCAGGAGAATTATGGGGACTACAACATTGTAAGAAAAAAATTAATAAAAAAATAAATTTCATATATCTTATAATTTAGTATGTGTGTATGTTAACAGAGAAAAATGTTCCTTTCAACAGTGCCCCTTTTGACCTTTGGAGCACTAGATCTCTAGAGTGACATATTTGAAGTCTAAAAGAGAGAAATAAAAATTGCTAAGAAACTGCACATAAAATGAAGAGCGATTGCTCACCTTTGTTCTAGCAAGGGACAAAGAATGGCCTAGAAAGTACATCTCTTGATATCCAATCCAATATTCTTTCCAGTTCTCCAAAGTAGCTAAGAATAGTATTCAAAATGTAAAAATAGGGGTATGAATTTGACAAGCAGTTTTGTTCTCGCTTGAAAAAAGAGTTGTAATAAAAGGTGCAAATTTCCACTGAAAGGACTTAGAGTAAATATTTTAATCTTATACTAATGGTTACTAAAGGTTATCACAGAATTACTACTTCTGGGAGCTTGAAGAATAAGCTTGACAATTTGAGGAATGAAAAAAGCTAGAAAATAATTTTAGCTCCCATTGTTCTTTAAATGTGATGAAAAATGATTCTGAGAAGTCATCATCACAGCATCTAGGCCGAGAGGAACGAAAGCTTTATTGACGTATAGTTTACATACATACAATTTGACCATTTGTCTTTGCTTCATTGGCACCCGAAGCTTACTAATCTTGCCATCTTTGCAATATTTGTCACTTCAGTCATGTTCACACTTTCCTATCACCTAGTTGACATTCTAGGAAGTTATTTTCACTTCTTTCTCCTATCTCTCACCTAATTATTCTACACCTGGGGAAAAAAAAAACCTAGAAGAGAATTTATATTCTCCAATACCCAAATAAGCTACTTGCATCAGTCTCTCCTTTATTTTTTTAAAGATTTATTTATTTTTGCATACAAGAGCTAGGGTACAGACCAAAGTCGCGGGATGTGAGAGGATTCACCAGAGACAGATTGGGGAGAAGAACGGATCGATCGATTGAAATACACTGGATGGGGAGCAGCGGGCAAAGCAGGAGAGGTCTGCCGCACCATGTGGGTTCCCTCCCTGGCCACGGACGGAACTAATGCTGCTGTGCTGCGAATGCTTCACAGTGGGGCACTCAACCCGCTACACCATCATGGAGATGCCCAGTCTCTTTTAAATAGCAATACATACGAGGTTAACTGCTTCCATGTGCACCTTTGAACCCAACTTCTTGAGCTTGCCCAAAGACTCTGACACTCTGATTACCCCTTTTCTCATCTGTATCATTGTGTACTCTATTCAATTCATATCAGCAAACTTGAAAAATCTCTTATATCTTTCCTTCACTCCATATCACCCCTTCTATCATCTTTTAGGAAAACTCTTTGAAAGCATTGCTTATTTTCATGATCTCTGCATTTCTCCTGTTGTTCTTGCTTGAAGGTTTTTTTATCTCACCCTTCCACTAAAGTAGATTTTGTCAAAGTAATTTTCTTTAGATTGCCAGCAATGGGAAGTGCTTAGTTGTATTCTTTCCTAACTTAGCATAAACTTGACACAATCTCAGCATCTGAAATACTTCCTTTATTTCACTTCCAAGACATCACATATTCTTGGCTATCTTCCTAACTTATTCATGGATTCTTTTTGTGTTATTGGTAGATTCTTTTACTCTTTCCATTCCTTAAATGTTGGAATGGTTCAATTTCTGATCTTCAGATCTGTGCTCTCCTCAGTATACAATCCCTCCTCTTATGAACTGAATAATTGTGCTTTCCAAAAGTCATGTGTTGAAGCCCTACAACCAGAGGTGATAAAATTGACGTGTAGAGTTTTCGGCATAATTAGAATTAGATGAAGTCATGAGGGTGGGACCATGATCTGAAGGCATCTGGCTCTTGTAAGAAGAGAAGTCAGAGACCTTATGTTTTTCTCTCTCTCTGTGCACACATAAAGAAGAGCGCATGTGTACACACAGTCAGATGTCAGCCATTTACAAGCCAAGACAGGAGGCCTCAGAATAAAATCTATCTGCCAACACCTTTATCTTAGATTTCTCAGCCTATGGAAATAAATAACTATTGTTTAAGCCACCCATTTTGTTATGGCAGCTGAGACTAAGACTAAGACACCTCCCAATGCAGCCTCATCAAGTCCCATGTTTTTCCATTTAGCACTGAAAAAACAATCCAACTATGTATATGCCAAACTTCAAAGTTATATAGTAGCAGCAGCATACTTGTATCTCCATTTGAATATATCTAGTAGATACCTTACAAATTTGCAGGCCAAAATTAACTCTTGAATTACTCTATGCATTCCATAACTTGCTTTCCACCAGTTCCTCTGTATCTCAGTAAATGATACCACATCTCTTCCTTAGGAGGTTCAAAATCTCGGAATTATCATTAATGTTCACTTTTGATCACATTTCACCTGACACTTTTAGAAAACACTACTGCCTTCTATCTTCAAAATATATCCCAAATCAAAGTACTGCCACATCATAATCTGAGTCATTATCATCACTTGTTTAAATTATTGCAATAGTCTTTACTGAAATAGTTGAATTCCTTTTTTAAAAATTCTTACCCACCCTTTTAAGTATTTTCTCTACAAAGCAGCTAGAATTGTTTCTTAACAACATATATTATATAATATTAATTGACTACCAGAGATCTTCCAATACATCCTCGTCATGCATAAAATAAAACCCATCCTTACTATGACTAGTAAGACTATATATAGATTAGTGCTTGACACATCACAAGTGGTCAGTAAATATTTATTAATTGAATGAATGCATTGAGTTGTAAAAAGAAAATAAGCTATAACTTATTTAACAAACATTTATTGCGTGCTAATTTGTGCCAGGAATTGTTCTAGGTACTAAGGATAAAATAGTAAACAAAACCTATAAAGACATTCACATAAAAGCATTCATAGAGCTTATATTTGAGTAGAATAATAAGGAAATAAACATAACCAATAAATTGTGTAAAATATTAACAAGTGACAGTAAAATGGGGAATATACAGTAAGGTAACCACTCAGAATTTGTTAATAGATTGAAAATAATATAAAGAAAATGAGGGGATAACAATAGATAAAAAATACTTTTTTTTAAAGATTTATTTATTTCTTCATGCAAGAGCTTCAGGCCAGAGTCGCAGAGGTGAGAGGAGTCACCAGAAACAGAGTGGGGAGCAGAACAGGCAGATCTACTGAAATCCACTGCTGAGGGGAGCAGCGGGCAAGGCAGGAGAGGTCTGCTGCACCATGTGGGTCACCTCCTTAGCTGGGGATCGAACTTGTGCTGTTGTGTAGCGGATGCTTCACAGTGCGGTGCTCAACCCGCTGCGCCACTGGGGAAGCCCCTAATAAAAAATACTTTAAAACGTAACTAAATGATAGCATCTCTATATACACATTTGGAAGCTAAAAAGTATATGAGAATAATTACTACAAATGTAGTAACTCGGAACTACAAAATAGTTCTGAAGTATGGAGGAGTAGCATAGACGGGGCACATGAAAGGAGTTTCTGAGGGGAGTGCCAAGATTCTGTTTCCTGATCTGGAATCCACTGGTTATAAGACTATTCATTCATTGAGGTACACATTTATTTTGGATGGTTTCCAGGATCTGTGGGGTTTTTTTACAATAAAAGATAAACAACAAAGGAATGAAAAGGACCACTCCCAGTATGGCCAATTACCAAACTAATCCTCTTACATGAACTTGAACAAAATATAAAAACAATTACATGAGTGTGCCTAATAGTGAACAAAATCAAGTAGATTCTGAGGGGTGTGAATTTTTGACAGAAGAGAATAAAGGTAAATTTCCCATTTTGTTAGTGTGACTTTTAGCCATGTGGGGTGCTTAAAACTCTAATAGAAAACCATAGCCTTATTGGTTTAATAAGCAGAGAAGAGGGTTTGATTTTGGGGTATCACTATATAATGAAAAAGGAAATACCAGAAGGAAGAGAGCCAAAAAATGAAAGTTTCAAATTCTGGGCATAATTTTTGCCTAAATCTTTGACCCTTGAAAATGCATATTGGGGAAAGACTCAAATCAGACATAGCAAAAAGAATTGAACTGAACTTGGAGCTACAACCACTGCAGAGGAAAAATTAAGTATATCCTTTTATTTTTTTAAAAAAAAAGTCTAACTAGGGTTCTCTGGTGGTGCAGTGGGTTAAGCAACGCACTATGAAGCAAACCGCAGCCACTGCAGCATGAGTTCTATCCCTGCCGCCGGCCAGGGAGGGGACCCACATGGCACGGCAGACCTCTCCTGCAACTATATGATTTTAAAAGTCAATATTGTTTAAAGAAATATTAAGATTCCAGAGCTTCTAGAACATATCGTTCACAATATTGAAGCTATAATATTATACTACATTCAAAAAGCAAGAAACATGATAAATTAATAAGAAAATAATGAACAGGAAAAAAATCTAGGATGACTCATATGTTGAAAATAGCTGAAAATTACTTTAAAGCTTATATTAAAACTATGCTCAATGAAATAAAAACACACAAGTACTGAAAAGATGGGAAACTTCAGCAGAAGAACGGACATTGTTTTTAAAGGTCCCACAGAAAATTTTCAAGCTGAAAAAACAAAACAGCTGAAACTGAACAATGCATTGGGTGGACTTAAGAACAGAATAACATTACAGAAGATAGAGAGATACAAGGAATAAGCTTGAAAATAAACGGAAATTACCCAACAACTTCACTTCATGCTAGCATGGAGTCTACAGGTCAGCCAGAGGTCAAAGTGAAGGGTCTTCTCAGGCTTGTTAATGTACAATTGGCCAGTGTTGGTTATGAACATTGTCTTGATTACCTAGTATACCTGGAACCTTTTTAAAGCCCTATTCTTCCACGTATCTCCTATCTCAGCCTCCTCCTTCACAGGTTTTTTGATCTCTCTATTGCTTATTCTGTTTTATCCCTTGCCCCAGACTGATAGTGTCAGTAGTTTTACTTTTAAATGCTTTTGGCAAAAAGGAATCCAGGAAACCATTCCAGCTGTGGGAGTGCTTCAAATCAAATAGAATAAAGACAAGTCCTTTAGGAAGCCACCAGTCAGGTCAAATAATACACAGCCACAATTCTTTGAGAACAGGGTTAAATTATCCCCTTTGGCACCAGCACCTCCATCAGGAATGCAGGCTGCCATCTTCAGGGCTGCCATTAATATGGAAGTGGGGGAATTGAAAATGCTTCAACATTACTACATTGAAAATGCTTCTCTTACTACAATGTATCAGTTTCTTTCTTCATGAATCTGTTCATAGTTATTGTAAGTTTTCAGATTGCAAGGTTGTTTCTAAAATTTGATTCTAATAGTATTTGCCAATATATTAGTTATATTTGCAGAAAGACAGAACTCTAGAATCCCTACTCTGTCCTATTCAATGACATTAATTGAAGTAGTTCTGCAATTTACTTTATGGACAAGAATGTTTAATTCTGTAAATGTTTTATCTGATTAATAATTGCTGGGATATATGTATTTAAATTCTCATTAGAATGATAGATGTATGTGATGGAATACTACTCAGCAATCAGAAATGAAAAACTAGACTCATTCATAGGAACATGGATGTATCTGGAGGGGATTATGCTCAGCAAAGTAAGTCAGAAAGCAAAAGAAAAATACCAGATGGTTCCTCCCTTAGGAGGAACATAAGGGAACCAAATAAAGATCAAGGAAAGGAATAAGAAC
>JAGFMF010011403.1:3525052-3571315 GCA_019455555.1 Galemys pyrenaicus
CACAAGGGACTGAGGTGATGGTGCACGGGTGAAATGGTGGTGGGTACTCCCTGGGGACTACAAATGATGTCAAATATAACTAATAATAAAAAAAAATTAAAAAAACAAACAAACAAAAAAAAACCAACAACAAAGAAACACCAACTATATATAGTGCATGTAAGAGCTACTTCTTAAATAAATATATAGATAAGGGTGGAAAGTAATAAATAATGAAGCAATGTACACTACTACCTCCTTTTTCCTTCTTGGAATTTGCAAGAATTTCCTTGGCTTGTTTTTATCACCATCCCATTTCCTCCAAGCTCAATTCCCCATCAGCACTAGTCATCTTGGCTTTCTGCCTGCTTGATTTCTTTTTCACATTTTATTCCAAAAGTAGACAGACCTCACCATTTCCTAGAATAATGCTGTTGATTGTAGCAGACTGCAGAGCAGAACAGGAAACAGCTGGATAACAGATAAAAGATTTCAGTGGTCTTTAGCACAGTTGTTTCCTTGTCCTCCCATGGTGACTCTATCACAGTCCTATTTTTCCTCAGCCCCAGACAGTCACCTATAAGTATCTCCTCTTCACTGTCTCTGGATTCCAGATTCCTAATGTTTTACCCCCTAGAATGCCAAGAGGACACTAAAATATTATTGTTATTTAATTTCACAGAAAAATTTTTCTTTTGTTTCATTTCATTCTTCTAAACTTGTGGGTTGTGGGGGCTTACTAGGCCTGCATGTATGTATTAGTCACATCATAAAATCCTTCTAGGCACAACAGCAGTCTTCTTTCTGATAAACTATCTTAGGATGCAGAAGAACCCTGAGGGTTTTGTTTTGTTGGTTTTTTTTTTTTTAGCTTGCTTTTTAAAAGAAACTGAATTATTTGACTGAAAATGATCTCTTCTGTGAAGCAAAGAACATATGACAGACTTGTCTGGGGAAGGGAAAGGGGAGGGTTTGTGTTCCCAGAAGTCAGAGGAACAAGAGGGGATGAAAACCTGAGTTTTTAAAAGGCATTTCTTCACTCCTTTCTATTACAGATAACAAAAAAAAAAAGGAAAGATGACATTAGGAACAATATTTCTCATAAGGTAGAGAGAGATGGGATCGATAGCACAGGATTTGCTTTTTTAACAAAAAGGTGTATCTTCTGTGAGACTTAAGGAATGAATGGAAAGACAATGGAACCTTGTGGAACAGAGAGGTAAGCCATTTATTTATTTGCAGAGGAGCAGCATATTGCTGTTATGCAATTGGGGGGTAGCTGTATGGATAAAGGTTTTTGGAAAAATAAACTGATCTCTTAGTGAAAGTTATAAATGAAGAAACCAATGCACAAAAGTGAAAATATAAATGACAAGAGACTCTCAATATGAACAGTGCTGAAGTTGAAGTTATAAAGTTCAGCTCTGAAGAGAACCAAGTTAAATGTGTAAGAGAAGAGGCAGGGATAGAAGTGAGAATGGAGAAGGTGGTGCAAGTTAGATGATACTGTTGTGAGTTGGATATTTAAAAACACGGAACATAATAATCTGTAATAGTTGGATTAGAATTTAAGATAGAGAATGGGAGAGGGATGAAAGAATAAATTTTAGATGTTTATAGAATCCTAACTTTACTGGATCTTTACATGTAATTAAAAGCCTGCAACATCTCACCAGTTCAGACACTCCCTTCTATAATGATTTGATTGTCTGCCAAACCTTGGGTAATAAATAGTCTGCAAGTTCTCTGCACACGGAGCTGCAGCTTTTTAAGAGACATCGAAATAAGACCACAAGGTAAGAATGAAACCAAAATGTCTATAGATTTTTAGTCAGGTTTTACAAGTAAGATCTTGAGAACCATAGATAACTGGTTTTTTTTTAAATTTCTATGAAGAACTAGGCTAGTTGGTTATTATTATTGCCAGCAGAAGTTGATAATAGCTGCTACTCAAAATTTCACTTAACATTTGCAAAATTATCAATAAATTTCTAATCAGTATAACAATTAATAAAGCATGTAACTTGATGAACCAAATTAATGAATCTATACTCCAAATGTTTACCTAAGACATATTTACCCACAGTTGTTTACAAGTGGTTTTTGAGAAAAAGGGGACAAATAGAAGAACTGAGAGTTTCTTCTCAAAGAACCTCTTAAATCATTTGCTCAAAAATAAGCCGTTCATGGAAAAAAATAAGGAATTGATATCTGAATGGGTCAATTCAAAGCTTTGTTAGTTTCACTACTATTCCTCATCTAGAGTCTTTTAAAGAGTGCTTTGTTTTCTTTATTTCTTGCTGACTTGTAATGATTATTTTCCTCCTTGATCTTTTTTCTGCTGTATTTTTCCACATATGACTATATCGCCAGACTATTTTAATAAAGAAAATGACCAAAAAATCCAAAAGTGTTGTAGCTGCACAATAATTGATTCCATATATGTGAAATTCCATTTGAGGCTAAAGTGCCCAGGACTAGATATGTCTGGCTCTTCCTGACTCTCATTTCCTCCTCAGCACTGTGATACAGCTTGACCATCCCTGTATGTCATCTTGATCCTATGCTGTTCCCAATATTTCTACCTGTTGCATCTCACATTTTTGTCTTTTGAATATTTTATATGACTCTTTTAATTTCACCCCTAAAAAGGCACAGGTCTACATTCAGAAAATAGAAGCCTCTATTCCCTAAAGTTTGGGGTGCTTGAGCCAAATCACATACTGGGAAATATCTTAAAACAGTTAAGACCTCAGTGGAGGCACCACTCTCTATAGTTCACGTTTCACATTTTCTTCATTCTCTGAAAGGTTCCTGATTGCCTAACAATCTGGTCTGGTGGCTGAATGCCACATTTTCACAACAATGTGTTGACCTAGATTTTCTCTTTCCCATCCCTGTTTAATTTACAATGTATACAGTCAAAATGTACCTTTCTCCCCTTCTCTTTTATAGACAGAAAAAATATGAGGGGAAACTTTTAACTTGGTTTTCTATAAAGACAGTAAGTAACGGAAGAGTCTGAGAAGGGAGTTGCCACTCCAGTCTAGGGTTTGTAGAGCAGGAGCTTGCAACCAATTTCAGTTCATATGCATGTACATCAGTTGTAAAGTTCTTTTCTAGGAAGAAATTCAATAATTACAGGAATACACTATAGTGATGGTGTTAGGAGACAACATTGAGAGAGAAGAGCATAAACATGAAGGCGTGAGTATGTCAGTAAATATGACAGAACAGAGTCATTAATGGAGACTTGGATGAAGAATTAAAGCATGCAAGTACTGCAGAGAGGGAAGTACTGCTGAGAGAGGGCAGCATTGGGGAAAGAAACAATATACATCTTGGAATTTTTATGCCCTATATATGATAGTATTGGGATTTGGTGAGTAGGGCCCTTGGGTTCCTCTGAGAATGATTTCAGTAGTTCCTGTTCAGCACCACACAGTAATTTTATTAAGGAAAAAGACAAAGACAACATTTGCATAGACAAAACAGGCAAAGGTTGCATTTCAAAAGGGCAGGTTTATTAGGAAGAAGAGACACCTGCATATACAAAGGTGGGCAGTCTTAGGTAAAATTTGCCTATTGCCAGAACAAGGGATGTCCTTATACATTGGTTTTGGGGGTGATTCATTCCTTTGTAGAATTTTATCTCTTTGGAGTTTGGTTTTCTATAAGAGACAGAAAAACCTTTTTTTCTTTTTGTCCTTTAGTTGTAGTTGGTTTGTTTTCTTTCTTTCTTTTTCCCCTCTCTTTATTCATTTATATATGACATCTGTAGTCCCCATGGAATTCCCACCAACAATTCACCAGGGTACCATCACCTCAGTCCCTTGTGCTCTTTCTGCCCTCATCTCAGTCATTCTCCCTCCCTGCCTCCCCAAAGTGTCTCTGATTGTCTTTGTCTCTTTGTTTTTGTTGTGTTGTGATTTGATTTTGTTGTTGTTGTTGCTGTTATTGTTCTTTGCCTTGATCCCTTATTTGGCTCCCTTATATTCCTCCTATAAGTAAAACCATCTGGTATTTTTCTTTTGCCTTCTGACTTATTTCCCTGAGCATAATACTTTCTAGCTCCATCCATGTTTCCACAAATGACTCTAGTTTGTCTTTTTTGATTGCTGAATGGTATTCCATTGTGTATATGTACCACATCTTCTTGATCCAATCATCTATTTTTAGGCATTTGGGTTGTTTCCAAGTCTGATCAACTGTAAACAGTGCTGCAACGAACACAGGAGAAAAACCTTTCTGACCCCACCTCTGATTCCTAGAAACTTTCATAGCCAGTTTAAGTACTCATTAATCATCCTTCCTCTTCTGGTTTCCAACCTTGTGAAAACTTCCATCCTAGATTTCCTACTCTCAGCTTCTATCAATAGCACTCAGTTCTTTTTGGAGGTGTGTGTGTGTGTGTGTGTGTGTGTGTGTGTGTGACTATGCCAGAATCAGTGTATCTTTTATTCAATGAGTTGAAATTTTGGCAAACAGTGGGAATCAAGAATATCAGAATTCTCCTTCATGTGTCTGTTTCTAGTAGTAACATTTAAAAACATTAAGGTCAAAATAATCTCCTTAAACAGCAGAAAGAAAACTAACTGCACCCCTCCCCCCAAAAAAAAACCCCAACAATAAAAAAAGAACTGTTCAAGGACTCCAGAAATTGTGATAGATTCTCTAATCTCTTTTTGTCTTCCTCTTTGTTAATTGGTGCTGACACCCACATGAGAAAGAATCTTTTAAAGGGATAACATCTTAGAGGCAGGGCAAAGTTCATTGTTCTGGGCAGTAATGGGGGACTAAGGAGTTTAGGGCACTTCCTGTCACATGCCCTTGTTATTGTTTGGTAGATCATGCTATATCTGTGAAAGTTTTCTGTTGATTAAAGAATGCACTATAGGCAGAAAGAGCACAAGGGACTGCGGTGGTGGTGCGTGGGTGAAATGGTGATGGAAAATCCCTGGAGACCACAATTGATGTCAGATATATATAAATTAAGAGGGGAAAAGAATGCACTATAGCTTAACAATAAAAACAAAAACAAAAACAAACACACATTTTCAAGTCAGATATGCTTCAAATTTATCCAACAACTGTCATTGAATAGCTGTGTGATTTCTGGATCTTACTCAACTTTCATTAGCCTGAATTTCTTTGTCTGGTGTAAAATGTGAAACAATACAAACATAAAATAATAACAAAACCACCTATCTTATACAGGTGTTAGTGATGCTTTCTCAAGTCAGAACTAGTTGGGGGGAAAGGATATCCTGAACAAACTCCTCAAACACAGGTTTTATGGACTCCACCCCCACCAAGAAATACAAATCCCATAATGTCATCATCACCAAAGGGAGAATTACTGGAAATGAGGGTGGAGTTCAGCAGCCAGACATGTGGACCTTGGGGGTGTCTCATTTTTCGCCAGCCTTCAGTGTGATATTGAGATTCTAGCTCAGGGGAACTGGTATTATGAATTTATCTTCCTCTCTTTCTCCCTGAGTTATTCATTTCTTCATTTCCCCTTATTCTGTGAATAAATCTTTTATTAACCTCTTTGTGTGTGCCTGCAGTTGAGTCTTAATTATAAGTCCCTTTTAAGCTCACAGGTAAGGCCCCACAGTCAGTCAACCCATCACATATCAGCGCTGCCCTGTAACCCAGTCAATAAAGGTAGCAGTTAGTTATTAAACTTTACTAATTCAATCACATTACTAAATGTGATTTGTTCATCCCCACATTATCTCATTTAATACTCAAAGGACCTCCATGAGATTAATGCTATCTTCTCCATTTATAAAATTAAGTAAAGAAGATGGAGAGACTGTACTAACCCAAGAGGGCACAATCAGTAAAATTTGTATCAGAGATTAAAATCCAGAGTAAAGACTGAAGAAGATAAAAGAACCACGAAGGGGAACAAATTCCAAACGATATCATTTAGTGCATCTCTAATCTTGCTAGTGAAGTAATTTTCTATTTAAAGTTTCCATCATTTTCAAACATGAAATGTTTGTGAGATGATAGTGAAACTCCCAACCATTTCTTTACCGCTACATTCCAATGTAACTTTATTTTGTCATTTTTATTACTATTGCCAGAACCAAGAGGGGCCCTCCCATAAACTTGGCAGGATGCTTCACTTTTAATCAGTACATCAGTACACTAACTCCCTTCACTTTGAAAAGCTCAAAAATGTCATCGATCATCATAATTTTCCCTAGCAATACCAGTGCATCTGAGACCTTGCAATTTTATAAGAATGTTTTGTTCATTACTTCTTTTAGAATTCCTGGCAAAGATTCAACAGTCTCTTAAAGAATTGGGCAGAATTTAATAGTTATAAATCTGTTGTATTCACATTTCAACTACTTTAACTTCTTAGTCCACTGACTCTGTCACTGGCAGTTGTTTAAGAAATGTATTTAAGCATCTACTTTTTTTTTTTTTTTTAAAAAGAGGAGAGCAGGGCCTCTTTTTGGCCTAGAGATTGAGTGCTACCACTTGGATAGCCTCAGTTCAATCCAAATGGTGCAGCAGACCTCTCTTGTCTCGCCCACTGCTCCCCTCCACAGTGTATTTCAGTACATCTACCTGTTCTACTCCCCACTCTGTCCTGGTGAATCCTTTCACCCTCCCACCTCTGGTCTGCACCCTAGTTCTTCTATGCAAACATAAATAAATAAAATCTTTTGGAAAAAAAGAAAGAAAGAAAAGAGGAGAACATATGCTTTTCCCCTGTGTTCTTTCATCTGGGGCCTTATTACATCCAAACATGAATTTTGCTCTAACTTGAATTTATTACTTCCAAAATTTTCCTGAAATTTTATTTTTCCATTATCTTTTATACATATCTTATCTAGTATTTGTTCAGCATTCCTTAATAACTCTGTTTAAACAACACTTAATCTGCAGTCAGCATGATTGCTTCATATTGGTAAATTAGTAGTAGTAATACTATTATATTTTGTTGAGTAATACTTCTCATGATACTTTTAAAAGTTTGAGCCAAAAACACAGGTACTAACATGTACTCTTCAGGCTCCTTTTTGCCCATTCACTATGACTTATATTGGAACCACATTATTTGAATGTGTATAGTAATACTTTATCAAAGACAGTGCATATTTTTGTGCACTATGGTTTTGTGCCACATGGTTTGTGATTTAATTAAGCGTGATATGGTTTGTGAAATCATAATAGTAACTGCTACTGTTTGGCGATTGTTTCAGAGAATAACTTGGATGTTATTAACTCAAAGACATATAAACTGTTTTTCTAAGAGAGTTTGGAGGCTGCCATGCTAGGACATGAGATGTAATGCTCACATTTGACTACCCAATTATTATCTTTCATTATGTCAAGCAGGATTTCATTTCAGTACTATGAGGTAAATGTGGTCAGTTTCAGCATTTAGAAACATTAAAGCCATTTACATTATGATGTGTCCATTGGGGGAAAATATCATTGATAAGTCCTTGTTTTTCCTAATTCATAAAAAAAATACAGTTAAATAGAAGTCCATTATTTTGGCAGCATCCAATTTCTTCCCTAGTCATTTGTGTGAGGCAAACATGATAACCACTATACTAGGGAAATGAAATGTCCCAGTCATTTGTGGCAAATGCTCCCAAAAGAGCATTTGGGTTTACATTCTGTGGGTCTACCTAAGCAGAACTATGCAGTGACCAGTAACCTACAGGGTCGTAGATCATTATTAGGTTCTGATAATTTCTATACTTGTTACATATGCAAGGCCTCCTTCTTGGCAAAGGAATAAACACCAATTATATTCTTACATTCTATATCACTGTACTCAAAAATAGGTCATATATATCCAAAGGGGAAAAAAATGACTGAATCTTATCTTGAGAAGAACAATGGTGTTTATTGCAGTCTTTTCACTTGAGTAGTTTTCACCTCAAACCTACATACGAAATAAACCAAGGTTGAGCTTATTTAGAATTTCACATAAAGATGAAGTTAGCAAATGGGCAACAGCTAGAGCAGCTCATGAAGAAGATATGATGGGAGATAAAGGCTTGTCATACCACAGTGGACAAGTCTCCAAATTTTTGAGTTGTATTTTCTGATTGCTGCACACGGCAACTCTGTTTAAACTTTAATGAGAACTAAGTTTGCAGGGTATGGACTATGGCTTATTTTCTTCAGGCCAATAGCTAGGAACTCTCACATATGTAAGTGAAAATTATCATATTTTTAATTTATTAATGTTTTATAATTATCAAATTGAATAAATTCTAATACATGATGGAACACATTAGCAGGTGGCCATTTGGATGTGAAAGAAAATCTTGTGGTTTGAATATCATCTCTGGTGAAAGAAAATCTCATATCACCCCTGGTGATATTCAAAATGTTTAATAGCTGGTATAGCATGAACAGATATAAATGAGAATGGCACCAGCTACATGGATTGTACCAACTGAATACCAGCATTGGGAAGAACTCTCATCGTGGCTATGAACTGTACCAGCTAATTTGGGATAATACGATAATAAGAATATAGACTATCTAGAACCTTAAAGAACTTTTAACAACCTGGCAAGTTATTCTGTCACCACTTGATAAGTATATCCCAAACACAGCAAAAAGTCATGTAAGTTAGGTTAGCTGTAACAGTAGTTGTACAAGGAGGAACATGTACATATTATGAGAATGTATTTAAAATTACTTCTGGTTCCTTTTCCCTTTTTTTCTAAGTTAAGATATTTATTAGTGTTAATACAAACAAGCAATCACTAATTCAAACATAAGGAAGTTTTTTCCCTTAATAAGACTACATTCTATAATAGGATTGTATTTGAATAAGAAGTTCATATGAAGAGATTACATATCTTAACACAAGAAAGCAAGGAAGGAATATTTTATGTCATACAGAAGAGACTTGGTTCAACCAAGAAAATTACCCTTCCAACTAAAAACTTACTTATTATAAATGTTGCAGTCAGTATGTAGTAATGTGAAGCACAGTAGACTTCTCCAAAGGGATATATGATGTCTTCATTTCAATAAGTAATTGAAATTACTGTTTGCTTTTTCACTTTTCAAGTAACTATTCCATTGCCTCATCAAGGTCAGTGCCTTGGTTGCTAACATTTTGAACATTTGCTATTTTGGTTCTTCAAAGAAGTTAACTCAAGTGACTTTGCTATCTCTCAGGGAGTCATGACCAGTTCCATGTCCTGCTTATTTGTAAACATCACTAAATTTACTTTTTTTCTTCTTCCAGTATTGCAACTGATTCTAATTTGGAAATGATAATTCAGTCTTTATCCCAACTGTCTACTACATAAATGACTACATTTATGTTCAAATAATAACATCTCCAATGCAACCTGATATTTGTCTATCCTTCTTTATCCCAGATGTGGAATGGTTTTGTATACTACTGTTTCAACATTAAATCCAGTGGTAGCAATAGTAGTAATAACTTCTCCAACTGTAATCTGTACAAAATTGTATTTTCCCTGCTCCATCTAATCCAAAATTAAAATTAATTTCCCAGGTTCCAAACAGACTTAGAAGAATTACTTGAAAAAGTTCCTGGTATGGTATCTGCACTTCTTGATAGTTAGAGACAGGCCATGACCTGGGCAGCAACTTCTATTTGAGCTCCAGTGCCACCACCTTCACTAGTCTTGGCCTTCTGCTGGGCCTCCACCCTGGGGCTGTTTTTCGTTGGAAGCCTCATCAACCAGCAACTTTCATGTTGTACTCCCAGGGGGGTGGGAGTCTACTTTTTCTCTTTTGAATAGGATATGGACTCATAGTTTTTGTTGCTGTTGTAACTAATCTGTTTTCAAACTTGTTTTGATTAGCTATGATTTTTATTGTTTTGAATAATATTGTCACAGTTTGGGACAAATTATCCCTTTTATGCTTTTATAACTTTGAAAAGAGCATCACTGTTTTCAGGCAACAGTTATTTAAAGATATTATGAAATGAATGTCCAGAAAGCATTGTTTGCCATTTCAATTTCATGATTTGAGAAAGATGACACAGATTAAATATATTTAAGAGAGAGAGAGAATTCATATCATCTGGTATGTTTCTAGTTGCAGTAACAGAATACCAAAGTGGGATGGTTCAAAACATAAAAATACTTATTGTTCACTTAATAAGAAGAGCCAAAATGGGCAGTCCTAGAGTTGGTGCAAAGAATCAAGAATACCACCAAGGACTAATGCTCTTCTGCTCTACCATCCTCAGCTTGTCTATGATATTTCTAGTCACTTGAGAAGAGAGGATCAAGTCTTTACAGAGACCAAATGAGTTGAAGACAAAAAGTACTCCTAAAGAGTGAAATAGCCCCCAGAATTTCTAGACACACTATCTTTTCCATCTCATTGGAAATATTTGAATCACATGCCCACTCCTAGACTTATAAGTGGTAAATGGAAATAGCACTGATTCTACTGGCCTATGATTCTATAAATCTAAATTTTCTCTTTGGAGAAAGTAAAGATATTTGTTAGCTAAGATGTAACATTCAGAGCCTCCCTGGTGGCACAAGGGGTTAAGGACTACACTATAAAGCATCCACAGCCACTGCAGCTTGAGTTCTATGCCCAGCCAGGGAGTGACCCACATGGCACAGGAAACCTCTCCTGCCTCACCCACTGCTCTCCGCAGCAGTGTATTTCAGTCGATCTGCCTGTTCTGCTCCCCACTCTGTCTCTGGTGAATCCTCTCACCTCCTGCACCTCTGGCCTGTACCCCAGTTCTTGTATATATAAATAAATTTTTAAAAAGATGAACACTCATCCTAGGTAGCTTTCAACATCTTCTAATTCTTGCAGAACTCCAACCAGTCTCAGTGTTTTAGGACTTCTTGCCCATTCTTGAGAAAGGCAGCTACGTCTTCTCAAAGATTACCTAGGAATCAACTGCATGGTGAAAGATGGATAGAATTTTAGTGATGAATTAAAGTAGTATTATACAGATGTTCACTTATTTTTAACCAGTGCACACCTAGAACCTATATAATGTTAATATCAACCAGTGTTCAATAAATTTTCTTTTGCATCTTATAATTTTTATTTATTATTAATTTGTATTTTTAAAAAAGGTTTTATTTACTTATTTTTGTGTAGAAGAACTGAGATGTAGGACAGAGGTGTGGGTGGTGAAAGGATTCACCAGAGGAAGAGTGGAGAGAACAGGTGGATCTACTGAAATACACTGCTGAGGGGCACAGCAGGCAAGAGGAGAGGTCTGCTGTACCCTATATGGGTTAGGTCCTTGGCCAGGAATCAAAATTAGGCCTTAGGAGTGATAGCATTGAGACTTAACCCCTAGGCCACTAGGGAGGCTCCATTTGTTATTTTTATTGAGTAACATTGGTTTATATCTCTGTGTATTATTTACAGGTATTGGTTCACACAATTTCAAGTGTATGTTATCACATAATGCTGACCATCAGAGTGCCCATAATCCCCCACCATTGTCGATTTGGCTCTTTTCCTCCTTTGTCCCTCACACCCTAGTCTCCTCAGGTAGACTCAATTCTATATACTTTTATGGCTTGTTTTGAATGGATTGTCTTTTCTTTTGCTTTGGTCTTTACATTCCAAATATGAGTGAAATTATCCGTGTCTGTCTTCCTTTTTCTGATTTATTTCCCTTAGTATAATCCTCTCTTCAGTTCCACCCAAGTTGTCATAAATAGTAAGATTTCATTTTTTCATAACTGTACAGTATTCTATTGTGTAAATATGTCATATCTTATTTAATTCACTCATCAGTTATTAGACACTGTTTCCATAACTTGGCTATTGTAAATAGTGTGAACATTGAGGGGACCTCAATGGGTTAAGCAACACACTATGAAGCAAAAACTGCAGCTACTGCAGCATGAATTCGACCCCTGCTGCCAGCTGGGGAAGTGACCCACAAGGCGCAGCAGACCTCTCCTGCCTCGCCCACTGCTCCCCTCAGCAGTGTGTTTCAGCAGATCTAACTGTTCTGCCCCCACTCTGTCTCTGGTGGATCCTCTCACCTCCTGTGATTCTGGTCAATACCCCAGCTCTTGTATGCATAAATAAATAAATCTTAAAAAAAATAGTGTGAACATTTAAGTATGTATATCCTTCAAATTAGTGTTTTTGCTTTCTTGGTGTAAATACCCAGGAGTAAAATTGTTAGATTATATGCTAGATCTATTTTTAATATTTTGAGAAATCTCCATATTGTTTTCCATAGAGGTTGAATCATCTACATTCTCACCAAAAAAAAGGACAAAAGCTTCTTTCTCTTCACACTCTCACAAACACTGGTTGTTTCCAAACATTTCGATAATGGGTCTTTCTCACAGGAGTGAGTGGTTATCTCATCCTAGTTTTGATCTGTATTTCCCTGAAGATAAGTGATGAGGAACAATTTTGTGCATATTGGCCATGGGTATGCATGTTTATATCTTCTTTTTTCCCCCTCTTTTTCTTTATTTGTATGTATTTGACATCAATTGTGGTCCCCGTGGATTTCACCACCATTTCTCCAGTGCACTATCACTTCAGTCCCTTGTGCTCTTTCTGCCTTCATCACATTCCCTCCCTCTCCACACACACAAAGTGTTTCTGATTTGTCCTTGTCTTTTGTTTTTGTTGTGTTGTGGGTTTTTTTTTTTATTGTTATTATTCTTTTCCTTGGTCACTTATTTGGTTCCCTTATATTCCTCCTAGGAGTGAAACTATCTGGTATTTTTCTTTTGCCTTCTGACTATTTCGCTGAGCATTATCCCTTCTAGCTCCATCCATGTTTCTATCAATAACTCGTTTACCTTTTTTTGATTGCTGAATGGTATTCCATTGTGTATATATACCACATCTTCTTGATCCAATCATCTATTTGGGGGCATTTAGTTTGATTCCAGGTCTTACCTATTGTAAACAGTGCTACAATAAACATAGGGGTACAGGTATTCTTTTAAATCAGCGTTTTTGTATCTTTTGGGTATATTCCTAGGAGTGGGATTGCTGGATCATATGGGAGAGTTCCATTTTTAGTAGTTTGAGGAACAGCCACATGGCTTTACATAGTGGTTGGACCAGTTTGCATTCCCACCAGCAGTGTAGCAGAGTTCCTTTTTCTCCTGCATGTGTATGTCTTCTTTAGAGAATTCTCTATTTAGTTTTCATTTTGTTCACTTTGCTGAGTTATTCTGAGATCCTGGGTACACTGCCTCTTGTCAAATGTATAATGAGCAAATATTTTCTCTCATTTGGTAAGATTTTTAAAAAATACTTATTTTACTTATCTATGCATACAAGAGCTGGGGTGCAGGCCAGAGGTATGGGGGGAGGTATCTGAATCCTCTTGAGAGGATTCACAAGAGACAGAGTGGGGAGCAAAACAGGCAATCTACTGAAATACACTGCTCAGGGAAGCAATGGGCAAGACAGGAGAGGTCTCTGGTCTGCTGCGCCATGTGGGTTAGCTACCTGGCTGGTTATCAAACTTGTGCTGCAATGGCTGCCGATACCTTCATAGTGTTCCATAACTGCCCTAAAGTGAAGTCCCTAGCTCCCAGGGTCAATTCCAAAAGTATCACTATGCACTGGAAATGAAAAGTAGGTACAATTTTAGTGGATTTAAATTTATATCTGTGGTATCTGAAATAAATTTATCAATATTTTATGTGTTTGAAAAATGTACCATATCCCAAATCCAACCTGCTTCTTATAAATAATCCAAACTGAAGTTATATATTACTGATTTCAAGATGAGCATCAAGATCCAAGGCTTTACCTACCTGAAAATCTCATATTTCTCTTATAAAACAAACAGCAAGTCACCTGAAATAGTGCAGAATACTGCTCAAAGAACCATATCCTTGATAGTTTTGGAAATGTGGAAATATGCAATTCTTTTAAGATTTGACCCTGTAAACTCTTTTCAGAGTCAATATTAACAGGAGAGGGCAAGTTCTTATTTTCAGTTAAGCAATCAATTTTGCTTGTTATTGCTTTGTTGCTAGTTTCAGAAGCACTCAGACTTGTTGGTATATGTTTATGGAGAATTAGGCAAGATCCAGAAATATTAACATGCCATGTCTGAAACAGATTTGATGCAAAACTGATTGCATTTGATCCCAAGTATTGAGTGCTGATTTATGACTCAGGAATATACATGTTCTGTGGCTTGGCACCTAGTGAACTTCTCAGCAAAGAAATTTTTGCTCCCACCCTCTTTTCTCAACTCCAGTAGAATTTTGTGCCAGAATGACTCAGTTTTAATCACATTTTCTAAATCTTTCTCATTCTACACTCACATTGTCTAGGAGACAGAGAACTATGTGTTCCCTTACCACCAATCAAAAAAGTGAGGACTTTCATTGGTTCCTAGAGATGAGATATTGCTCTATATAAGAATGTTATTCAGTTATTCAAAGTTTTTAAAGTCCATAAATGCAATATAAGGCTATATCAAAAAGTTCCCTGATAAACTGGGGCCATCCCTGTACTTTCTTTTTCTTTGTTGTTGAATATTTTAAAGAAATAGTATCCAGAGGTAGAGTAAAGAGAAGTAACAGTTATAGATGAGATCGGGCATGTTCAGGGTGGTATGGCCATAGTGAAGTAACAGTTATAGCTCTGTAAGTTGGGTAACCTGATTTTAAGTCCTGGTTCCTACACATACCGACTCACTAGATACTTGACCTTGAGTAACACCTGTTCTTATTGTCACTTTCCTCATCTGTAAAATAAGTTTTAGCCCATCTCTGCATTTTCTAATAGTGTTAAATGGTTCTGCAAACATCTGAGGTTAATTTTGTAGGTTCTGGGGCCCAAGACAAAGTATTCACCCATAAGCCCAGCCAAAATTTTCTTATTTGCTCATCTAAATAGTTTCATTGCCTTCAGTGACCTACACTATGATCTTATTATTTTAAAGATTTATTTATTTTCATATAGAAGAACTGGGGTGTAGGCCAGAGGTGTGGATGGTGAGAGGAGTCAACAGAAACAGAGTGGACAGAACAGGTGGATCTACTGAAATACACTGCTAAGGGAAGCAGTGGGCAAGACAGGAGATGTCTGCTGTGCTATATGTAGATTAGCTCTCTGGCTGGGGATTGAACTCAGGCCACAGTCATGATAGCATTGAGATTTAACCCCTAGATCACCAGGGAGGCTCCTTCTCTTTTTTAACGTTAAGAGTTTTCATAGTTAACACATAAAAATGTAAGTTTCCTTCTTTCCTTTCTGCTTTCCTCTCTCCCTCCCTTCCTTCCAACCTATTTGGAATTCACTGGGAATCCAGGATCTGAGGAATGGAGTTTTTCAATAACTCTTGGAAGTTCTTAGTTATTATATCTTCAAATATTGTTTCCTCTCTATGTTATCATCTTTTTCTAAAATTCCAAACAAACACACATTAAACTGTTTATTTCTGTTCTAAGTCCATTGCCCCCCACCACCATTTTTTTTTTCATATTTCCTACTTCTATGTGTTTGGACTATATTTGCAAAGAATATCTTCAGATACATTTTCAAGTTCACTAACCTTCTTCATCTGTGCCTAATTGCTGTTTAATAAAGCCACACAACTTTAATTTCAATAATATATTTTCATCTTTTCATATTCAATTTGGATGTTTTTTCAAATTCACTTGTCCATTGTTCATGTTTTCAATCTTGTTTTAATCTACCCAAACATTAGAATCAGTTTAATGTATCAGTTCTGGTTATTCTAATATATACAGCTTTTGAGGGTTGTTTTCTTTTTCTTTTTTTTTTTTAAAGATTTATTTATGCACACAAGCACTGGGGTACAGGCCAGAGGTGTAGGGGGTGGGGGGTGAGAGGATTCACCACAGAACAGGCAGATCAACAGAAGTACACTGCTGAGGGGAGCAGCGGGCAAGGCAGGAGAGGTCTGCTGCACCATGTGGGTCCCCTCCCTGGCCGGCAGTAGGGATCAAACTCGTGCTGCAGTGGCTGCGGTTTGCTTCACAGTGTGTTGCTTAACCCACTGCACCACCAGGGAGGCCCGAGGGTTGTTTTCTTATGTCTATTCCATCCATTGGCTTTCACCATGGTGCTTAGTATTCTTGTTTGTTTTGTAGATATTAATTGCAAACTATTCATATGCCCTGAGAAATTTTTTGTATGAATACATTGTGACTTGGGCTGCAGCTGAGTCGATCAAGATAAGACTTACGTTTGTTTTTCCCATTTGTCTTGAGACACTACCAACCTAAAAGATTTAATATTTAATTTTCTAATCCAGATATTTGAAAGCACAGACAGTGTGATTTCAGGTGGAAAACCTAAGTAGGGGATGACTTTTCATAGGGAGAAAAGTTTCCAGAATTTTCCTTTCATCAAGTGCCACAGCCAAGACAAATTTCCTAGCTCTTCCTTTCTGCAGGTTGCATTTATTTTTCTCATTATGCTGAAAAGTGTAGACATTTGAATGTCCATGTTTATGCAGCAGTTTTTTTCTGGAATCCCCATCATAGGCATATTCTGGTGTTTACCTCCTGGCACCTATATTTAATGTATTTGTCCACCCTGTCTTTAGTGGTTAGCACTGACCCCAGAACAAGAATATTTACACTGTATTAGACTGATTCATATAATGATGCTATTTGGTAGGTCAAAATGTAGTAGTGCCAATTATAAAACAGTTCAACTAAAAGTTATAGCTCCACCACTCAGTAGAACTTTGTGATTTAGACAAGTCTCCACATCTTTCCAGTGAATGATATTTTCCTTACCTATTATTCAGGGTTTTTTTTTGCAATGATCGATACAAAGCACAAAATATTTACTGAGTGCCTGCTATGGATAGTTGCTTGGGAACTAAGATAATTAAGGTACAACCTTTCCTCCCATGGAACTAGCAGTTTTGCGGAAGAGATAGGAAAACAAATAGAGTTGGCTATGAAAAGGAGGTAAGAGATGAAGCAATAAAGTCAGCTGGGAAGGCAAAGATTTTAGCATTGGGCTGTAAGGTTAATGGAAGTTTCCTAAGCAAGTGAGAAGAGACATCGGTAGCAAGAGGAACAGCTTGAGCAAAATGTATGGAGCTATGCAAGTACATGGAGAATTGAATAGTAAAGCAGCCCAGTGTGGCGAGGGCCATGCTGCTCATGCTGTGTGACAAGAGTCTGGCGTGAGTGACATTCCTAAAAAATCAGGGGCTCCAAAGCTGGCCCCTGCCAGACTCCTTTTGTTTTGGCTGATTCTATAATTGCTGTCTTCTAAGTTTCATGACATGTGCTTACTGGAAAATTATCCACAGGGTGGTTGTGAAATTGGCTGTTCTATTAAACAAAATAATTAGTTGCTGTGCATTTTGATGATGAATTAATGATTGGAAAACACTGTAACAGAAATTCAAGAAAACCAATATTGTAAAAACCAGGTAGTATAAAATTTAATTGGAATGTGGTTGTGTTACAAATTCAATAGTCAGTTATTAAACAGTTTCCCAAACTTAAACATTTACTATGGGTGACTGGCCTTGGAAATCAAAAAAAGACCTCTGTAATTTGGCCCATTATGAAAGGCTCTTTGTCTTCCAGGTAGCTCTGTAGCTTCCAAATGATAAAATGAGTCACATGAACACTTCCTGTGCTCTTCCCCTTTTTCTGTCTTTATTTTACTAAAACCATAATCGTATAGAGAAAGACTCCCTAATAACAAAAAACATTACTAATTCTAGGTTTAGGATATAGAGGTCAGTGTGTTTTTTTAAAATAGATTAAATATTAGAATACTAAAAGAAATGTTTTGTTTCACACATAGACTTTACTTTAAAATAACGTGTGTCATAAATCTTGGCTGAAGGTCACAGAGACCTCAAGCTGTTCTTAAGAAAAATGTGGTTATTTTTCTGCTCTAGGCAATGCTAATGTCATCCCACCACTTGCTTGTAATGTAGAAATAAAGACCCACTGAGACTATCAGAGAAAGATGCTTGCACCCTAAGTGTCTGTGTTTCTTCACTTCTTCATCTTTGCCAATGCTATCTCTTCCTGTGGGAACCTGGCGTTAGCTGGAGCTGGTCTCTGGCGCCAGTGGATCTAAAATGTAGGGAATTGGGCTAACAAAGTGAAAGGGATAGATGGCATTAGTTCATGAAAAATAATTGGAAGGCCTCACTAGTGGTACAAGGGGTTAAGTCTCAGAACTAGGAAAATATCTTAGCCACTATAGTATGAGTTTGATCCCCAATCAGAGAGCTAATCCACCTGGTGCAGCAGACTTTTCCTGTCTCATCCACTGCTCCTCTCAGCAGTATAGTTTGGTCAGTCTGCCTGTTCTCACTCTGTCTCTGGGAACCTCTCACTCCCCACACCATTGACCTACACATCAGCTCTTGCATACATGCATAAATAAAGTAAATCTTTAAAAAGAAAAATAATTGGATAAGACTGCATACAGAGAAACTGTTGGACAATTGGAAAGCATACAAGTACTTTACAAATGCTAGGTGTTATTCATTTGAGGATGTAAAAGAAAGTTTCAAAAAGAGTAGAAACAACAAGTTTGTAAGGATGTGGAGAAAAAGGAACCCTCATCCATGAGTGCATGCAAGTTGGTGCAGGCTCTGTGGAAAGTGGACAGAAAATGCAGTGTTTTACAAACTGAGAGAACTACTATATGTAGATAAAAATAGGCAATAGGGAGAATACAATGTAATGGGGTTGGAGTTAGGAAGGGACAGAAGCTGGGGGAACTACATTCTGGAGGCTATGGCAAGGATCTTAGATTTTATTCAACATACAATGGGGAGGGAGCCTAAGAAGAGTTTTAAGTAATATGGGATGTGACTTGGTTTTAAGTATTGTTCTGGCTGCTTCCTAAGGAAGAGATAGACAGTAAGAGGGAAGGAATGAAATCAGCAAGGAATTTGCATTAGTTTAAATTCTTAATAGTAGTGGTGGTGATAATGACAGTGGTGCTATTACAGTGTCTTGGGCATCTTCTGTGGGCCAGGTGCTTTACATACATTTCTTCGGATTATGGCCATGATCCTGGTATTTGAGTACGATTGTTTCCATTTACAGTGAGGAAAAAGAGTTTCAGAGAGATGAGTCTTGTCAAAGGCCACATAGCTAGTAAGTAGCAAAATCAACATCTGAAATCAAGTTCATTTGATTCTTTCTCTTACTCCATGGGGCTTTGGTAGAATGAGGCAGAATTGAGTTCCTGTGCCTTAAGTCCCATTCACTGTTTTGTTAAGCTTGACTACCCTTACATAGGCAAAGGATTTATAAGGGTATGGTGGGACCATACAAACCCAATTTGAGTACTGGAAAAGATAGCCCTTATTACATCCCCCTCCAAACCCCCACCATCCCCATAACTGGTAGTGGCCAGTAGAAGGGAAAATAAATATAAATAAGATTATGATTAAGCTTGGTAACATTATATGACTTCATTCTAGGAGATTTTTCAGGGAAATAAAAGGGAGCAAATGATAAGAGAGAGTGTTCACACTGATCATCTGCTCTCTTGAGTGTAGTGGTTTCACTTCCTTCTTGGGGAAGATCAGAATATGTGATGGGGAAGGAGATGATGACATTTGCGTAACAGTAAGCAACTTTCTTCTCACTCAACTGAATCACTTCCTAGCCCCAACTCACTACTATTCTGAAAGTTCCAACATGCCATTTACATGGACCCAGTAGAACATTTCTTCTAGGCAGAGGAAACAGTTTATAAAGAAATCTGGAAAATCAACTATGACTCAAGCCAAACGCCCATGTGAAAGGAAGGGAGGGATGGTATGAGTTCTTAGGGAAAAATCCTCTCCCTTTTTATTCAATCTGTTAGTCATTTACATGTCTATATAACTTTGGGATTATATTTTTACTCCTCCATTTGTGCACATGTTTTACTCACCCACCACCAAACCTCCTGTGCCAATGTCTTGTCCCTTTCTTCCCCTATCTCCTTCTCGTTCATCCTCTGTTCCCTCTGGTAACTAGTATGTTTTTCACTAAGCCTAAGATTTTGGGAGAGGGCATTTTACCAGTATATGCTTTTTGGTTACTTACATTCCACAGAAACCATCTGATATCTGTGTTTCATTCTTTGACTTATTTCTCTTAGGGTAATCACCACAAGGTCCATCCATTTTGTTCCAAAAGGCACTTTTTAACATCTTTTTTATTCACTTCTTTTTAAATTGATGAACGAATGAATTTTCTTACTTAGTTGTTGATTTTTGGATATTATTTGATTACTCTCCTCATGTGTTATCTCCATTGTTTTCCTACCTCCATATCATTCATGATCCATCACCATAGTCCCTTATGATCTTCCTTCCCTTGCTTTGATTTCTCTTGCCCCCTCCTACCTCCAATGTATACCTCAGATCTATAGTAAGCTTGCAAGTTTTGTCTTTTTCCTAGCCCTTTAAAATCTTTTTAAACAGCTGAATAGTATTCCATTGAGTATATATTCCACAATTTCTTTATCAATTTATCCACTGATGAGCACTTGGGTTGGTTCTTTGACTTGGCAATTGCAAATAGTGCTGCCATAAACATAGGAGTATATCAGCCTTTTCAAATTAGAGTTTTCATATTCTTTGGGTAAATACCTAGCAGAAATATTGCTGGAATATATGGGACTCCTGGAGTTTTCTCTGCCCAAAAGACACTTTCTGTCTTCCCTTTCATATGATCCTTACACCCTTTGTATATAGCTTAAATGCCATCTTCTCTGACCACACTATCTTGGGACTACTCTGCTCCTTTAGATTCTTCACCAATTCTTATTTATCAATTTTCAAAAGCTATCTTATTTGCATAATTATTTACTCACCATCTGTCTTCCCAAGAGAAAGCAAACCTGTAAGCTCCAGGAGGACAGGGAATAGTTGCTTTGTTTTCTGTCATGTCCCCAGCAGATAGCCTAGCCTAGTATCTGACAAGTGTTTATTATTGCTGCTATTATTAGGTAGCATCTGTGCCATAGTGAAAACAGATACAAATCCAGCATATTTTTGTGACCTGGGAAATTCAGGGAGATTAACTACTTTCTAGGGTATCAAAGGCTGAATTTTCTATTTTCTGTATCATCTATGTTTTCCATAATAAAAATTCATTTTTGATAAAAATTTCTAGTAAACTCTGCATTTTAATAATGCCTTACAGTAAATCAACCTGATTGATGGATTTATTCTGAAAGCACAATTCACAATAAGGAAAGAAAGACTATTATCCAACCTAACATTTTCAGAGATATCCCTCCTTTTTTTTTTTATTATGTGACTATAGAAGAAAGGATATCCCTTTTAAATGAAATTACTAATCAAAAGGCACTGCCTGATATATGAATTAGTGATTCCATGAATGATTTTCCAGTTCATCAGATACAGATAACATGACGAAGCTGAAATGAAAATTTTCATACAATGTTCCCTGACATAATGCTGATGGAATACATAATCCTTGATAATTATGAACACTCACTATTTGCTGAATCTATTCCATTGGTTTGTGTATCTGTTTTTGTTCCAGTACCATGCTGTTGTAAATATTATGATTTTGTAGTATAGTATGAAGTCTGGGACTATAATGCCTCAATTCTTCGAAAGGCAAACATTTTGAACATGATGGCATCCATTGCTGCTAAGTCAATGGAGAAAAAGACCCCCCAGCCTATTAAAAAATTAGGAATCAATACAAAATTTCAGAAGAGTATTGGGCAATGTCTATCAAAATAAGATGCATGTACCCTTTAACCCATCAATCCCACTTCTAAAAATATATGTGACCAGTGAACTTAATCATTTTTAGCAAGGTTCTGTACCAAGAATCATAAAATACACAGCTGTGTCAGTTGCAACATTGGTAATATTAGGGGGAAAAAATAAGAAAAAGGAAAAAATCAGAAACAAAGTATTAATCAGTCAAAGATTAGTTGTAGTATATTTATATAATTGAATGCTATAATAATACATTCTGTAAAAGAATGCTTCTCCTATGGGGAAATGTTCATGATGTAGTATTAATTGGAAAATGAAAAAAAAAGCAGATTATAAGATAATATTTGCACTATGATTCAATTTTCATATAAAAAAATAGACATGCATAGTATTTCTACATTGTAAAAAGAGTGTCAGGATCTATAACATATATACTTTCCTATCATTTATACATTCCTGTCATTTACACATCTAAGTATACATGTATCATTTTTACAACCTGAAAAAGAGTTGCTTAAAAAGTTTTCAACTATCTGTACAAAGAGTTAAATAATCTGTGTCCTTGTACACTCAAATATTGAGTAATAAACATTATCTAGAATCCATGTCAGAGGTTTTATTAAAATTAATATTTAACTAAGTATAACTCATTGAAAATGCTATAGCAAAAGTAATCTAAAATCTGTTTAGGATGTGGCTGGTTATAAGATATGCTTCCACGTATTCTAACCCATTCACAAGCTCTATTTGCATTGCTTTATTCATTAACACTGTCACTGACTATTGCTTAATCCAAGTGAGTGTATATATATAAGTAGAGTTAGAATATAACTGATTAACAACTACCAAGTGTTGGCAACAGGAAACTGCATCATTTGAGACCAGTCCTTCACATTTATAACTTAGGTGAGTATCATAACCTGTGTGTGAGAATATCTATTATGCAATTAGAAAAAGCAGCGAAAAAGATCCAGTGGTATTTATGCTGCCATATATTTTGAAACATTTCTGATTTATTTTAGTGAGTAAAGAGTACATTTTAAGCATAGAAAATGATCATATTTTTTGGTTAAAATATTTAGAGATTGTTCAAGAAATTGCCTTGTTTTCAGAATAGGATTAGAATATATTTCCAGATTATGATTTTGCTTTATGTGATTCTTTACAATAGCAGCTGACTTCTCCATAACTCGATTATAAATATGATATTTAAGTTTCTTATTTACCTTGTCTCTAAAAGATAATGTTGGTATAGAGTAGAATTCCTCTAAAAATGTTCTCTCAAATTCCCATGGGGGTGTTTATAGAGAGGGTGGGATCAAATAATTACTGAAAATAATTAATTAAATAAAGGTACCTATCATTCTTCAATGGACTCTCAGCACCTTTATTAATTTAAGGAGTTCTGACTTCCCAAAATGTGAGAAATAAAATATTTGCAGGTTTATTTGAAAATGTGTCATTTTTTTAGTTCTTGACTTTTGCATTTCAGATTTTTCCCCCGGGACATAAAGATCTGTAGATGAGAGAGGAAAAAAATCCAACAATGCAAACTGCATGTTATCAGTACCTGACACCTACTATGTGCATGCTATTTAAACTATTTTCTTTACAATTTAAACACCATTTATAATAGGGTTACTGAATAGCACTACTCCACACAGTTTGGTTACAAAGTAACTAACATATTCAGAAATTCATTATTTCAAATAAGTTGGACAACTTGCTGAGCATTTAAAGTTAAATTCCCAGTTGTTATTATTTTCTTCCTATATTTGGCAAGGGTTGAAGTGAGGTGGGTAGAAAAGACAGGTAGGGAAGCTCTGGCATAAAGATGAAAATCAGAAGACTAGACTTGGTCCCTGTTCTGTTTTATAATCCTGTCTACTCAACTCTAGCATTAGGTAAGAGTTTAGTGAAATGATGTGTAAGCCTCTCTGCTTCTAAGTGTTCTTGATCAATAAAAATGGGGGAATCAGAGGAAGAAGAAAAGGATCAATGTGAGGTTTTCCAATTCTGTGAAGATGATATTTAGACCATTGGGAAAATAATATTCATTCCCAGGGACAGAATTCGGAGTTCTCATCTACCCTATCATTGAAGAATTTTGTTGGTGGTATCCACAGTATATAGGATAGTTGCATATAATTCCAATTCTACCTAGACAATAAAATTTAGAATTTCAGCCTTCCTGGGGTTGCCTGAGGGAAAAAATAAAGGTGAATGAAATTTATCTTCCAATGAGTCCTCTAAACCAAGAACTCGACATTTCCTCCTATACTGGGTTAGAAGTTTATAAGAGATTGAAATGATAATTACCCTTCTCAGTTTCAAAAAAGCTCCTGGGATAATTTGAAGGGAGGGGCTTAATAAAAGAAGCGATACCTATTAACAAAATTTCAGGCAATGTCAGAAAGAGTTTAATACTGGAGAAGTCCTGCTCACTCCACAAACCACCTTGACAGTGAAGATAGGTTGTGGCACCATACTGAAAGACTATGGAGTTTTCTGCAATTACCAATTATAGTCAATTACCATCGCTGTTCTTTTTATGCTCAAATTGTGCCAAATTTCAGCACAGTTCAGGAAACCTTTCAAGGGGACTCACCTGTACTTTTCATACAACCTCACTAGTTTTTTAATTATTTGCTGATTTCTAGTACAACATAATATTCCATTTTTTACTTCTACTTTTCCAGGCCCAGATCTAGCATCTTGAGTCCTTTAAGTGGAGAAAGTGTTTAGAAACTAAGATATAGGCACACCGATTCAAGGTTAACATTATAGGGATTTACTCTTCACATATTTATTTCATTTTTGTATCTCCTTTCCACTACAGTGAAAAAAATCCTATAACATCAACACATTTGCTTATTTGCTCTTACTTTAAGCACTAATTAAAACCCACTCAGTAAATACCTTTGGAGTTCTTTTTGTCATCTGACTATGTTCCAGTATAGGTATATATTGAGAAAACTCTGCTCAAATTTACTGAAATAAGTATTTTCACTATGTGTCTATGATACGAACTTTATGTTGAAATGATTAGTTTTTTCTGTTGTTTTCAAGTCAAGACAACTAAACTAATATTTTATTTCAGTCCAACAGAAGCCTGAAAAATGAAGTCGAAAAATGAGTGCTCAACCACCAAAATTTCCCAAGCAAAGATGAATAGCTCAATAATCAATACCCAACTAAAATCTTCTAATCTAAGAAGTAAGAGTTTAAACATTTGTTTTATACACTATTTACACAGTACTTTTATCTATTATTCTCATGCTCATATATGCTGCTTTATAAAAGCTATTACAAATACAAGATCTGAAATTAAAGGGATGACTCACAAAAATGCAATCTAGTAGACTCTGGCTTTAAACTGTGTTTACACAGCTATCTGCGGCTTACTGATACATTGCAGGACAGACCACTTAAACCTGCTAATAGCAATAAACTATTCATATCAATCTCTTCTCTTTCCACTCCTCCTATCACCAAATCCTGAAAAACTTTTTCCCAGACTAATTTACAACGTTTTAAAGTGATCCACTTTTTTTTTTAAAGATTTATTTATTATTTATGCATACAAGCACTGGGGTACAGGCCAGAGGTGTGGGGGGCGGGAAGGGTGAGAGGATTCACCACAGAGAGCGGGGAGCAGAACAGGCAGATCAACGGAAGTACACTGCTGAGGGGAGCAGCGGGCCAGGCAGGAGAGGTCTGCTGCACCATGTGGGTCCCTCCCTGGCCGGAGGCAGGGATCGAACTCATGCTGCAGTGGCTGCGGTTTGCTTCACAGTGTGTTGCTTAACCCACTGCACCACCAGGGAGGCCCTAAAGTGATCCACTTTTATTCAACAAATATTTATTAAGATTTTTGGGGTGTTAATTTGCAGCTGCTGATAGTGGAGACAACAGCAAGTGAAGATCAAAATTAGATAGACAGTAATAGATAATAGACCTATTTTTCAAGATAGCTAAATCAGGAAGAATATTTTGAGGGTAGAGGAAAATAAAGTCTTTTATAATATTTGGGGTAGAAATATTTGGGGTAGATCATCCAAGTAGGAACATTCAGAATTCAGGAGACTGTACATAGACACATAGATGAATTGAGGTAGCTGAAGTCATAATGTTCTGTGTAGAGGGAGCAACAAATATAAAGCACAGCAGAGAGACCAAAGACAGAGTTAGAGCTGAGGAGTCATCATCATATAAAGAGATGACTGAAATCAATGCAGCAGGCAAAATTGCCCAGAGAGAGGCTAAAGTGAGAAGAAAAGGTAAAGAACAAAATTCTGAGGAACACCAACAATTTTTGAAACAAGCAGAGGAGAAAGAACTAACAAAAATACAGAAATGAACTGGTCAGAAAGAAACAAGAAGAATCTAAAGATATTGGTGACATGATAATGCGAGAAGAAGAAGTCAAAGAAGTATGAGTTTTTTTTTTATAATATAGATGAATGCCACAGAGAGGTCACAGGTTTTAAGCATTAAGAAGAGACTGGTGAAATAGTAACAGAAGTACAAAAAACTTTGGACCACTTCCTATTACTCACCAAGAAATGCTAAGGGATTTCATCATGCTGTTGCTATGATGAAATTTTGTAAGAATTTCCTTAAAAGTCATAAAAAGAAATTGCCCTCAGACAGTAGGCAGGATGGAGACAGGAAGCGGTTGTAGCCTTTACGTAAACTTGAGCTGGCCCTTTGACCCCAGAAGAGCACTCTCTACTACAGTCTCTAAAACCAGTGGAGTTTTTGTACTTTAAGAACACAATTTTCACACTACACCTTCAGCTGTTCTGAGCACCAAAGTATACCTTCTTCCAAATGCTCCAAATATGAGTATCTCAATACTTCAAATTTGAAGTATGAATTTGAAGTCTTGCTCCCCCATGAATTGTACCCAGTGTTTTCCCACTAGATGCCAGTTCCTACATTCATATCTTTAGTCCCTAACTTTCTTCTGTATCCACAATACTAACTCAATATCATGACCCTCACTGCCAATTACTCAAGAGCCACATCCTGTTGCCCACAGAGTTCATTCTCAATATTATCCATACTGGTCATATCCCCATGGGATGTGACCATGGAGATGTGACACATCATCACATACACATCATTACATTAGCATATAAAGAATAAGCATGTTTATGATATTGTCTTATACCTTTAAGCTCTGAAGACACAATATGATATTATTATATTAAATTAGTTGTCAGGTGGACAAGTTTAATTCTGGCTCGGGCACAGCTTTGTAGATTACCTTTGTAACTATAAATGTATATATAAATGTGAGATACCACAGTTAATATTTCCAAATTGTGAAGCAATGGTAGGGGGAAGTTCCAGGTAGATGTGAGTATGATTCAGTGGTCTTGCCCTATTGAGACTGTTGAAATACTTAAAGGTAGATGTTCATCTGAACTGGAGTGAAGATATAGGTGATTCAAAATAGTAGTTAATAAAATCCTATTCCACTTGACTTTGAAAGGCATATTAAAAAGGCAAATCTGGAGAATAAAAAGAAAATACAAAAGAAATTCAATAGTCTCAGAAATTATTTTATTCTCTGGATTACTGCGAAAACTTACTATACTGTATAAATTACTTGACAACTTACTATAATGCTGAAAGTTAAGATTCTATACTCAAGTGTTGTAACTATCTATTTGACTCTGAAAGTCTTCTTATAATTTCCAAGTAGTACATTTATTTTTGAGATTAAAATTTTTTTCTTTGGCTAAATTAAAAATTTCTAGATAATTAACTTTATTACTTCAATTTTTTATATGAACTTGCATTCTGTTAGCCCCTACCCTAAAAGTGCAGCATAATATTTTCCTACATGAAGCTAGATGGAATTAATAGCTTCAATATTAGACGTCTTTGAATCACAACTTCTTACCAGACCTGTAATCTTGAGCAAATGTTGTAACTTCTAAGAATCTCAGATAATTACCTGTAAAGTTAAGAGAATAATACCTACCCTGCAAGATTACTGTGAAGGATTAAATAAAACAGTGCATAAAATTATTAGTACAGTGTTTGTCCTGCTATGGACACTTGGTAGATACAGCTATTTTAAATATCAATAACCTTTATAGACTATAGATGTCACTCCATAATTATTAAAAGTATATTCTAGATAAGTGGAAATAGTTACAGATTTCATGTTCTCATAAGAGTTTCCCCCTGACTAGGCATGTTAGATGAATGTCCAGTCATCCTCACATGGAATTCTGAAAAACAACTTATTTTCTCAAGACCTCAAGTTACTCACAGTAATTCATTTGGCATCAAAATATAACCTAAACTCACCTGACAGTTAAATCCTGACCTAAACCAACATGAGATCTTTATTTCACTTTTCCCATGCTTTCTATGTTTCAGGAATGTAAAAGGAATCATTAATCTTTGTGAGGTGCTGCCCTAGTTCCTGCTGGGAGATACACACACACACACACACACACACACACACACCCCAAAAAAAAACAAAACAAAACAACCCCAATACAATTTAGAATTTAATGTAAAGAATGTATATGTATATAAATGCACATACATACATTTGTACATATATATTACTATTCTAAAACTCTGCATTTTGAAACATAATTAATTACTTTCTCTCTCTTTTTTTTTAAAGATTTATTTATGCATACAAGCACTGGGGTAGAGGCCAGAGGTACAGGGGATGAGAGAATCCACGAGACAGAGTGGGGAACAGAACAGGCAGATCCAGATCAACTGAAATACACTGCTGAGGGGAGCAGCTGGTGAGGCAGGAGAGGTCTGCCTGCGCCATGTGGGTCACCTCTCCAGCCAGCAACAGGGATCAAACTCGTGCTGCAGTGGCTGTGGCCTGTCTCATAGTGTGTTGCTCAACCCACTGCACCACTAGGTGTGGCCCTAGTTGCTTTCTTGATCTGCTACACTCAGGATTTATAAAGGGGTAAAGAGAAATGGAATGAATCAGTATCATAATTTTTTCAATTATTTAGAACCCCAACATAAGGCCAAAGAAGTTTGCCAGAAACACTCCATGAAGCGAGGCTCTCACTTTACTAAACAAAAGGAGTATTCTAGGAAGAAAGGAACCACTAAAACATGTCCACCAAAAACAGGTAGGAGAAACTACATTTTCTGGCAATGGTGATGGGCATATATTTGCTTATACTTGCTAGATCTAAATATCTATTTATCTATATCTATCTGAGTTAGTTTTTCTCACCCAAGTTTTCCATCCTGAAAAGAGTAAAGATAATGAACTGTTTTTTAGCAGGGGAGAAGTATTTATAATATTAATTGAAAAAAAGGATACAAAATTATAAATATTTTTGTAATGGCTAAACATTTTTTTTTCATTTAATGGAAGTAAATGAAAGTGGTAGCTGCCTTTTGAGTATTAAGACCATGGGTGACTAGTTTTCTTCCTTCTGGAGTCAACTAGTTGTGTTTATTGGGGTTTAAAGGTACCAGGAGTTATTAATCCCTTCATATAGCCATGGGATGGTTGAAGCCTTGGGATCATTCACCACTGTCAGCATGCAGTCTTGAATGGGAATACTCAATGACAGGGTATGAACAGAGTGGGGACTGACAGTACACTCCTACCCTCTCCCCTGTTCTGCAGCTGGAAAACACAAAGAACACCATCCCAAAACGTCAGTTGGGAGCTCCCCCATTGAGAAATCTATGGTCCAGAAAAGTTCTACAACAACTGATGTTCCATATCACCAAAGTATCAAAGGTGTGACTGGTCACAGAGGTGGGGTAGGAAGAAGAAGGGATGTAAGACACATAACCCTGCCCAAGTGCTACTCCAGAAATAATCCCAAGTCTATATCTTCTTGGGTATTAGAAATCTGTATTAATTTGTAGTTGAAATGCCCATTTAGTGGTACCTGGATTAGGTACAGGGTGCCTGTTCTAATAATGCATGTGTATTCTGTGATTAGCACATCATCATTATTTTGAAATGTCTTCTATGAATTAGCAGCATTTTGATAGTGAAAGAAAAGGAACAGTTATATCTTTAAATATAATTTGAACCACAATTGATGTCAAATATATATAAAGAAAAATAAATATAATTTCAACTCAAACATTTTAAAGTTGTTGAAATAGTCTTAAATTGTATCACCTACTTGTGCATAGAAAGTTCAAGTTGATGATGACTATCAAGAAGTGAAAAATCATTATTAAGAAAACTTGACCAGGAAATGCATGTTACTATTTCAAACATTATTTCTGATATAAATGTCTTAAGTTCCCAGAAGGATACTAAAATTTCTTATTAAGTATAGGAGTTAACATACAAATTTAATATTTAACATTCTCCTTAATATTGTGTTTATTGTTTTTCTTGACATAATTCCATAATGTACAGAATTTTTTTAAAAAGATTTTCTTTATGTGTGCAAGAACTGGGATACAGGCCAGAGGTGTGGGGAGTGGGGTGAGAGGATTCACCAGAGACAGAGTGGGGAGCAGAACAGGCAGATTGACTGAAATACACTGCTGAGGGGAGCAGCAGGCGTAGCAGGAAAGGTCTGCTGTGCCATGTGCATCACTTCTCTCGCCAGGAATGGAACTCATGTTGCATAGCTGCAGGTGCTTCACAGTGTGGTGCTTAACCCCTTGCGCCACAAGGGAGGCCCCAGAATTTTTTTTTCTCTCCAAGACCCAGAGTCTCTAAATCTGCTATAGTGTACCTCAGGATGCCATGAAAATATTATCATTTTCTATGTGTGCTGGGACAATAAAAATAAAAGTTGGGAGTACTACTCTGTTATTTAGCTAGAGGATAGAACAGAGCTCATTTTGTATTTCCCAGCACTACTGGGAGTCTTTTAAGTGACTCCACACCTGAAAGATGGATATAGATTTATCTACAACTATCAAAACACAGTTCCTTCTTGGCAGTCTCCTCGACCATGGCGGGTCAGGAAATGGAGGGTTCCTCAAGTCATGTGTGTCACTTTTCCAGGCTTCTTTCTCCCCACCTAAACTTCCTATTGCACATTCATATGGCCTTTTATGACCTTTATGCATAAGACTAGCCTCTTTAATCCGATTCCAGTGGCACACCTTAGCCTTTGAGCTAGTGAAACTTGGGCCAAAAGTTTTTATCCAACCAACAGTGATGGCCAAAGTGCAACTCAAATTGAAAAAAAAAAACAAACAAACAAACAGAAAAAACACAACAAAAACCAAAACTTTGAGGGGGCATTTTTTAAAAGTTTTCTAAATGACTGTTCATGGGAATGAGTATTGTGAATTCTTAATGATAGGATTTTTACTTGCTACAGAGTGGTCTACTTTCCTGAGCACATACAACGATCAATCTGTTTCTTTCATATGTGAGGATGAAGATTGTGAGATCTACATTGAAGATGTGAAAAAAAAACAAAAGAAAGGTAGAATACTTGCTTTTCCCTATGATATGACTAGTAAAGTAAAAGATAGACTTATCAAACCCAAAATACGAATTAACCCAGACATGGCAAATCGATTTCATGCTATGTGCTAATTTCCATGCATTGGTAGTGGATTCCTAAATATCACTAAGTAAAGGATGCAGAAACTTAGGCTCTATAAGGTAAGGGTACAGATACTGAGAAGTGGTACCTCTTGTGAAACATGGGAGGAGGGATCACATATATTTGCTATCTCTAAATTACTCATCATCTCTTTCCAGCCTTATCAATATCACCAAAGTACAACATTTAGTAAAAGAATATATCAATTGCATAAAGAATATTTTTTATATTTTAACAATTGTGTTGGAGTATATTTTTGAAAACTTTCGAAAATCACAAAAGTTGCTCTTATTGATTTATAATAAAAGAAAAGGACATTTCTTGGCACTTTATAAATGTTGGAACCAAAAGCTCTTGATGAAATTGTATCTCACCCAAAGGGATTTTATATGTTCTCTTTCAGACAAGGTACTACTCCGTTTTTATGATTCTCAGCACCCTTCAAGTGAAACAGGTATTTAGAGGACAGAGCCTGAATTCTTAAATTCAGGGTAAAGATAAATCCAAAAATGCTTCATGAATAGGAAAGCAATGGACTATGGTAGAGGACTATGGGTGTCTTGGTGACGGGTGTGGGGTGGTAACACACATTTGAAGAGGCATGATCCTATACTGCTGAGTCATATGCAGTGTTATAAAACAATGTCACCTCAATTAAAAATAAAAATTAAGCTATTAAATAAAAGAAAAGGAGTTAGATATTGAAGTGTAATTATCAGTGACTTCATGGGAAGACAGTGAAGTTGATACTTTTAAAAAATACTTATTAGAATCACAATTGTATTAGAAAGCATATAAGAAAACTAACTTTACTTCTTCAAGGGGTTTAGAATTACTCCCTACTTACCAGTGAATTACTTTAGTTTTGTGTGGGTACAACTATTTTGAAAAGAAAAGTTTTTAAATGAAGTATATGTTTCACATGACATCTTGGACTCTCTTCCTGGTGCTAAGTTCATTTAAGTTACAATGAGTTACAGTTCTAATTTTATAATTTACATTTTTTATATTGTAAGGTGATGGTGTTGACGGTCAGATGGTAATGGTAAGCCTGAGTCCTACAAAAGGCAAAGACCTCTGGGTATATGCCATCAAGGAGGAACTCTCTGTGAAGGTAATAGAAATATCTTAAATATCAAAACTGATTCTACACATTTGTAAAAACTTGGTTGTTTGTGTGCTTCTGAAAGTCCAGCCTCTGCCAACGGCCTCTGCCGACGGTACAGCATACCTGCGGCTTTGTCAGAAATGCAGATTTTTCAGGTCACACCACAATTGAATCTAGGTTAATATTTTAACAAATCTCTAGGAGATTATTATACTTTATGGAGTTTAAGAAGCACTGTTGTATAGGATGTTTTTTGACTTTAGGAACTATGTTCTTCCAGGAAGTGTTTTCTTTGTAAAATATAGTCTTCTTACACAAATGCAAACATTTTATACTCTGAGTCTGCTAAAGGAAGGGTCATAAACATTTTAATATGCCAAGATTTATAGACAGCCTAGCAATCTATATTCTTATCATAGGATTCACTGCATATTCTTCTTCAGTTAGTAAACAGTAATATTATATTGGTCATAATAAGGAATTGTAAACATCTTGAAGAACAAACCAGCCAAAGCTAGAGGCAATGAGTATAAAATAAAGGATAAATTATAGAAGTACAGTGTTTAAAGCTAATTAATATAACCATGTAAGGAATTAACTTAAAAACTAGCTGGTAACCAGCATCCCCCTTAATAAACACTGACATATATAATTACTCAATATGAGCTGAACCATACTGAATTCCATTACATACCAAGCACTTGCTAAATATTTCATAAGCACTGTCTCATAATTCTCATAGTGACTTTAAAATGGAGCTAGTGTATTGGTCAGGTATTGCCATGTAACAAACCATTAGCCAACCCTTAGTGATTGAAATAATAATCCTTTAAATCGCTCATATCTGTGGGTAAAATGGGGTCTGACTGACCTAGCAAAATGGTTAGACAAACTGGTTAGAGGTAATGTAATGTGTCAAGGCCTGAGAGATAGTACACAGCAAAAGAAGCACACAAATCTAGAGCTCCTGCATCCAGATCCAGCCATTTTAAGTCATACTATCTCTCAAAGTATACTGTCAGTGAGTGAAATCATCCCCCCACTTCTATTCACTTCTTTAACCTACTCAGTAAGCAGACTTGCTAGAAATACCATAAATAAAAATAATTATTGCCCTTTAGTTACTTTAACATGGAGAGGAAATTTACTCTAGACTTTCAACTCATATATTTGTTGCTTTCTTTCTTGTTTCCTCAGCTCCAAAAATGTGAAAAGCCATCACCAGACAAGGCCTTTTTTCTCCTTCATAAAATGTCCTCCCAAAATGTTCAATTTGAATGTAGAAGCAATCCTGGCGTATTTATAGGGGTAAAGGATAACCACCTTGCTCTAATTAAAGTAGAGGACCAAACTGAGATTCTTAGTAGAGAGAATATAATATTTAAGCTCTCTAAAACTTAATGTGATAGAAAGCTGTCCATCATGGTTTGTGTAGCCCAAATAGTTACCACTGGAGAAGAGTTTAGAGATAGAGTCAAAAAAGAAATAGAATGTTTTGCATGTTGTGGGATGTTTTCCCTAGTATGTGTAAAATAATTTTTTTCAGTAATCTTTCAAGTCTGTTTCATATTTTCCTTTGTGTTACTGCATTTTCAATACTAATATTGGTATATCAAATAGGCTATTGGTTTCAGTCCAGAAAAAACTTCATCTATAGAGCTGATTCTTTTAGGAAGAAACGAGGGCCTTAGCTCAGATGTCACTTCAGGTAGGAATATGTTTTAAAGAGTTTACATCACGACACAATATTCCCTGATTTCAAAAAATAAACTCAAACATTAGAACTGTTCATAAAAAGACAAACAGATGTTACACTGATTGATCATTTCACAACTGGAATAAAACATGAGGATGCCCCAGGCAATCCTCAGATCACTTTTCTTTATTTTTTTGGTCAGGAATTATAAAACTTCAGATCCCTATATAGCTAAGTGGGTAATATAGGAATAAGCAAAGATTTAAAAAATTAAGAAAAATAAATTCAGTACTTCTAAAGTGAATAACTTCACTGCTAATTGTTTAATTTTTTAAAATATGATTTTTGGTACTGAGATTACTTTAAGCAAGGCATTCTTACATTAGGAAGTAAAATAACTTTCAGTTCAGATTTATAATTGAAATCATAGGAAAAGCTTAACAAGGTAGAATTTAAAAAAAAAAAATAAAGCACTGACCTACAACATATTAAGGCATCCAAGTATCTTGGTGGGGCCAGGGGTCCTCTAACCTGTTAAAGCCTAGATAGAACACAGGATTAACATTATAATTACAATAAATTGGCCCTTTCTCACATCTGTGGCATACTATGTCCTTCCTAGTCCTGTTTTCCAGGGATTTATGACAAGATTTCTTCTGATCTTTCTTCCCATATACACAAGTCCCCACATGCATTGGGTCCAGCTTACGTATTAGGTATTATGTATCTCATATATTACAATTATATAGAATATTCATCTGACTTTTTTTACATTGTTCATTTCTTTTGACCAGCCATGTCTTTAATGTACTTTTTTACCCTGGGCTTCATTTCCACATCACCTAACTGATGGACACCAACACATTTATTCTGTTTTGTCTATATGATATTATAGAATTTTACATAAACCTACTGATGGCAATATTTTTTATTAAGCATCTTCATGCTTTACTGTTACTAAGGTAGTAAAATGTACTCAAAACATAGTAGTTTTCAACTACTAAAGGAATGCTTACTTGTACTTACTTTAAAGCATGAACAATTTCTTCTACAATAAATAATAGATATACTAAGATAATATTTCATGAAATATTCTTTTTCCTGAAAATATAGGCTTGCTGAAATATATTGGTTGTAATTACTGTATAAGAACAAACAATTGTAAAATATTAGTTCTGGTATTTTGTCAATAATTTTACAGTAGAAACAAACTCATACCCTCTAAAAAATTTAAATGTTGACTATATGCATCTGTGTGATAAACTTAGAATGATTAAATACCAAAATATATAGATTACATTCATTGCTTATATTCTTGAATAAACTGTATTTTTCAGAAGTATGTGAGACCATAATGATTTTTATCATGAAATGACTCCATATTCTGAAATTCTTAGGTGGAAGTAACCATATTCCAAATCCACCAATGGTAGTATCTAGTGGGACATTTGTCTGATATTTTTGGTGAATCAAAACCAGGTAAGATTTTCCAGAGCAGGATTGTGTCTTTTCACCTTTGTGCTCTCATTGCTCATCGTGGTGGTTGACACAAAGGAGATGTTAAATGACTTTTAACCAAGATCAAACAGCCAACAATATTGCATCAGAACTTTAACCAGAGACTTCCAAATTTATTTAGATACCGTTCAACCTGTTATCTTACTTCCCATGGTTATTTTTCCTTTTTTTTTTAATACTGTCTACTATCATTATAATAAGTATTAAAACATTCAAATTTGTGGTGGCATTTTGTTATTTGTATATGTTTTGATGGTCTATAACATACATTACTAGGAGGAATTTGTCCATTTCAGTGTTTCCCAAATGACAATTAGGCCCAAATTTACTTATTCTTCATTTTATTTATATATATATAATAAATCTAAAGCACATAATATAAAATATATGTGCTTTAGATTTTTATGTATATATACTGAAATGCTGTCTAAAATTTTTTATTTGAATAAAATGTACTTAGAATTGGAGAAGAAAACTAAGTAGATATTGGGAGTATATGGAAAAAATTGCTATTTTGATTAAAATCCCTTGTCTCAGTCTAAAAAGATTGATTCAAAACTCCACTTCTGCATAATAGAACAAGAAAAAAAATTTAAACTTTGTATCTCATGCTGAAATACTGTACAGTGGTGGATTGAGAAATCTTAAGCTGGGGTGCCCTAGAGAGTATTGTGGCAGGCATGACCCAAACAGCCTCTTTTCATACTATCATTTACAACACAGAAATCTTGTTTCCTGGAACTTATTCTTAAATACATGCCATATATACTAGACTCTGCTAGGCACTATGAAAGCACAAAAGAAACCTAAGTTATGTTCCTTGTTCACATGTAACTATCACTAGGTGGATAGACTGATGGGCTATTTTCATATTCATCTTAATAACTGTTTTATTACCTCAATGCATTTTACAATGAGCAAAGGCAATGACAAAAATAATAGTTCTTGGGCCTCCCTGGTGGCACAAGGGGTTGAGTGTTGCTCTGTGGGACTTCTGCACTCACTGCAGTGTAAGTTCAATCCCTGGCCAGGGAGGGGACCTACATGGTGCCACAGACCTCTTCTGCCTCACCCGCTATTCCCCTCAGCAGTGTATTTTAGTTCTGCTCCCTACTCTGTCTCTAGTGAATCCTCTCATCCCCTCTTCCTCTGGCCTGTACCCCAGCTCTTGCATGCATAAATAAACAAAATCTTTTTTAAAAAAAAAAAACTTCTTTCCATTTTGAAAAGAATCATAATTTTAAAAGAAAAGCAATAAAAACCACAATGAGATACCACTCTATAGCCACTAGGAAGAATATAATTAAAAAAGAAAATAGCAAGCGTTGGTGTATATGTGGAGAAATTAGGGTCTTCATACATTGCTCATGAGAAAGTACAGTGGTACAACTAAATGGGAAACAATTTGACAATTACTCAAAAAGGTAAACAATATTTGATCCAAAAATTCTACTCCAGGTACATATTAAAATAGATATAAAACCAGATATAAACACACAAACATGTACACAATGTCCACAGCAACATACTATGTGGTTCCATTTATATGAAATATCCAGAAAAGGCAAATTTCTACAGATATAAAGTAGATTCCTTTCCAGTGACAAGAGGGACAAAGAGAGTGAGAAGTGATTGTTACTAGGTGTGGGGTTCTTTCTGGGATCATGAGTATGTTCTCAAATAATGGTGATGGCTGTATAACCACATGAATATAATAGTAAAACAACTGAACTGTAGAGTTTAAAATGGTGAATTTTATAGTATGTGAATTATACCTTAATTGCCTAGAATTTGCTGAAAAGTAGCAAATAGCCTACCATGCCACTACTAGTATAAATAATGGAGTTGGGATTAAATGTTGCAAATGTTAAAATTAAGGCTCAGAGGGATTAAATGTTGAGTCTTTTCTTCCTCAGAACTGGGCTGGTTATAAAAAATAAAAACCCTCTTGAAATCATTCAGCAAAAGCTTTTATCGGTTTACCTACTTGAGAGGGAATCAGATTGCTCTAGCATATCTACATATCGAGCTGTCCTTAATTGCTGACCCATTCATCTGTGACAATTGGGTCACATTCACAAGTATAAATATGAATACCTTCATCAGCGATTACTAGTGGAAACAGCAAAGAAGGGGGGTGAAGGTAACCAAACAATTCTCCTTACCTTGCTGTAGGCTTCACCAGGGAATCTAAGAAGGAAAAATTAGTACATTTCTTGCTTGAAGAATCGAGGTCAACTCCTAGAGTTTGAGCCTGAGAGACAAGAAAATTGATGCTGCCATAAACAGAACTGAGGAAGGAAACAAATTAGTGGAAGAAAAATAATGAATTTGTTGGGACAGCTTGAATGTGAGCTGTCATGGGAATATAACTAGAATATATAAATGGTACAGTTCATAACTTTGAAGCATAGTGATCAAAACATTAGTTATCTTCTACAAATCCCTTGATGCAACTCACACCTCTTATATTTTCACACTCATTCCTAAATACCAAGCAGTCCTACTGTCGTATTAAGTTGAAAACACAGTCTTTATCCAATAATTAGAATGGCAGTTCCATGAAACAGCCAATTTTTGAATTTAATTTAGCATCAGATCTTCTCCAGGCTTCCCTTTCTCCCCTTAACCCCTTCTCCCATTACTATTTCAGGCTAGAACCCTATTGTAATGAAGGGGGCTTGAACCTTCTGCTCACATGCTCTCTCACTTGCTAACTGAAGGTTTGCTCCCCATTAGGACTGAAGTTAAGTCAATAAGAGAAAGAAAAGGAAGTGAAGAAGAAAGGATAGGTAATGGGATAACAGATCTTTATTATTTGGGTAGTATTGAGCTTGCCAGGTTTAGCAGGAAAATAAATCTGATATCCCTGGATGGGCCTGGTAGGCAATTTAAGTTGATGTTTTACAGTGAAACACTGCTCAGATATTTTTAAAAATGGGAGAATTCCTGCCATTTGTAACAACATGGATGGAATTGGAAGGGGTTAAACTAAGTGAAATAAGTCAAAAGGAGAAAAACAAATAAATACCAGATGATTTTAATCATATGTTGAGTATAGAGAAGCAAAAACAAAGCAACAAACAAAAATGAACTGAAACAAACCCTTGAAATTTGACTGCAGAACTCAGGCTTCCAGAAGGAGAGGTGTGGAATAGCAACAAGGGGAAGAGGGGGCCAATGGGCTAAAGTGGAGAATTATGGGGGCTTTGGATGTTAGGCATGGTATGATAATACACATTTGTAGAGGTATGAATCTATACCCTTAAAACATATACTGGGTTGTAATGAACATTACCTTAATAAATACATTTAAAAAAAAAGGAAATCTGTTTAATCCAGTGATCCCTAGAATCTCTTTTCCTCCCACAACTATTAATAAGATATAGTTCAGGGAATATTAATAGACAGGTGGATGAATAAATGAATGATTAAAGAAATAAATTCAGTTTTCTCTCAAGGGGCCTCTTAAAGGACCTCTGCTGGGCTCCTCTTGTTATTTTCCTACAGAGGCCATAAAGTTAGGAGGATTAAAACATATACGGTTGTCTTCTTTCTCAAAAAGTTCCCATGATGGCTTTCCTTCTTTATTGTCCCTTCCAGCCCAAAGGAAATTCTCAGACATGTATAATGGATCTTCCAAACATATCATAAATTTCAGAAAATAGTCAATAATAATATAATGAGGAGCTATCACACAGCTCCAACAATAATCAAGATTTCTCTGTTCTTAGTTCATTTATTCCACAATCCCCAATTTGATCCCAATAAAGTTTTGTTGTTGTTGCTAGAATTTATAAAGGACATTATTTTCCCACAAATATTTCAGTATCCCATTGAGCCATCTGAACTTAAGGTTACATAATTTCACATACCTTTCTCCTTCCCCTCTCCCACACATATGAATACACACACACTCATACACACTTTCCAACAAAAACTCCCTTATAAGGCCACATGTATACCTCCTTAATGACAAATCCAATACTCACTTTTCAGTCATCTCTTCTGGTGCTCCTGGCTACATGTGACCTTCTCTACTACTCCCTTATTTCGTAGTCTCTTTTACTTTGGTTTCTACAATATAACTCCCCTGCTTTCTTTCTAACTTCTCTTACCACTCTTCTTGGCTGTCTTATATATAAGTTCTCTTTTTCTATATGCGTTCTCAAATTTTTGTATTCTTCTATACTCATATTTGACCTACTTTCCCAGATAAGCAAGGGCTTAGGATGCCAGATCCAGGCTGAAAATACCAAGTCTGGGTACCTGAATCATTCAAGAAACATTTCCCACTATTGCTTGAAGCACTGGGCAGGTAATCTGACTGCCAATGAAATTCAGTTATGAGGACTATCCAAAGTTCAAAATAAAAGTGTGTGTGTGTATGTGTATTTATGTGTAACAGAGAGAAAGAGAGAGAGAACTGAATATTAGGCTGTGGGATGAAAAGCAAAAGAGAACAAGAAGGTTTTCATCAATAAAAACTCCCTTAAAATAACAAGGAAATTAAAGTGAATTTTTCCTTGTATGTTAATGAATAATCTGAAATTCCATGTGTTGTCTTGACATCTTTAAGTCTCACAGAGCCTTAAAGACCTGACATAAATTTTCCTGCTTTCTACCCAGCTAACTCTCCCATCAACTCATCTGGCTGTACTCCATCTGATCCTCGACCTAACATGTTTCAACTCTCTGTTAGCCTGAGATGTTATTTAAACAAACCACATCCTCCAACAGGGCTGAAGAGACACTTCACCATCTTGTCTACTTCTTATAGTCTCTATTGGATCACTGCTTCCAAGAGCAAGTCCTAAGTGCTATACATGGTATCCTCCTCCTCCTCTAGGCTGTAGCTATTTGTGAGTAATAAACCACTGCCAATCTCATCTGACAGGTACTATGTTTATGGCCACCTTATACTATTTAGAACAAGGAATATACTCCCTTCACTAACAAGGAAAATATTACTGGTCAGAACAGCTGGCAACCTGGGACTGGTTGAGAAGTGAATGGTTAACAAGGCATCAAGGAATCTCAAATACTTAACTCTCTTTCACATTCATTTCTCATTCCACACTGCCACCCCACCCCCCAGAATCCCCACCCAAAACATGAACTCCCAGAAGGAATACCATCATTTAGATACACCTTAGATTTAAAACAATTCTAACTATATGCATTTGTTTCCTCTATCCCAGAGGATACCAGAGTTTTCTCTTCATCTTGTATTACCAGCACTTAAGATAATACCTGGCTCATTGAACTTTTTTTTACTAAATATATAAAACAGTCAATCAAATCTCCATGTCTAGTTTGTTTCCTCCTAATCCTTGCTGTTCTATACCTCTAATTCAGAGGTCTCCAAACTTTAACATATGTAAGGACCACCTGGAAAGCTGGGTGAAAACACAATTTCCTTGACCCTAGCCACAGAGATTCTGATGCAGTAAATCAAGGTGAAACCCATGAATTTGTATTACTAACAAGCAAATAAGTAATAGCAATTCTACTGGTCAGAGCATAACACTTTGAGAATCAATGTTCCAGCTTATGTGAGTGCATGGTCACATATGACCTATACTTCAATTACTTCTCCAAATGATTAGTCTCTCCTGCCAAGTCCTTTTTGGTCTCTGATATCTGTTTTACCTTGAATTCTGATACCTTCCTTATTTCTACTGGCCAACCAACCTTATTATAGCCTTTGGACTATTCTAGTTCTCCTTTCACAAGAATAAAGACCCTAAGCTGCCCACTGTTCAGTTCTGACATGAAATCTAGCCTTTGCAAAGGCTAGAATCTAAAAAGATGTCAGTATTGTATAACACCAAATTTATCAAAGACCAAAACACCCAGGTTAGCTTTCCTAACAATGAATCTCAGGAGAAAAATGGCTTTGTATGGACTCAAGTGCAAACCACATTTGGGCAGAACTATTCCAGAAACCATAGAAGTAAACAATAAAAGCCATGGACTGTAGCAACTTTCATTTCAGATTCCCTATTAATATGACCTCCATATAGGATCATGATGGATACTAGAAAGATCCGAGTTCTAATTTTAATTTCTGCCAATTATGGGGCCTCTCTGGTGACTCAAAGGGTTAAGCAACACACTATGATGCATCCACAGCCACTGCAGCACTGAGTTTGATTCCCAGTCAGGGAGATGACCCATATGGTGCAACGGACTGCTCCTGCCTCACCTGCTGTTCCCCTCAGCAGTGTACTTCAGTCAGTCTGCCTGTTCTGCTCCCCACTCTGTTTCTGGTGAATCCTCTCACCCCCTGTACCTGTACCCCTGTACCTGTACCCCTGTACTGGGGTACCTGGCCTGTACCCCAGTGCTTGTATGCATAAATAAATAAATAAATAAATCTTTAAAAAATTTTTCTGCCAATTATGGAACCTCATACTGCACTATACTTTAGTCACAATGCCTATAAAGTGATGGTAATTGATCTCCTAGCTAGGGCTTTTGAAAAGATGGATTAAGGAAATGATTATAAGCACCTTGCACATTGCCTGACCTATATCAGAATAAATGTTAATCTTATTTCTCCCTCTTCACTCACATTTGTGACTTAATGCCCAATTGAAGCTTTTTTGTTGTTTGGTTGAATGGAGGCCTATGTTTTAGAGAGCCACTTATAAGAAAACAAATGGCTATATTACTGTTATTTAGACTCAAAGGAACTGGCAAATTCTCTCTCAGGTCAGAACACTGTAGTTGAATGGGATCCTTAAACAGAAGTATCTTGTAAAGTTAAATACAAGCAAGTAGAAAACTAAATATTACTACTTTTTGCAACTGATAACATGATACGCTTCCCTGGCACAATTCAGGTCTTTGTTTCTATTTCGAGAATGATTATTCTCAAATTTTATCTAAGCAAACTGTGGGGAATTTTGGTAAAAGCCTAAACTGATATATCAACTGTTCGACCTAAATGGTGTTATTCATGGAGAGGTCTTAAGTTATTACCACAAAGAATTTTAAGGAAAACAGTATCAACTGATTTAGCAACTCAGATTCATATACATATAATTTATTGAACAATATTTCCCCTTTTTCCCTCTGGAATTGTCACAAGTTCCCATTACTAGAAACAAAATTGCCCAGTACTTAAAATTCAGCTATTTAAGTATGCCATCACACTTGTTACACGCCCTTCCCTCAGTGCAAAAGAGGGCTGGGAGTGGATAGAAAAGTCATCTTTTAGATACACTGTTTGTGAAGAGAAAAATCCCCTTCATCTCTTGGAAACCAAAAATGAGCATTTCCCATAAAAATCACTGACAAATAATTGGGAAATAAACCAGAGAAAGAGACTGACATTTGATATCAGTACAAATTATCAAATTAGTTATTCATCCAGAAAATAAGAGATATCACTATTGACCCTATAGGAAGAGAATATATTAAATTTCTTTTGACAATACATTTGATAGCTTATGTGAAATGGACAAACTCTTCAAAATTATCTGATTACTATGATTCATTCAACAAGAAAAAGATAACCTCAATAGTCAAATACCTATCAGAGAAATTGAATTCACAGTGAAAACATTAGGACAGATAAAATTCTAGGGTCAGATGATTTTACTGGTGAAATCTATCAAACAATCAAGGAAGAAATTATATCAGTTTATTGATACTAAATTTTAACTCAAGCTGTTCCAGAAAACAAAAGAGAAGTAACACTTACCAACTCAATTATGATGGCAGCACTATTCCCAGTAGCAAAAACAAGAAAATCAAACATACTAATAAATATCTCCTGAACCTCAAATCAATAATCTTAAATAAAATATTGACAAATTGACACCAGGAGTATATAAAAAGGTAATATATCATGGTGAGGGGTTTATTCCAGACATACAATGTTGGTTGCATATTTAAAGATCAGTCATTGTAACTTACCATATGAACAGAAAAAAAAGAAATATATACTTAATAGGTACATAAAAGCATTTGCAAAATTCAACATCCAGGGTCTTTCCCAGTGGTACAAGGGTTAATCTCAGTTCTATCAAGCTAAGACTAGCCACTGTGGCATACCTGGCCAGGGAGATAATCACATGATGCAACAGACTACTCCTGTCTTACCCATTGTTCCCTTCAACAGTATATTTCAGTGGATCTGCCTGTTCTGCTTCCCACTCTGCCTCTGGTGAATCCTCTCACCCCCACCCCCATATCTCTGGCCTACACCCCAGTTCTTAGATGTATAAATAAATAAAAACAAATCTTAAAAAAAATTCAACATCCATTCAGCAAACTAGAAATAGAAGGGAGCATCCTCAAGCTTACAAAAAGTATTAAAACAAAAATAAATTTAAACACATTTTAATTCAGAAAGACATAAAGCTTTCCCTCTAAGATCAAGAATAACTTCAGCAAGGATATCTGTTCTTACCATTTTTATTTCACATTGTACTGAAGAATAAAGTAAGTAAAAGAAACAAAAGAAGAGGAAAAAAGCTATTAGAACATATAAGTTTATATAGGCCAATATCTCTAATAACAGACACAAAAACCTCAATAAAATCCTAACCAATAGAATCAAACAATGCTTCAAAAGGATAATTCACCATGACCAAGAGGATTTATTCCAGGGACACAAGGATGGTTCAACATCCAAAAATCAATTAATGTAGCCAACACATCAATAAAAAGAAAAATAAAAACCATATGGTCATATCAATAGATGCTGAGAAAGCATTCAACAAAGTTCAACATCCATTTATGATAAAGGCCCTTGACAAAATTCAAATCCATTTATGATAAAGGTCCTCAAAATTCTCAGAATAGAAGGAACATACTTTCACATAATAAGTGCCATATATGACAAACCCATAGCCAATATCATTCTCAACTGTGAAAAGCTGAAGGCCTTTCCCTTAAGATCTGAAACAAGACAAGGATGTCCACTCTCACCACAGCTTTTCAATATAATACTGGAAATCCTAGCCAGAGAAATAAGACAAGAAAAAGACATACAAAGAATCCAAATAGGGAAAGAAAAAGTAAAACTATCATTATTTGCAGGTGATATGAAAATATACATAGAGAACCCCAAAAACTCCACAGAAAAACTAATCAAAATAATCAACCAGTTTAGTAAAGTAGCAGGATACAAAATCAACACACACAAGCAGTAGCCTTCTTATAAGCAAACAATCAACCTGAAGAAGAAAAAATTTAAAAAACCATCCCTTTTATAATTAAAACCAAAACAAATCAAATACTTTGGAATAAACCTAACAAAAGAGATGAAGGACCTATACAAAGAAAACTATAAAACATTGTTAAAAGAAATAGAAGAAGACACAGAGAAATGGAAAGACATCCCCTAACATGGATCAGAATAATTAACATTATTAAAATGGCCATCCTACCAAAAGGAATGTACAGATTCAATGCTATGCCAATAAAAATTTCAATGACATTCTTTGAAGAAATAGAACAAATATTGATGAAATTCATATGGAGACACAAAAAACCTTGAATAGCCAAAGCTCTGCGGACTAAACAGAAAGAGTACAGAGAAATCACAATCCAGACTTCAAACTATACTACAAAGCCATAATAATTAAAACTGTGCAGTACTAGAACAAAAACAGACACACAGACCAATGGAATCGAATAGAAAACCCAGAAATAAACCCACAGATTTATGGACAACTAGCTATTTGACAAAGGAGCAAAAAATAGGCAATGGAACAAAGACTATTTGTTCAATAAATGGTGCTAGAAAAACTAGACTGCTACATTAAAAAAATGAAGTTATACTATTACCTTTCACCATGTGCAAAAATAAACTCAAAATGGATCAAAGAATTAGACATAAGACTTGAAATCATAAAATATATAGAAGAAGGGCCTCCCTGGTGGCGCAGTGGGTTAAGCAACGCACTATGAAGCAAACCACAGCCACTGCAGCATGAGTTCGATCCCTGCTGCCGGCCAGGCGGGGGACCCACATGGTGCGGCAGACCTCTCCTGCCTCGCCCGCTGCTCCCTTCAGCAGTGTACTTCCGTCGATCTGCCTGTTCTGCTTCCTGCTCTCTGTGGTGAATCCTCTCACCCCCACCCCACACCTCTGGCCTGTACCCCAGCTCTTGTATGCATAAATAAATAAATCTTTAAAAATATATATATATAGAAGAAAATATAGGCAAAACACTACATGACATTCATCTCAGTTACATCTTTAAAGATACAACACCTAAATCAAAGAAAATGAAGGAAGAGATAAACTGCTAAGACTACATCAAATTAAAGAGCTTCTGTACAGAAAAAGAGGCATTATTAAAAATAAAGAGACACCCCACTAATTGGGAAAAAATTTTTGCACTCCATACAACTGATAAGGGACTGATCACAAAGATCTACAAAGAACTCACCCGACTCAAGAAAAACAGAGTAAATAATCCAATCAAAAATGGACAGAAGAACTAAAAAGACACTTCACCAAAGAGGAAATGTAAATGTCCAACAGGCTTATGAAAAAATGTTGAGGTGTTTCTGATGTGCTGCGAGGCTGAGAGTCATGGGCCCAATGCATGGTTTTCTAATGTAAGAAAGCCCAGAAACAAACCCACAAACTTATGACCAACTAATCTTTGACAAAGGAGCAAAGAATATACAATGGAATAAAAACAGCCTGTTCAATAAGTGGTGCTGGGCAAACTGGACTGCTACATGCAAAAGA
>JAGFMF010011403.1:3572195-3589170 GCA_019455555.1 Galemys pyrenaicus
ACTGAGGTGATGGTGCACTGGTGAGATGGTGATGGGGAATACATGGGGATTACAATTAATGGCAAGTACATGTAAATTTTAAAATATTTTAATAAAAAATAAAAAAATAAAAAATGAAATGTTCAACATACCTCATAATCAGGGAAATGCAAATTAAAAACACAATGAGATACCAATTTACACCAGTAAGAATGGCACATTTTAAAAAAAAAATTAGCAAGTACAAATGTTGGAAAGGATGTGGTGAAAAAAGGAACTCTCCTACACTGCTGGTGGCAATGTAAACTGGTCCAACCACTATGGAAATCTGTATGGAGATTCCTCAGTCTACTAAGAATGGAACTACCATATGACACAGCAATCCCACTTCTAGGGATTTACCCAAAGAACACAAAAATAAGAGTTCAAAAGACTACACACACCCCTATGTTTATTGCAGCACTATTCCTAATAGATAAGACTTGGACTCAACCAAATGCCTAAAAATAGACAACTGGATCAAAAAGATGTGGTATGTATACACAATGAAATACTATTAAGCAATCAAAAAAGTAAACTAATGCCATTTCAAGAAACACAGATATAGCTTGAAGGAATTATGCTCAGTGAAAAAAGTCAGAAGGAAAGAGAAATATACCAGGTGGTCTCATTAATAGGAGGAATATAGGACATCAAAGAAAAAAATAACACCACCACCAACAACAAAAAACACAACAGGGGCCTCCCTGATGGCGCAGTGGGTTAAGCAATGCACTATGAAGCAAATCGCAGCCACTGCAGCATGAGTTCGATCCCTGCTGCCAGCCGGGGAGGGGACCCATGTGGTGCAGTGGACCTCTCCTGTTGTGCCTGCTGCTCCCCTCAGCAGTGTACTTCTGTTGATCTGCCTGTTCTGCTCCCTGCTCTCTTTGGTGAATCCTCTCACTTGCCCCCCCCACACCTCTGGCCTGTACCCCAGTACTTGTATGCATAAATAAATAAATTTAAAAAAAAAACACAACACAAGAAAACAGAAACTACAAAGCAGAAACATTCTGCAGGGAAGAGGGAGGGATTGGGATCAAGGCAGAGATGGGAAAGGCACAAAGAACTACAGTGATGGCACACTGGTGAATTGATGATGGAAATTCTATGGGGACTACACCTAGAAAAGAAACAAACATTGTAATAAGTAAATAAATAAATAAATATTAAAAATACATTTTTAAAAAAAGAACATATAGGTTTTACAAGATTAATAATATAAGGATATAAAACCAATATAAAAGCAAATGATTTCTGATATACTAACAAAAAAATATAAATTGAAATATAGAAAACAACATCGTACATTATAGAATCAAAGACAAAAATTTAGGAATATATTTAACCAAATATTTTAGGACTTATTTACTGATAACTATAAAATAATACAAGGAAAGGTTTTTAAATGAGTAGCTATACCATGTTTATTGATTCAGAAGAATCAATATTGTTTAGATGTCAGTTCTTGCCAAATTTCTCTATAAGCTTATTACAATCTCTATCAAAATTATAAGAGTTTTGACAAGCTTGTTATAAAATTGATAAGATAGATCTGATATAGATATGAAAATTGCATTCCTGGTACCGTAAGAATTTCCCCAACCTCCTGTTTATTAAATAAACTCCATTGTTGTTGGACCCTGAGCCTGAATGATGTCTTGAAGTTGAGTAACAGGGTAAAACCCATAGACAGTGACCTGTTTCCCACCTTGGCACTGTTTATTGGCACTGTCTTAAGTTTTATTTTGTCCTCTGTGTAATACAAGGCAGCAAGGGGCACTAAAACTGGCTGAGGACACTGTCCAAATAATTACTGGTCACCATCTCAGTTCTTCACCCATGTGCACAATTGCAAGGCTACTCAGGTTCAGAGAACAGTTTTGGGATTTATTTAACAAACCAGGGAAAAACAAAAAGTTACTGAGGCCAGAATTGGCCATTTACCTCACCCAAGTAGTGTCCACTGTTTTAAAGTCCCAAACACAAACATTCCCAAAATGGTGTCTTTCCACCACTGCAGAACTGGAGCAAATGGCAGCCAGACAACTCACGAAGACAGCAGAAAACACAACAGGAGATACTCCCTGGAGCTGCTGAGATGCCCTAGCACAACATCAGACAAGCAACCCTCAAAATGAGGCACCCAGGTCCAGGTCTTCGCCTTCCCTACCAGCCTGTAACAGCAGCAAAATCAGGAACAGTTTCAGTTGCTCAGCTTACAAAGCCTCTGAACGTCTCCTAAGGTTGGCTGCTGAAAGCCTCTCCATGTTCAGAGGCCAGCAACAGCCTTCTGGAAGACTGGCATGGTGGGAGCAGAAATTGCTGACCCTGGAATCCCCCTAAAAATCCAAAAATGCTGAAATCTCAAACACTGAATCCTGAACACTCAATCCTGGGGGCTGCTTCTGCAGTCCATTATATTTCTTTTTTTGTTCCCTCTAAAGATTTATTTTACTTATTTATGCATACAAGAGCTGGGGTGTAGGCCAGAGGTACAGGGGTGTGAGAAGATTCACCAGAGACAGAGTGGGGAGCAGAACAGGCAGATCTACTGACATACACTGCTGTGAGGAGCAGCGGGTGAAACAGGAGAGGTCTACTGTGCCATGTACATTAGTTCCCTAGTCAGGGATCAGACTTGTGCTACAGCGACTGCTGATAGCTTCATAGTGCTGAGACTTAACTTTTGGCACCACCAGGGAGTCTCAGTCCCTTATATTTCTTTTCAGAATCTCCACCCTCACCAATACTTTGTTCTCATTTTCCTGGGGCTCTCCATCCTCACCAGCACCCCTCTCCAGGGGGCACCACCTGTAACAGTCTTTGGCTTCAGCCATAGGTCACATCTGACCACATGTGTGTGGTTTTAATATTCCCTGAAAGAAATAAGATATACATAAATGCTATATTAATAACAAGTTAGTATATCCTGTTTTTATTTATAAGTGAGATACTGGTTGTAGAGATTTTCTCCTTGAATGAACTGTTAAAATAGAAGAAAATGAAAGGACGAAAATAGAGGCTCTTGAGCTAACTAACGGATACCAAGACTTAATACCAAGCCTAAGGAAGGATTCACACACTCTCCCCAACCCCCACCGTTTTAATCTGCAAGAATGTTATCCTGATTGGTCAATGTAAGGTCACTAGTGAAGCATGATCCTCCTTTTGTGTGATTTTTGGCAGCGTCTTTCTACTTGCTAAATATGAGACCACACAGTTAAAAGGGAAAAAAAAATCCTTTGTCTCTCCCTCTCTACTTCAGAGTAAAGCAAAATTTTTCAAAAAGAACTTTACGGCTATTTTCCTAAGACTCCATGCCTATGAAAAAGATATTGTTTCCCAGAGAGAAATTCTTCAACAGTTGCTTTATTCTCTCTAATACAAAGGAAGAAATCCAACACTGCTTTTTTAAAAATTTTCCTCTCACTATTTTGACTGTTTCTTATTGTCATGATCTGACAATGTGAGAGGGGAGAAATGAAGAGGAATTAGAAAAAATTTATTATGATGTCTCCTACACTAGAATTTAAGATTTAGATATTTTGCAAACAACTTTTCAGACAATCACATGATAATGAGATCCACAGTTTTTGAAAAAGCCTCTACTATGTCAAGTCCAATTTTCACTTTTGGTTAGGAAAATTTTACAGGAAAAGAGAATGATTAAGACAAACATTGTTACACTAGGTATCTTCTCTCAACTCCCCAGAAAGGAGTGTCTAAGAAAGAAATGTCATTAGACTCTTGACAGGAGGACATCACTGGGTGTAGGAAGTAATTAGTTTTCCAGAAGACAACTTAATCAAATTAGAGTTTATCAGAAAATCAATGAAGTATTTTATCAATAGTGTTCCTTCCTTTCCAGCAGGAGATTATGAATTATAGCACACGAAGAGGTTCTATACCAGGTTGGGGATAATTTTAGTGTTTTTAACTTAATATATTTTATTTTTTAGTGAAAGTCTAGATTGATAGAAAATTCAGAGGATAGTTAAAAAGAGTTTTTCTATAGCCAGTTTATCTCCAATTTTTACATCTTACATTATAGTATGGTACATTTGTCATAATTAAAGTATTGATATTGATAAAATTACTATTACCTAAAATCCATAAATTATTCAGATTTCTTTAGTTTTTAACCTAATGTCCTTTTTCTGTACTAGGATCCCATCCAGAATACTATATTATATTTATTTATCACATCTCCTTACACTCCTCTTTGCTGCGGTAGTTTATAAGACTTTGTTTATGATGACCTTGATAGTTTTGAGCAGTTCTAGTCAATTATATTATAGGATGTTCCTCGGCTGTGATTTGTCAGATGTTGTTCTATGGATTTTTGAGGAAAAAAAAAAACACCAAGGAAAAGTGCCATTTTCATCATATCATGTAATAGTATAAATATGATTTATGACCTTGATCACCTGGCTGAAATAGTGTTTGTCAAGTCTCTTTGCTGTTAAGTCACTCTTTATCTTCCCTCTCCCTGCCCTTTCCACACTGTACTCTTTAGTAGGGAGTCACTGTGTGCTGGCCACAACTTAAGGAGTGGGGTGTTATACTCCATCTCCTTTAGAGTATCTACATAATTTGTTCAGAATTCTTCAGCATGAGAGAATTTATTCTCTCCAGTTTATTAATTTGTCATACATTTATTTTCATCAGTATAGGTAATAATTCAAAACCATTTTACTTTCCAGTTTTGGTCAGTAGGAGCTCTCTCACTTGATTCTTGTGTTCCTTTGACATACTTCCATCATAGTGAATTTTGGTTTTATGGTTGGCTTTTCTTTTTAAGCGTTTGTTGTTGTTGTTGTTACTGGATGTGAAAAGATACTCCAAGCTTATCCTAGTCCTAGAATGCTCCAAGTCCTAGAAACAGACATTTCTCCAAGGAACCTTATTGGACAGTGGTATTAGAATACAAGATCTGGGCGTGCTTATTTTGCTCTTTTTTAAAATTTTTAAAAAAGATTTATTTATGCATACAAGTACTGGAGTAAAGGCTAGAGGTGTAGTGTGTGAGAAGATCCACGGGAGACAGAGTGGAGAACAGAACAGGCAGATTAATTGAAATACACTGCTGAGGGTGGGTGAGGCTTGTGCCACCAGGGAGGGCCATATTTTGCTCTTTTTTAAAACTTTTAATTTTTAAAAAATTAAAGGTTATTTGCCAAGGATACCTGGTCATTAACATTTTCCCAACAGGCTTCTTCTACATCACCTGACCACAATCAGCTACTTCTGTTAATGTGAATATAACTAGATTTTGCTGGAGAGTTTTCACAGTGCAAATCAGTTTAAATTGTTTACTAAATCTCTCAAGTAAATGATTCACTTTTCATGTGGTTTTGACACAGAAATATTTCTATTCTCTGCCTTGAGTCACTTTTACTGTATGGGTCTTCTTTAGTGATACTGAATGCCTCCCTATCCTTAGGACTCTCTAACCCTGTCAGTGTGCACACAGTTGCACAGCCTGGGTATTGGTGAGTAACTGCAAAGAGGAATGAGTGCCAGGGTTAGCATGCAGTTAAATCCTGTTTACTGACTGCCTCTGTGAAACTCTTAAGCAAGTCACTTGACTCATTCATTCAACAAATAATTAATGAGCATAAACAATAGACAATGAGATTAATCTCATCTTCAAAACAAAGGAGTTAAGCCAGAGAACTCTGAAAATTCTGTGACTGAAATTAAATTCATGACCTGTAGACACTATGGTTTGATGGTTACTTCATAACTCTTTATTCTTGGCCAGAAAATTATATTTATCTCTTTCAAGATCATTAGGAGAAAAGATTATCTAAACTTTATGAATTGCCATTTCTGTCTTCCTACCATCTATCTTTGGAGCTCAAAAAGACAATATAAAACAATATATTTTATATTCACTCTAGAGTCAGGCTGTGTAGCTAAAACCTTGAGTTTGACACTAATAATCTGCAGAGCTTTAGACAGGTTTCTAAGTCATTTAATCCCTAAATCTTAAATGTTAAGTTGTGGGATATATTTGAGAACAGAAAATAATTAAATTATATCATAAGAAAGAAACTAGTCAACTTCAAGCTGCACTATTGTACATATAAAAAACATGATAATATTTAAAAAGAAGGGGGAATAGGATATGGGGAAACGTGACTCTTAAAGAAGAAAATGAAAAAACAAAATTGTAACAATCAAAGGCAATATGTGAACCTGGTTAGCTTCTGATTCAAACAAACAAGTTGTATGAAAATATCTTTGAGATAATCAGTGAAACCTGTATGTAACTGGATATTAGGAATTATTAATTCTGTTGGGTATAATAATGACATTTATTGGTTAACTATTTCTAAATTGTTCTCAGATATCCATATTAAAAACTGAAATTACATCATATGTAGAATATGTTTTAAAATTCTGGGTCTCCCTGGTGGCGTAGGGGTTAAGTCTCAGCATTATCACTTCTGTGGCCTGAGTTTGATCCCTGGCCAGGGAGCTAACCCACAAATAGTGCAGCAAACCCTTCTGTCTTGTTCACTGCTCCCCTTAACAATGCATTTCAGTAAATCTACCAGTTCTGATCCCTATTTGGTCTCTGGTGAATCTTCTCACCTCCCATACCTCTGTCCTACACACCAGTTTTTCTATGCATAAATAAATATATCTTTTTAAATTTGCATTAAAATTCTCTAGAAAAAAAGGAGGGGGAGAAAAAAATGAGACAAGGGCAACAAATGTTGACAAAACACTGAAACTTTGTAATAGGTACATGGAATTCTTTAAACTATACTTTCTAAATACTTTGGTATATGCTTGAAAATTCTAAAAATTTTTTTAAAAATTTACATATATACCTATCTTTTGACCCAGCAATCCCATTATAAGAAAAAATTACTTTCCAAATATACCTTCATCAGTCTGAAGCCAATGTTATGGAATTTACTACTATGTTTTCTTTCACATATTTTATTCTAAAACAAGCTCTTCAAGTTTAAATGAAAGAACTAAATAAAAATATAAATCATAAAATTATAAAATTTACTGGTGAAAGTGAATATATATATGCCCCAAATACTAATGATGGTGTGTAAACCACTTTTATCTTTAGTATAAAGTTAAAAAACAACAATATTAAAAATAAAATAACTACAGAGAGAATAATTTGTTTATATAACCACAATAGAAAAATGTGTTGATATAACCATCAATAACATAAAATGTGGGAGGAGAGGTTAAAAATATAGAGGTTTGCATGTGATAGAAGTAAAGTTTTATCAGCTAATAATAGGTCAATATTTCAAGTAAGCCTCAGAGTAACCACAAAACAAAAATCTATAATGCAAACACATAAGATGTAAAGAAAAGAATCAAAACATAACACACAGAAAATTATAATTTCACAAAGAAAAATAGTGACAGGAAGAAAGGAATAAAAGGATTACAAAATAGCCAGAAGACAACAGTAAGTTCTTTACTTTAAATGCAAATAATCTTAATTGTTTGTAATTAATTGAAAGTAAATTTAAGTAATTGCTATAAATCTAAGTGGGTTAATTTCTCCAAAGGCATATAATAGCTGAATGGAATAAAAAATTCAATTCAAACAATATGTTGTCTACAAGAGGCTCACCATACCTTTAGGGTATACATAAATTAAGTGGAGGATATTCTACCTAGTATTGTATGTATGCATTATCTATCTCCCATACAAGAGTCTGTATACCTCAACGGCATGTATGCTACTTGTTCTTTTTTTAATCTTCCTATAGGGATACATAATAATCTATAACTAGGATAAGTTAAACTTATACTGTTCATATTTTCAATTTCATTGTAGAATTGCATCAAAATTTTGTTAAAGCATAAATTTCAGCAAATATGACAAATGTTTGGAATGTATTGCCAACATTCATGGACCTATGTCATTCTATGTCTCAGACAGCTCCTAATGACCTAAATAATGCTTATATTCTTGGTAAAGTCTTTTTAAGTTTACCATATTAGTGACGCTAAATTCGCTAGAAAAATTAAAATCTCATGTTAGTTAATTCATTTACTTAATCCCAACGGAGTAAGGTACCATTAGTGATGGATAAGGCTGGAAAGATAGCCATGGGTTTTATCATTCATATCATTCATAAATAACATGTGCATGCTCATATAACTAGGAAAGTAACAAAAGTAGGTTTTCAATCAATATAAAGTCATATTAAAATGTTTAGATCATCTTATGGGCAAAAGGAATTTGTGGGTTTGCATGAGCTGGCTATTAGTTGGCCACTCATGGGCAACTGTGACCTATTTGCTATCTACAAATCACAGCAGAGCAATCATTGACTACCTACAGAGTATAGTGCATATCAAGAGGCAGGCCTGGGAATGCCTAGGCTGCTGATGACCTGAAGAAATTTGAAATGACTCAGATTTTTGACTTGAATGCATAAAAGCCTTGTTTCTGAGATGTGGAAGCATGAAGAGAAGCAGATTTATGGATAAACTTGCAAGTGTTCCATTTTGTTGATTTTTTTTCACATTTTTAAATAAAATGGCACAGTTTACATTATACAAGAAGGCTCTATCAATGAGAACATGAAAATTCAGTCATTTCATTTTTCTTTCACACAGAATCTAGAAAGACTTTATTACATATAGGATAAGCAACAAAAAGATGTGTTTAGAATGACTTCTTTACAATACTGAAAATTACTACTATAGTTCTAGGATATACTCTCCTTGGATTTTTTTTCTTTTTCAATTGTTGTCTTAAAAAAAAAAAAAGACACTGCATAATACCTAGGGGTCACAAAATCTGAAGTTCACAACTAACCTTTCATTTTACAACTAAAATAATTCTCTCTGTTTATTAGAACCAATGGTGTGTAGTAAACATTTTTGTTTTTGTTTTGCAAAAACAGGATAGCAATGTCAGATAGTACTTTAATATCCCAGAAGACAAAATGGACTTAATTTTATTCCACACATATATTTTGTAGTTTAGTGAACAAGATATGTTGTATTTCTCTGCCAGTAAAATAATATTCTCTCCAAGATATAGACAAAGGTTTAATGTATTATATAAGTATTATAAAGAGACATTATGATTGATGTATGGAAATTTTAAAATGCACACACATAAGACTTGTCTCGCTACCTTGTCTCTTTAACTCTTTAACTCGCTACTTGTCTCTTTAACTCTTATGGCTCTACAAGTCTGACCTGTTACAGAGATTCCCAAATTTTATTACCATCTGGAATATGATGAATCATATTAGGAAATATGGGCCTTAGATTCATCAGGTATTGAATGCAATGAAACTATATCCATCATCTGTGAAACTTGAAGTTTTATTTCAAGACCTGTTTGGGTACAAATAAATCTCATTACAAAACCAAGAGGTGTGTACAGATATGAAATAGGACACACTAAAAAAGGCATGGCTCTTGCATGAGGTATGTGTGAAATCACATGACTAGTGGTAATGAAATGCTGGGCCCCTTGATTTTGGTATATTGTAACTTCTGTCCTCCCTGGCACTGGTTGTCATGTCCTCAACTACCTTTCTAGTTTTCCCCCCAAGACCCCACAAGCAGCAACTTCGGGTTCAGTTTTAGCCTGGGTCAAATTTGCAAGACTGGATGTTTCTCCGTTTCAAAAAACAAGGAAAATAGAGTCAGATCACATAAACACTTATTCAGGGAAAGTATGATCTCAAGTATACTATAAATGGATTGGAAAAGGATCCTTTGAGTTAGGTGAAAAGCTTTTAATATTCATTGTATAGTTGAAGAGTTAACAATATATGGGAACACAGCTGTGGCAGTCTGTGTTCATTGTTATTGGGTTTGTAAATAGCACATTTTAAAAAGTATTAGTGTATTATGTTACTTTATCTATTTACATTTGTAAAAAGTACAAAGTACCATTTGCACATATGAACCACAGGTTCACAAAGCAGTCTCCTTTTACAGAACTATATGCATGTCCTCCTTCCTTTCTTGTCTGAAAGAGTTTTGCCTGATAGGTTCTGTGGACTATCCCACCCCCCAACACCCCCCCACACACACACACCACCGATTAGCACAAAATTAGAGTGGGCTGTCACCTTCACTGTTTCAGTACAATCTGAAAAGTTTTTTATGAAAGACCAAAAGAGTAGGAAACATGAGAACCTATGACTTGGCTCAAAATTTTCAAAATAAAATATACAAAACACATTTTAAAATAAAATCTAAAATCTGTACCACATGTATACAATTCCTACAAGGGGAGGAGTTGGTAACTTCTCATCCCCAGTCTGTCTGATGATGTAGTTTTCTCATGCTTCTCTTTTTGCAACTCTCATATTTTGTCAGTATAGGGTTTTTTATTCCTCTTTCCTGTCCTATTTTTTTCTTATTGAATATCCATATTCTTTAGTGTGCAGGAAGGAGGCTTCTACCATATCTCTGCTGACAGAAGAATATTCATCTGGGGAGAGAATGAGCACTTATTAATGTAGAAATGAGTTGGTAAAGCACACTCAGTGGCTGCTGTTGAGGGGTGTTATTGAAGAATCTGTTTTGGTGTCCTGCCATGGTGCTTGGAAATAGAACCTAATGGGAAGAACTGAAGTTATGAGGCTGGGGTTGGGAAGATATTAATTTATGGAGGCTAGGTGAATGGGAAGGACCCAAATGTGCTAACAGTTTTCTCTGAGTATGTGCAAGCACTTCTGCACATCAAGGTGATCCCTTCACTCTTGTTCCCTCCATACACAGGGTGGTGGTTGTTGTATCATGAGGCTTCCTGTCCCTGAAGCAGCAATCATCTTCCTACAGCAGGGGAGTCAAAAGATGGTGGAGAGTCATTTCTTAGCAGAAAGCCCTTGTCCTGCAGGTCTCACCAATGAATATCAAGTTCTCAAAGGGATCCCAATGGAAAGAAGGAGAAGGAAACTGTTCTCTACTCAGGATGGAATTGATGCTCATGAAAGGAGTCATCTTGTGAGTCCTATCCAGGCTGCTGATGCTGTTCATCAGGTGATGTCTGTCACTACCATCATCATGGGCACAGAGGTCAAGACCCCTGGCCCTGGAGAAGGTAGGTGGCAGTGAAGACTAATGGATCTACAGAGCCTCTGGAAATAGGCTGTAATCTTCTCTGAGCTCCTCCTTCATCTTGACCTCTGAGCTCTTGGAATTCTCATAGGCAGGCTCATTCTTGCATTGCTCAGCCTTGAGGCTTGAGGTGCTATTGTGTTTGGCACTCTCCACTATGGTTGTCTGGGCCTAGATTGATGGCACTTGGACCAGCTACTTGGCCTCTTTACACACTGTCCCCTCTTGTGCCTGTCCTTATTGGTCAGATTACCTTCTTTGCCCTGTGCTTATTGGCAGTCAGGTCCTTATAAGAATCCCAAATGATTTCTCTTCCTCTTTGGATTTATCTTTCTCTCTAGCCTCAGGGTTTGAATGATTTCTGATATGTTTAGTGGAGCTGCATTTATGTCCCACAGTGCTCACCAGGAGAATAAGTGCTTGTAAAGGGTGGCTGAAATGTCTTTTCTCAGTGTTTTCCCTTTCTTTATCATCTTTACTAAAGATTATTCTTACTTAGCTACATCTCTGTCACAATCTGCAGCAGACACACTGCACTCCAAGTCCCCTGGCTTCAACCAGGTGGAGGGGTTGGAAAGGAGAGGCTCCAATTTTCTTGAGGGAGTGCTAAAGTTCTGCATATTGGGACCATCCTTGTGGCTGAACAATGAATTGGGTGTAACTGAAGGCTTTCCAAGTCCCCTGAAGACACTGCCACCAATTACTGATAGGCTAATTAAAAGGCTCTCAGTGAGCAGCAAGGTTGAGGAAGTGGCTGTGATGAGGAAGGAGCCCATGTAGACATGCAGCATCTGTGGTAGAAAACAAAGTGGAAGGCTATGAAGGTTCATGGGTGTGGTGGATGGCTCCAAAGAGACTGGCACTTGGGAACAGGCTCAGGAACTAAGTCTTCAGGCTAAAGTCCAGATAGTTTATGTCTGACTACATCTGGTTCCTAACTTTTTATGGTTAGTAGTACATCTGTCAGGTAATGTGAACATGTGTACCACATCACTTCCATGGTTTCCAAACACAGTTTGGAAAGAATGTGTCAACCTTTTGGAGCAGTGTGAGGGACTATCCCAGGCTGAGCAATAACATATGGGATTTTATGTCTTAGGCTGAAATGCTCCTTGTAGTGAACTACAAGAACCAGTGGGTGGAATTATAGTGGGAATACTGGATACTGCAGGAATGAAAGAGCATAGGGGATGCTGGCAGTGGCCTGACAGGAGAGGAACCACCTGAAAATGCACTAGTGTAACGTGCTGGTGTTGGTGTTGGTGGAATCTGGTCCCCATATAGTGTGGAGGTTGCAGTGAAGCCACACAATCAGCACTCTGAGAGACCAAAAAATCTTGCGTTCAGTTCCTGAAGCAGGATATCTTGCTCTAAGTGCTCCTGGCCATATGTCTCAGCCCCACAGACTCCCTCATATCAGTGATGGTGGAGGCAAAGCAGTGGGAGGAGCAAAGCACTGGAATGATGTTAGTGTGGAGGGGTGATTCAGGGGGACTAAAGTTGAACAAGAAGACTGTGGTTAGTAAAAGGGGGAAAGAGGAGGCCCAGGATGCCAGGGCATGTAAGGAGGAACAGGGTTGAGTCTTTGCTGGGATGTTGCTTCTGCTACCACTGAAACTGTTCAGGTTTAAACTACTGCTGTTGTAGGCAGACAATGGCTAGGAGAGGCTGAGACAAGGGGTGGGATTGTAGATGAGGGAGATTCTGGTGAAGGAGCTGGTGGAGGGGAATATGGATTAGGTGGTATGTGTACCTGAAGATATGTCCTGTGGTGGACATGTGCTTGGAAGTAGGGGGCTTAGATGGGAACCCTGTGCCCTACACCATGTCAGGGTCCAGAAAGGACGGGATTCTGCCTAGGGCTGGGATAGTGGCTGTAGGACCTACGAGCAGGTATCTTTAAGTACTAGGGGCTCTTTTAAAAGATTTGGCTCGTCTCTTGACTTCTCTCTAAATCAAATATCCTGAGAACAACCAGCCCTACACCCTGGCTTTCACGGTCCCCGTGCACGCTAACCCCTAACTCTGGCCCTTTATTTACAATGACAGTTTCGAAGTGTTTATCAGAACTCTTGTCTGATGCCTGGTCACAAAGGATTAAGGTCCACGTTCCTGGCTTGATTCCTCTGCAGAGTTCAGACGCGCGGGTCAACAGAGACTATGGGGAAAACCAAACAGACATATTAAGAGAAAATGTCTAACTCAGTGTGGGGTCCGCAAGAGTTTCTCCTCTTTGCCCAAGTCTGAAAGCGGATACATGAGAAACAAATCCCCAAGAGAACAGCAGATTTAGGGCTGTCGTGGCCAAGCAGCTTATGGGGCGCCGGGTTCACGCTAGCAGGCTGCCTCCTAGCGGCTACAGCGGAGGTGAGCCGAGCTAAGAGTCAGGGAAAGGCGGCCCCAACAGGACAAAGTAGACTGTGTGCGGAGGTAAGGAGGAGGAAGAGGAAGGCTTAAGGCTGCCTCTGATTCCCAGACGCGGTACTGCCTCTCCAGCAAAATAGCGGTTTACTAGTCCTAGTGGGGCAGCCACCACTGCAGCGATACAGTCTTCTTTTTTTTTTTTTTGCAAGCGCTCCATTTTGGATGAGTTCAGATGCCCGACACAACCAGATGCAGATGTCAAAATAATTTACATATATATGACTCTGAAGTTCAGAGGCATTATTGTAAGAGAAAGTCTGTCTCTTAATTGTTTTGTTACCTAATCCCATTTTCCATGTAAGATCAATTTCATCATTATTCCTTCCAGAGATAGTCATCATAAACTATCCGTTTAAATTTGAGAATAAACTTGGCAGTATAGAGACTCTTTAAAGACTCTACTAAAAGCACTTTCAAAGCAAACTTTGACAAATGAAATGGGTCACTGAGTTTCGGATCCAGAAGGCCCCAATCTATTATCACACACAAGCCTTTTGCTAGGCTACATGCTTTACCATATTCTCATAACAAAATTCCATTAAAACATGGTTCTATTTCTTATCTACTCTGCCCCATTATCTATTTGCCTATCTTTATAATTCTGTGTCCTGTCTTCTGGAAAAATGAGTTAGTTTCCAGACCATATGACTTTTAGTCCTTTACATTTCTACATGAAGTTTTGAACTGATTCATCAAGTGTAAATACACAACTGGGATTCTGATCCTGCAAGGTGCCTCTATTCTTCTGTCTGATTTACAAATAAGGAAAATAAGGCTCAGCAAGATTAAATTCTGTGTCAAAGTCTTGTAAGTTGATGCGTCCAGTATTAGAAGTCGGGTGTTTCTGACCCCTTCAGTCTTTCACTGTTTCCTTGGGGTTTTTATTTAGCAGAGCATGACAACCTAAAATATTTGCAGTATTTTCTTTCCCTTGAATCTGAACTGTATCTCTTTTACCCCTCCAAAGTCTCACTTTTCCCCTCAAAGTTTCCGTTCTTTCCCTTAAAAAAAAAAAAAGGAATTCTTGCCTAAGTAATGGATGAGGTAAGACTCAAATAATAAAATGATGCTGGTAAAATTAGACTTTCTTAAGGCCTTGTTAAATATACTTATAACTGTGATTTCCAGAGAGAAATCATTCACACCCCCTGCTACCTTAACTAGAAAACCATTATGATTTGAAGGATGAGAAATGAACAACTCCTTCAGCAGCTGTTTCATTAATTAATCAAGTAGGTTTAGCTATATGAGAAAAACAGTCTGCTCAGGCATTTAGCCTGTTAACTGCATTTTAAAAAATATCCTTGCAAAAGCATACAGAATAATGTTCAATCAAATATAGGGGTATTATGTCCCAGCAAATTTGATATAAAAAACCATCACATTTTGTCTCCTTTATTTCCTATGTCCTTGAATTCATTTTCTTAAAGGAGAACTTGAATAGCAGAAGTGAAAGAGAGATAGAAGGAACAAGTGCCAAGGATAGTCATATGATTCCTTCTTTCCTTCCTGCTTACACTGTGATGTAGACTCAACTGTTAAGTCTGTTTAACCTTGAAGCCCCAACAAACACTATCTTTATGCTCACCTCCCTCAGAAGCGCCTAGTACAAATATAAATCACACCGCCAACCTTGCTGAAGCTAAGTAAAAAAAAAAATTATAAAGCAGGGTATTAACTCTGTTTCTTCATAGGTGATAAATATAAAGTTGTAAGGATTTTTATTCACCTTTAGTTCAAGCCCAAAAAGGCCCACTTTAAAAAAAAAAATGGTTTTCAATTTGGAATAACGGAAGTAACAGAAAGTGATTTTTAAGATCCCATAAAATAAGAATATAGAAAAGATAAATAGAAGGTCCTTTCAAAGATACCAGAGTGTAATCTGTTTTGTTTTAAAACTCTTTTCCACACAAATAGAAAAAAAAGAAATAGCAAATAACGAAATATATCATGCTTTTAAAATCATGTAACATAGTTTCTTCAGGATGTGCATAAAGTTTAACTTATCCAAGAGAAACACTAATCTATAAAGCACTGTAAGATAAGGGTGCAAATGTACACACTTGAATTCATCTTGGCTCAGCTCAATAGTCCACTACCAAATGACTTTACACTACCATCTAGTGGTGCATCTGAGGAAGACATTTGACCTTTCAAAATGTCTCAACTATGATAGGCAAAATAATATATAAATATAGATTTTTTTCTCTAATGATCTCTCCATTAAGTTGTTTATTTTATTGCTCTAAGCCTGTTTTCTCCCAGAATATAAGATATTTTTGAGGAAAATTATCTCTTATTCTGGATTCTATGTTTTCTTTTTTAAATTATATTCTTTTTTAATTGAATTAATGGTTTACAACACTGTACATTATTTAGGGGTATAGGTTAACAACTCTTCAGAGGTCTGTTACCATACCACACTCACTACCAAAGCACTAATAATTTTCACCATAGTCCAGTGGGCTCCCTCTCCACTTTGCTCCACATCCACCCTCTTACCCCTCTTAACCTCAATTCTACAGTTAGATTTTTAGAATTTGTTATGATTTAATTTTAACCATTCCTTGCTTTCTTTCTCATTATTGTACATATAAATGAAATCATCTGGTATTTGTCTTTTTCTTTCTTACTTGTGTCACTCAACATAATCCCTTCCATTTCCATCTGTGTTTTCAAAAACGGCAGGGTTTCATACTTTTTGATAGTAAATTGTGCTTATAAACCACATCTTCTTAATCTAGTCATCTGTCATTGGACTAAGGTTGATTCCATAACTTTGCTATTATAAACAGTAATGTAATAAACAAAGAAATGCATATATTCCTTCCAATTGGTTTATATATTCCTCAGATAATTACCCAGGAGTGAAATTGCTATATAGTAGATCTACAGACATGACAGTTAACATTCCCTTCAACAGTGTACAAAAATTTCTTATATTCCACACCCTCAACAATGCCTATCATTTCCGATATTTTTGATATAAGCCATTTTCATATTTATGGGGTGATATCTCATTGTGGTTCTGATTTGCATTTCCCTGATGATTAGTGATGATGAGCATGTTTTCATGTTGGTGGGAATGCACACTGGTCTGGTCCATAAGAAACAATGAGGGGGAAGGAAGAGGGAAACAAATTACATTGCAAAATGACCAAATAGTTCAGAATTGGTTTTATGAGGTATTTCTGTAAATAGGAAGAGAAGAGTGAAAATGGTACAAAAGTAAGAAAGTTGGTTAAAACTGGTTAAGCACAGACCAATATCAAGTAGAGAAATTGAGGAAGTAATCAAAGCACTCCCCAAAAACAAAAGCCCAGGACCAGATGGATTCACAAACGAATTCTATCAAACATTCAGAAAGGAACTAGTTCCCATCCTACACAAACTCTTTCAAGAAATCGAGAAAAAAGGAACACTACCTAATACATTCTATGAA